>OY757010.1:69925658-70319537 GCA_963580285.1 Lucinisca nassula
AGAAACGCTAACATTAAGCGACCAGACCATAATGGAAACCTAAACAAAGGAAGGCCATAAGGACAGTCACTTTCCCACAAAATGGCCATATGACCATCCAACGCCACAGAAGAACCGCCTTGGAACGGTCAGTGGAAAGATTTCCACTGGGGAGCTTAAATCGATTTTACGTGGCCGCAATCCTCGCCCTTACTTCTGTCGCGATTTAGACAAATAATTTGTTCAAAGTTATTAAGTTATAGCAAAATTCATCAAAAAATGTAATCGCTAGAGCAATGACTTTTCCTAAAAATAGACACAGTGACATTGACCTTGACCTCAGAACCCTGAAAGTAGAACTTGCTCGGGGTATTATCATACCCAACATTTGTGTGAAGTTATACTAAAATCTATTGATAAATGTAGTAACTAGAGCAGTGACAAAGTTTTCCTAAAAATAGCCACAGTGACCTTGACCCCAGGAGGCTAAAAGACAAATTCGCTCGAGATATTATCAAAACCAACATCTGTGTGAAGTTATTGAGTGATGACAAAAGTTTTTCTAAAAAATGCCACAGTGACCTTGACCTAAAGGCCATGACCTTGAAAGTCGAACTCGGTTGAGATATCATTTGCAAAAGTTGTGTAAAGATATATTAAAATCCATCAAAAACTATAGGCACTAGTGCGATGACAAAGTTTTTATTAAAGTAGCTACAGTGACTTTGACCTTGAGACCATGACCTTGAAAGTCGAACTCGCTCGAGATATTATCACTTCCAACATTTTGTGTTAAGTTATAGCAAAATATGGTATGTTTTGTCCACCCTGAGGAAAGAGCATGGGACGTTTTGTCCACCCTGTCAAAATCGTGTGGGACATTTTGTCCACCCTGAAAAAAAGATGTGGGGCATTTTGTGCACCCTGAAAAAATGACGTGGGATGTTTTGTCCACCTGTTCAAAAATGGCATGAGATGTTTTGTACATGGGACGTTTTGTCCTACATTCTTTGTGATCAATCATTTTCTGATCAATCAAAATCTATAGCATGGCCAGTTCAACGTTTTATTGGTCAAATCTGATATACGGAAGAGTAGAATTCGACAATTAAATTTGTTCATTTGTTTTGTTTGTTTGATTTCAAGTTTAACGTCCGCGTCAACACTGTAAAGGTCATTTTGGAGATGCTACTTCCAATTTGGTGGGACTTTTACCCGACATTGAGATGAAATGACATACCAAGCCCTGCCGACCTATGAAACCAACATATAAGCATGGACGGGCCAACTTGCACCGAATTGCCTGAGCAGGCTTAGATCTTCTAAGCGGTTTACCGGTACTCATGTGCGGGTCGGTTTCAGCTCTGCATGGAAGCATCTTGCAGCTCATCTTTCTTCAAGCCTCAATGGGTGGGGGCTATCGACAATTAAATACTGTGGACATTGAACAGTGTCGACCCGAACGAAAAAGACGGATCGTGCGGACAGTAGCTTTTATTTTGAAATTTTTTCCTTTATGTTTGAACATGTAAAAAAAAAAGAAAATGTTCGTATCAGTTAGCATGATTTCAATTTGCATAACCCAAAAAGTTATGGTGTGCCGAAACATTGTAGCTTTACGTCCTCGTAAACATTATTTCGGTCATTTTGGAGACGTTGCTTCAAAATCTGTGGGACTTTTTCCTGACATTGAGATTAAATGACATCTCAAGAACTACTGCCCAAACAAACCCATAGGGTTTATATGCAGAGACCACGGCCCGACAAGCACCACTTTGTCTGGGCAGACTTAGACATAATAAGCGGTTTATCCGTACTCATATGCGGTCGTTTTCAGCACCATGCAACCCGATCTATTTCTCCAAACTCCGATTGGCGGGGCCTCAGAAACATACATAAAAGAAATGTTCGTAAACATAAAGGCTATACTAAGCAGAAAACTATAATACAATCTGAACCATTCGGCGAAGTTACCATATTTCAAAGTGCCCCGCCCATCGGGGCTTGGAGAAATACAATCCGTGCAGAGCTGTAACTGACCGAACATTGGACTGGTGCGAGTCGGGCTGTCCCTTAACCTTAGCGATTCTTTGGTTGATAAGGCGTGAGATGTCATCATCTCAATGTCTGGTGAATCCCCCACGAAATCGGAAGAAGCGTCTCCGCAAGTACCTGAAAAGTCTTGACGGGGATGTAAAACCTCAAAAAAATATTTTTACTCATGTATGACAACGAGGTCCATTTCCAATTACAAAGTTGTCAGGTTTGTTTTGTTTGTGTCAAGTTCTACATAAATTATGCTCTCTATGCAAACAGTGTAGACCCAGATCAGACGCTGCATTCTGCGGCATCTGATCTGGGTCTACTCTGTTTGCCAGTGCGCTAGGCATACAATTAATGTGACCGGTTAAATTGCCGATAGAAGGTTTGTTATTCCGGTTGTAGAATTAGTAAGGTATTATCAGATACCTTTCCCTTGACACATCAAAATGCTCCGTGGGCCTGGTGGGTGTGTCAACTTCAGAAGCACTTTCAAGCGGACAGTCGACCCACCAGTGCTATAGATACTTTGATTCTTATTCTGGTTCAGCGTTGTTTTCAGGCCTACACACAGACATAATTGACCAACCAGTGTTGTCAATGCTTTATGCTTTGATTTCTCTTCCAGGAGAGACACATTAGCACAGGCGGACGGGGTTTTATACTGCAAGAAGCACTATAGTCAGATAGTGGTGGCAAAGAACACTCAGCCAACTTGCTAACAGAAGCCTAGAGGAAAGATACTGTTTTAAAAACGTCGTATTAACGTCAGCCCAACGTTATGACTCTCATACGACAATTTTTATAAATGATTTTCAGCTGTTAAAATTTGCCCTGTAAGTATTTTTTCGCTCAGTGATGAGGGCAAAGAATGTGAATATAAAAAATGGGAAGGTATAATTTGAGGACTTTTACTGGAGGACCAGAGGACTGAGGACCAAGTCCTCTAGAGGACCAGGGGTATACTTTGAGGACCAAATACAGGAGGACCAGTGCTTTAATCAGCCATATAATGGCTATGATATTTGAAGATAATTACTGTTTAACAGCAGAAAAATGAAATTCATTTTCTTAATTATTTTGCTTTGTATAGGATCCTTCAAAATAGCAGGAAGAACTTGATATACAAAGTTGTATGTATAAATAAGAAATAAATGCCATTTTTCTGAGATTTATAGAAATCTAAATAACCATCACGTCCGAGTAATGGACACTTTTGCTAACCCCAATTCTTTATTGAGAAAACTGGAATTTACAGCGGTTACACATTAAAAATAATTTAACACATAGGTTATGGGTACTCGGTAAAACCGACTCTTGAGGCGGTTCTAACGAGCACCCACTTTTTTTTCAAAATTAAATTTTATTAGTAAAATGCTGCAATATGCTTTGAACAGTTTCCTCAGAGCGCAGAGATTATGTAACGATCTCCAAGCTAAATTACATTAATAATGTAGAGAAACGCTGAGTTTTGATACATGAAACGAGTGCTTTATGCTGCCTTTGCAGATGGAAGCGGTTTCACAATAAGGCTAGATTTTTTCCGACTTTTTTAGTTGGGATTGGGAAATGGGTGGGTTTAAAAACCAATACATCCCAATCAACGCATCTGCTTCAGTTTAAAATGTCGTCAAAAGTAAAATACAACTTGGTAAGTTCGCATCTTTGTTTAAGATGGTCTTAAATATAAAAAACGACTGGGCCCAGTTCCTTAACCCTTTCACCCCTAAGTTCCTGAAGTGGGCTCTTCCATCTTTAAATTTGGACACGTCCATTCTTGTCAATAGGGGCTTCAGTTAAGTTCATTTATAGGATGTAAACAAGTGTATATCCTGATGAAAAGGCTCTTAAGGGGAATAGGAACACCTTCAGGGGAGGCAGCTCCTGCAAAAGTATTTTTTTGTCTCCCATGTCAATAGGGGTCAACTCTTCAAGGAAAGAATTTGCTCCTGGGGAGCAAATTCTTTCCTTTAAGAGTAGACTTTTTTCGAAGGGACAGAGTTTATAGAAACGCAAACAGGAAGTCATAAAAGTTGTCTCCCTTTGAAAAATGGCGGAAAAATCTGCCAGGTGTATCAATTGCCATTAAGAGTCATCTCATCTGGATCTATACTGTGTGCATAGTTACCTTAAACGGCATTCAAGGATGAAATAGTTAACTGAAGGTATACAGAAGGACAAACACCTGACCCACCAGAGCAAAAATTGTTTCATCCTTGTGAAATTACATGGTGAGTTTGTTTGGATTGAGGTTTAACATTCCCGTCAACACTATTTAGGTCATTTTGGAGACGTTGCTTCCACTTTAGTGGGACATTTACCCGAGACTGAGATGAAATGACATCTCAAACCCTGTTGCCCAATGAAACCAAAAGGCTTATGTACATTTGACGGTCTGACTCACACCACTTTGCCTCTTCTAAGCGGTTTACAAGTACACCTGTGTGGTCAATTTCAGCTCTGCGTGGAAGCACCATGCAGCCGATCTATTTCTCCAAGCCCCGATGGGAGGGGGCGATTTGACACGTCGAGGCTCGTTTCACGTTCAACAATGCACCAAGAAGCAATTTTTGCTTTTGATTGTTTGCCTAGAGGCTTGTTTTTTTTTTTTTTTGGTGTGTGTGTGTCTTTTTGTTTTCAAGAAAAGAATCATTGCACTAAATTTGATGTAGGTAGGTCTGCGTATATATTATTATATATGTTTTACAATGTGTGCTTGAAATACATTTGTAAAAAATGAATCATTTCCTTTCTTTGTCTTTTATTAGCTCACCTGAGCACGAAGTGCTCATGGTGAGCTATTGTGATCGCAAATGTCCGTCGTGTGTCGTGCGGCGTCAACAATTTGCTTTAAATGCTAACTCCTCCTTAACCCTTCAGCAAATTTCAATAAAACTTTATAGGGATATTGCTGAGGTGACCCTCTACAAAGATAGTTAAAATCGTTCAGCTCCGCTGAACAAGATGGCCGCCAGAGCTAAAAATAGAAAAATCATTAAACGACAACTTATCCTGTACCTTAAGGCCAATATCATTCAAACTTTATAGGAGTGTTACTAAGGTGACCTTCTACCAAAATAGCTAAAACGGTTCCGGTGAACAAAATGGCCGCCAGAGCTAAAAATAGAAAATTCTTTAAACAACAACTCCTCCTGTACATTGGGCTAAATTAATTCAAGCTTCATAGGAATGTTGCTTAGGTGACCCTCAACTAAAATAACTAAAAGAGTATTGCGCAGATGAGCAAAATGGCCGCCAAAGCTATAAATAGAAAAATATCGTAAATTTGCTTCAAACACATACTCCTCAACCTTTGGGCCAATTTGATTCCAACTTCACAGGCATGTTGCCCAAGTGACTCCCTACCAAAATAGCTAAAATCGTTATGTTCCTACAAACAAGATGGCCGCTAGAGCTAAAAATAGAAAAAATCTTAAAATGACAACTGCTCCTGTACCCTTGGGCCAATTTCATTTAGCTTCAAAGGAATGTTGCTTTGGTGACAATCTACCAAAATAGCTAAAAGGGTTCTGCTCTGATGAGCAAAATGGCCGCCATAGCTAAAAATAACAAAACATCGTAAATTTGCTTCAAATACTAACTCCTCCTTAACCCTTCGGCAAATTTGATTCAAAGTTCACATGAATACATTGTCGGTGACACCCTATACAAATAGCTAAAATCATTCCGCTCAGACAAACAAAATGGCCGCCAGAGCTAAAAATAGAAGAAATCTTTAAACGACAACTCCTCCTCAACACTTGGGCCAATTTCATTCAAACTTCATAGAAGTGTTGCTTATGTGACCCTTTATTAGAATAGCTAAAACGGTTCCTCTCCAATGAACAAAATGGCCGCCAGAGCTAAAAATAGAAAATTCTTTAAACAACAACTCCTCCTGTACCCTTGGGCCAAATTAATTCAAACTTCATAGGAATGTTGCTAAGGTGACCCTCCACTAAAATAGCTAAAACGGTATTGCTCCAATGAGCAAAATGGCCGCCATAGCTAAAAATAGAAAAACATTGTAAATTTGCTTCAAACGCAAACTCCTCCTCGACCCTTGGGCCAATTTGATTCAAACTTCACAGGAATGTTGCCCATGTGACTCCCATCCAAAATAACTAAAATTGTTATGTTCCGACAAACAAGATGGCCGCTATAGCTAAAAATAGAAAAAAAATCGTTAAACGACAACTCCTCCTGTACCCTTGGGCCAATTTCATTCAAACTTCATAGGAATGTTGCTTAGGTTACCATCTACCAAAATAGCTAAAAGGGTTCTGCTCTGGCCACCAACAAAATGGCCACCAGAGCTAAAAATAGAATTTGCTTCAAACGCACACTTCTCCTAAACTGTTAGGCCAATTTGATTTAAACTTCACAGGAATGTTGCCCAGGTGACTATTTACCAAAATAGTTAAAATCATTCCGCTCATATAAACAAGATGGCCACCGGAGCTGAAAAAATCTTCAAACGACAACTCATCCTGTACCCTGCGGCCAATTACATTCAACCTTCATAGGAATATTGCTTGGATGACTCTCTACCAAAATAGCTAAAATGGTCTCGCTCCGATGAACAATATGGCCTCCAGAGCTAAAAATAGAAAAACATTGTAAATTTGCTTCAAATGCGAATTCTTCCAAAACCCTTGGGTCAATTTAATTCAAACGTCAAAGGAATGTTGTTCAGGTGACACCCTAGCAAAGATCGTTCCACCCTGATGAACAAGATGGCCACCAGAGCTAAAAATAGAATGTACTAGAGATATTGACTGTGACATTCAGGTGAGCGAATCAGGGCCCTCTGGACCCTCTTGTTCATATTTTCCTTTGTGAAAACAGTTATACAGTCGAAATTTAATGGCTCGAACACCTTTGGGACCTCGAAAATCTGTTCGAGACAGAGGTAGTTCGAGCCACTGAGGTTACTGTCAGGAGGCGTAACGGGATACTTTTAGATATCTTTTCGGTGTTCTATAATGAAAATGAATACTGTGTGTACTCATTAGAATCACCTCATCGAGGCGGTTCTAGCGAGTACACACAGCATACATTTGCAAGATAAAATACTAAAATCTCCTTAATTATCTCCCACTATTCATTATGTAGAGGATTTCGCTAGGAGCTCAAGAATGGGTTCGACACATCCATGGTAAACGAGCCATCGGTGTTCGAGCCATCGAAGTTCTACTGTACCTAGTGTTCATAAAAGGGCTCTTGCAAACCGTGTAGACCCAGGTCATATGCCACAGAGCGTGGCCTAGAATGATTGCTAGCTTAGAATTACAGTGGCCCATTTTGGGCCTCCGTGGCGTAGTGGATAAGAGCACTGATTCTTAACCATAAGGTCTCTCACCGCTGTGGTTAGAGCCTGGCTCGAGATACATGCGAGACGCCAAGTTCTGCAACGGAAGATCAGGTGTGTTTTTTCTACAGGTACTTAATTTTTCGCCCACCTCTGATTAACCAACGGCTAGATATGCGTGAGGGTCGTAAATCCAAAACAAAAAACAGTTGGACATAAGAAGAATAGTCTATTCGACATCGACGAAAATGAACGCATCTGATTTTCAAGTGAGACACTTTTGGGATTAAATTTATTGCCAAGTCCAGTGGAGCACCTTGCTAAACCCTTATCATGCAGAAAATTTAAATCAGCCACACCCATTTATGACTATCAGCCAATCAGATTACATGATATAATAATGATATATAAGTTCGTTCAAATCCACTAACTGAATGACTAACAGTGTAGATCCTGATCTGATCTGAATCTACACTGTATGCAATAGCCCCCGCCCATCGGGGCTTGAAGAAATAGATGGGCTGCATGATGCCTCCACGCAGAGCTGAAACCGATCCGCAGACGAGTACTGGTAAACCGCTTAGAGAATCTAAGCCTGTCCTGGCAATGCGGTGCGAGTCGGCCTGTCCATGCTTATAAACGCTATTGGTTTCATTGGGCTGCAGGGCTTGCGATGTCATTTCATCTCCATGTCGGGTAAAATGCCCACAAAATTGGAAGCAACGTCTCCAAAATGACCTTTACGGGGACGTTAAACCTCAAATCAAACAAACAAACACTGTTTGCAAAGGAACAGCAGGATAATAGTTAAAGAGTAGACCCATCATACTGATACTGGAGAAAACTGTTTTTGAAACGGCTCCCTCGTTAAGACGACGACGCACACGAGGAAGAGTGGTGGTGATGATGGCGGCCGTGGCTCTGAAGTTGATGGGGGAGAAGAATAAAAACAATATAGGTTATGCTGTCTTAAAATGCTGCTGCTGCTGCTGCTGCTGCTGATGATGATGATGATGATTGTGTTTTGCTGTCTTAAAATGAAGTTTGAAGTTTATTAAAATCACCCAGTACATGTAATCATGTAATATGAGGTATAGAATAAAGAATATAACATTTAATGATGATGATGATGATGATGATGATGATGATGACGATGAAAAAAGGTTCGTAATTCTATTAGTAGTGGTGGTAATAAGAAATTAAAATCAGCTTAAAGATTTTGAGACTTTGGCACGTGATGGGTGTGGCGATGGTGACGAGGATGGTGGGGGTAATGACGATGATGTTGGTGATGATAAAAGTGATGATGATAGTGGTGGTGGTGCCATGTTGACGATGATATGCTGCTACTGCTGCTGCTGCTGGTGATGATGATGTTGATGATGGTGATGATTCAAATGCGACGAATTTGTTTCAAATTGTTAAAGATGCTCATACGAAATCGGTCCAGCATAATCTTACACTATAACCTTCCGAATCGATCACGATGCGCATATCTAGTTCTACTCTCGATAGATTGATCAGTCACGCTGCACATAGACTGTCATCATGATTGAAATATCAAGGTCCTAATACTTATAGTTCCTATGTTATAATCTTGTGAAAACAATATATATTTTATAATCGACCGAAAGTTACATATACAGTTTTGTTTGATTTGAGGTTTAACGTCCCCTTCAACACGGTAAAGGTCATTTTGGAGGCATTGCTTCCAATTTTGTGGGACTTTTACTCGACATTGAGATGAAATGACATCTCAAGCCCTGTCACCCAATAAAACCAATAGGATTTATATGCATGGATGATTCAACTCGCACCGCTCTTCCTGGGTAAGCTTAGAACCTCGAAACCGTTTATTCCGGAATTAAGACCACCTAGAATTAAGACTAAATCTGCTTTTAAAAGCTTATTGAGAGCCTTTCAGTTATACTTCCTTTGACTTTTCTACAGCCAGTGTCTCCCCATAAGAGACCACCTTTCGGAATATTCAAAAGTGGTCTGAAAGACCACTTTTGAACATTCTCAAAGTTGATCTTAATATAGGACCTTTACGGTATTTTAATTGCCCCCGCCTATCGTCCGTCCTGTGGAATTAAATGAATTGAACTAAATTATATTTGTTTGATTTGAGGTTCAATGTCCCCGTCAACACTAAAGGTCATTTTGGAGACGTTTCTTCCAATTTTGTGGGACTTTTACCCGACATTGAGATGAAATGACATCTCAAGCGCTGTCGCTCAATGAAACCAATAGGGTTTATAAGCATGGACGGTCCGACTCGCACTGCTTTACCTGGGCAGGCTTAGATCCTCTAAGCTGTTTACCAGTACTCGTATGCGGTCGGTTTCAGTTCTGCGTGGAAGCATCATGCAGCCCATTGATTTCTTCAAGTCCCGATGGGCGGGGACTGGAATTGGACTAAAGCAAAAACTATTCAAGATAAATCAGAAAAAACCTCCGTTCAAGAAGGGCAGTTGTCAGTTTCTAGCGAAAGAATGTGCACTGTACTGATAAACCGCTTACGTTTAAGCCTGCCCAGGAAACGTGGGGGTAGGTAAATTGATTTGGCTGTTAAACTCAAAAACCAACAACCAAAGAAAATCTCCCTAAAGTATCCTAAATGTATGGGTATCTGGAGATATGGGACGAATTCTCAAGGGACTTTCAATCGACCTTGACGGCTCCCGCCCAGCGGGGCTTGAAAAAATAGATGATGCTTCCACGAAGAGATGAATCCGACCTGCACATGAGTACTGGTAAACCACTTAGAGGATCTAAGCCTGCCCAGGCAAAGCGGTGCGAATCGGACCGTCCATGCTTATAAACCTTTTTGGTTCCATTGGGCGGAAAGGCTTGATATTTCATTTCATCTCGGGTAAAAGTCCCCGGCCCAAAAGTAGAAGCAACGTCTCCAAAATGACCTCTGCAGTGTTGACGGGGACCACGGGCCTCTGAGGTTCAATCAGAGAACAAACAATACTTTAAACCCAAAATGCCGGTCAGCGAGCATAGCTCGCCATATGCACAAATAGGGCGTTTAGCCCTCCTGATCAGCCGATTTATTGCATTGATGTGACGTCAGACGCCCGTGCGGGTACGTTAAATCTCAAATCAAACAAATAAAGATCGACTTCGAATTAGGCATGGTAAACCAGTTATCTATGTTCGATCCAAGTAGTTTCTAGCACAAAAAAGCGGGCCAACTTTGGGCCGATAGCAATCGTATTGCTATCGGCCCAACGTTGGCCCGGCATCCTTTGCAGGCAGTTTTTGCTCACGTGCAAGACCATTACCTTGCCTATTAAAATGATAAAGCTGCTCAGACGTCCCTGTATACCAGTAAATTTGTCAAAAACTTATCTTAACTAGCTCTTGACAATAACCAATCTGTCCATAAAACCAATATCATGAATCTAGAAAGACATTTTAATTTTTCGCCTGAAAATTTTAAGGCAATAAAAGTCAATTGGTAGCAAAGCTTGTACTCGTTTTTATCTATTTATTGACGTCTCACACGTCAATTGTAATCGAAATGGACACCCTACTGGACATCCGCTTTGTTTCAAACAAAACACGTATTTGAAAACAAGAGTATTATGAGGCACTGAATCGCTCACAGGCGTTCGAATCCCATCCCGAACCCTCATACCAGTAATCCAAATGTCGGAATGAAATTCTGGTCCTAACAGACCAAAGAGCTTCAGTATATAGTCTCGCAATCCGAGACTATACACAACTGTACCTGATTATTACGGAACCCGGGAAGGGACATGATTTTTTTTTATTTTATAAGTTGTGCGCACAAGATAATATGTTGTGCGGACAAGACATTATCTTGTGTGGACAACATATTATCTTGTGCGGACAAGATATTATCTTGTGCGGAAAAGATAATATCTTGTCCGCACAACATAATATCTTGTCCGCACAAGATATTATCTTGTGCGGACAACATATTATCTTGTGCAGACAATATATTATCTTGTCCGCACAAGATAATATCTTGTCTGCACAGCATAGATCTTGTGCGCACAAGATATTATCTTGTCCGCACAAGATATTATCTTGTCCAGACAAGATAATATCTTGTCTGCACAAGATAATATCTTGTCCGCACAAGATAATATCTTGTCCGCACAAGATAATATCTTGTCCGCACAACTTCCCAAGATCTATGTTGTGCAAACAAGATAATATGTTGTGCGAACAAGATAATATCTTGTGCGCACAAGATATTATGTTGTGCGAACAAGATCATATCTTGTCCGCACAAGATAATATCTTGTCCGCACAAGATAATATGTTGTCCGAACAAGATAATATCTTGTCCGCTCAAGATATTATCTTGTTCGCACAACATAATAAAAATAAAAAATCATGTCCCTTCCCGGGTTCCGTAGATTATCGTTCCAGTATATTTTTCATCTTAAAATTTCGTGTGTATTTTTGTTTTCAGCGGTAAAGTTTACAATGTATTTGTTTTGGTGTGTTATTGTAATGTGAGGTCTAACATATTCAGATACAGTAAACATTACGAAAACACGCATATTCAAATACATTGTAATTTTTACCGCCGCAGAAACCAAAATTTTTAGAAGAAAAATTGCGATATTTTTCTTATTTCTGCTCGAAATATAGAGTGTGGGTATTTGTTAGAACCGCCTCATCGAGGCGGTTCTAACGAGTACCCACAATCTATATTTTAGAGCAGAAATAAGAAAATAATGTTTACCCCTATAAACCCCAGTTTTTACTATATAAAAGTGGGGTTCAATGGGGTCAAAATTATATAGGCGTGTTTTCGTGATGAGATGAGATGCTACGCTTGCTTTGCCCGGAGTATATTGGACCAAATATAGATTTTGTTCTTACACAATTTTACTGCCAAAAAATATAAACGTAAGTTTTAAGATGAAAAATTAGATATTTTTCTTCATAATTTCTGCTCAAAATATGAATTATGGGTAGACGCTAGAACTGCCTCATCGAGGCGGTTTTAACGAGTTCCAACAATCTATTTTAGTGCAAAAATAAGATAAATATAACGGGTTACCCCTGTAAACTCCAGTTTTATACATGTAAAAGTGGGGTTCAATGGAATGTGGTACTGGCTGAAATTTCACCTGTGCTGGCCTTTATCTTCAATGAATCACTTGCCCAGGGCACTGTACCAGATGACTGGCGACAAGCTAATGTTACCCCGGTCTATAAAAAAGAAGAAAAATATGACGCAGCAAATTATAGACCAGTGTCGCTAACATGCATCTGTTGCAAAACCCTGGAGGATATAATAGTTAGTAACATCAACAAGCACCTAGCCTTTGAGAGCAATCTTGCTGTCAGCATGGTTTCCGAAGTCAAAGGTCTTGCGAAACTCAATTAGTTCAGTTTTACCATGACATTGTGAGCAATCTGGATGGGCCCACAGACCGTGGCCACAAACAGACTGACTTGATTATCATGGACTTCGCTAAGGCCTTTGACAAGGTACCTCACAGAAGGCTATTGTATAAATTGGATTACTATGGGATAAGAGGATCCACACATAGGTGGATTAGCTCATGGCTCTCAGGGCGCTCACAACAAGTTGTACTTGATGGCCAAGCGTCTGATCCAGTCCCTGTTTTATCTGGTGTCCCCCAAGGTTCGGTCCTTGGACCGGTCCTTTTCTTGGTATTTATTAATTATCTCCCAGATAATATCAGGTCATCTGTCCGTTTGTTTGCTGATGATTGTGTCCTTTATAGGAATATATATTCTTCTTCTGACTGTCTTATTCTACAAGATGACCTGAATCAACTAGAACAGTGGGAGGCCGATTGGCAGATGAAGTTCAATGTGGCCAAATGTCATTCAATGAGGGTGTCGCGACACCCTCCGGACAAACAAATTAAGTTTGGCTACACACTACACCAGCAAATCTCGGAGCAGGTTCAATCCTCCAAATATCTTGGTATCACCATCACTTGTGATCTTGATTGGGGTCAACACGTTCCAGAAATAACAACAAAAGCAACTAGGACTTCAGGATTTCTTAGACGAAACTTAGCTTTTCTCATAGGCAGGCAAAGGAGGTTGCATATAAAACATTGGTTCCCCCCTTAGCTTGAATATGCATCACCCATTTGGCATCCCTATGTTAAAACTCAGATTCAGCAGGTGGAGAAGGTGCAGAGGACAGCTGCTCGATGGACCTGCCGACGATGGCGCAATAGAAGTAGCGTCGGTGACATGCTTAACGGGCTAGAATGGCCGTCCCTAGAAGCCCGTCGTGAGCAGTCCTCTTAACCTTCTTCTATAAGATACACTCAGGTACAGTGGCCGTTAATAAAGACAAATACTTGACCCCTGTGACAGTTTCAACCCGAACAAGGGCATCAAAAGTAAACAACTCGCAGTATCATAGGTACCAGTCCTACAGTGATGCCCTGAAAAATTCCTTTTTTTTCTAGGACTATGGAATAGTCTTCCCTCTTCTGTGGTGAATGCTAAGACTGCAGATTAGTTCAAAGCCCGTACAGTGTAAGATTGAGACTCAGAGGTATGCGTTTTAGTATAGCTCTTTTATTCAGATTGTAAATAGTTCTAAGGACTCATCCAGTGACTTCTCTTTTGTTTTTTGTTTTTTGTTTAGCTACGCACCCAACTGAGGTAATGGCCAAATATGACCGACTCAGTATAAGAAGATAGATAGATAGATAGATAGATAGATAGATAGATAGATAGATAGATAGATAGATAGATAGATAGATAGTTAGATAGATAGATAGATAGATAGATAGAAAGATAGATAGATAGATAGATAGATAGATAGATAGATAGATAGATAGATAGATAGATAGATAGATAGATAGATAGATAGATAGATAGATAGATAGATAGATAGATAGATAGATAGATAGATAGATAGGGTCAGAATTGTGTAGGCATGTTTTCCTAATGATTTAATCCATAAGAGTAAAAACAAATGGCTTAATATGAGCCGGGGCACAGCATTTCCTACAATTTACATGAGCGTCCAGCGAAGACTTAGATCAGCCTGCGCATCCGTACAGTCTGATCAGAGTCTTCGTTGTGCGCTCTAAGGATAGCTAAGCTTCATGCAGCAAGAGAAGGCACTGATCAGATAATGTCTCTGATCAGATTATGTAGATACGCAGGCTGATCTGATTCTTCGCTGGGCGCACATTATAATTGTAGGAAATGCTGTGTTCCGGCTCGTATGTTAACGTTGTCAGCTGCATTTCAAACACTTTTTGGAACACAGGCAATTACAGTGTACTCCTGGCAGTCTGATCTGGGTCCACACTGTCTGCAACAATGACTTTTAAAAAGTGACCAGCAGACGACAAAGCAGGCGACAACAGATTGGCATCTTTGTTTGTTTGATTTGAGGTTTAACGCCCCCGTCAACACTGTAAAGGTCATTTTGGAGACGTTGCTTCCAATTTTGTGGGACTTTTATCCGACATTGAGATGAAATGACATCTCAAGCCCTGTCGCCCAATGAAACCAATAGGGCTAATTAGCATGGACGGTCCGCCCCGCACCGCGGTTCCTGGACAAGCTTAGATCCTCTAAGCGGTTTACCAGTACTAGTGTGTGGGCCGGATTCAGCTCTGTGCAGTCTGATCAGAGTCTTCGTTGTGCGCTCTAAGGATAGCTAAGCGAAGTCTCTGATCAGATAATGTAAATATGAAGGCTGATCTGATTATTCGCTGGGCGCATATGTAAATTGTAGGAAATGCTGTGCCACGGCTCATATGTTAATGTTGTCAGCTGCAATTACAGTGTACTCCTGGCAGTCTGATCTGGGTCCACACTGTTGGCAACAATGACTTTTAAAAAGTGACCAGCAGACGACAAAACAGACGACAACTGATTGGCATCTAACATGTTATCTAAGTGACAAGTCACTTCAATCTTCAGGGCTGTTTGTAGGTTTGAGGGCATTTAACCCTTTTTGTTCTGATTTTGTGCATGTATACATACAGATATAAACGCATGTATATACACATGTAGTATATAGCAGGATTGTATTGTGTGGCATCAGGCGGAGTTATTTTTACAAGTTTACAATGCAACATTTTTGTAGATATTGACAGCCATGATCAAGCCTCTACGGTCTCTAGTCCTGGCCCCGAGGTTATAAAACTTTTTTCATGCTCAACTCAGCTGAGCATGAAATTTTTGGTGCTCATAAAAATTGAAACACTTATCCGTTGAGCATTTTTTCTATCTCAGATAGCAGAGAAAGTATGTTATTTGTCCAGCTCACAAATTTTAAAATGCCAACAATTGTTGGCATTTTAAGATTTGTGAGCAGGACAAATTTTTAAAAGTTTTATAACCTCGGGGCCAGGTCTCTGCTTTTGGTAGTGTACAATTTCGGGGGGTTCCTGTATAAGATGGGGTAAAATTCCTGTCAACTGTTAGACCATCCTCTCTTTCCTGAAGCAAATGCATTTTAAAAGGAATATGTCAACGGTATGACAGCTGTATCTATTGATATTAAACTGGGTAGAAAATTTCTATCTCCAGTTAATGAGAAAATGACATTAGATCTTTTGTGTCTATCTACAGCAGTTAAGAAACTGGTACTTAACTTCAAGTGACCCCTTTCACAGACAGAAAACTGGTAAGTTTCTTTATTTATGGGTGACATACAGCCATCATGTCTTTGGATGTTTGTACTAGAGGTTTACTAATTTAGTGTTAAGATGTCAATCACAGCAATTGTCGCCTGCTTTGTTGTCTGCAGGTTACTTTCAGGCCTCTATGCAAAAATATGTTTGTTTTTTTTGTTGTTTTTTTTTGCAAGAACAAAGACACTTTCAGACACAGTGTTTGTTGGCGATTTCAGGCAAATCAGTTAACTCCATATTGGTCATGTTTTTTCATGATTGATGAAATTTTCGTTTTTTTTATACATAAACAACCCTGCCATGAAAAACAACACCTGAAAATATGTGTGTTTATGTCGTCTGCTGCATCTTCTTGCGAACTTTTCAAACACATAAAGGCAAACAGTGTGGTCCCTAATCAGAATGCTCCTAGGGGATATCAGTCTGATCTGAGACCACACTGTTTGCAAAAAAGAAGACTTTCAAAGTTACCAGCAGACAAAAAAGCAGACATTACGAAAACCCGCCAATACAAATACATTGTAAAATTTATCGCCGAAAAAACGAAAATTTAATGAAAAAATGTGATATATGTTTCTGATTTCTGCTCAACATATAGATTGTGGGTACTCGTTAGAACCGCCTCATCGAGGCGGTTCTAGTGAATACCCACAATCTATATTTTAAAGCAGAAAAAGGAAAATAAAGTTTACAATTTTACTATATAAAATCGGGGTTCAAGGGGGTCAAAATTATAAAGACGTTTTCGTGATGCACGGGTTAAACTATGGCTAAGATACATGTACAGAGAAATTTGTGGTCACTTAAATTGGGTGTATATATCAGAAGGATGGAGCACTTTAGGGCATTCATCGCTGCAAATCACGCCAATGGAGCACGTTCTGAAACCGAACTTTTCCATCACTGCCGGGTATCGAGCCCGGGATGGGGGTTTGGGGTGGGGGTGGTTCTAGCGATTCCAGGACAAAATCCCCCCGGACATAATCCCCCCGGACGAAATCCCCCCTTTTTGTAAAGGCGGACAAAATCCCCCCCCCAATATTTGTTCAGGTGGACACCCCCCCCCACCCCCATGGACAACCCCCCCCCCCGGACATAATCCCCCCTGCTGTTTATAAAGGTGGACAGTATCCCGCACACCTCCACATGCACAATTACTGGATTTTGAAAATCAGTCTGTCGTTTTGAAAACTGCAGATTCCATATCAGATTTGGTGCAGTACTATCAAAGCTATATTGGTGCTCATGGAGAAATTATTGCCCGTCAACACTGTATAGGTCATTTTGGAGATGTTGCTTGTAAGATCAAAGTAAAAAGGGCATACTTGTATTAACTTTTTGTGATTGTACGTGTGTGCTTTGGGGTTTTATCGACTTCTCAACCCATTAGGAATATGTCTGGCATGATCAGTTAACCTAACCCAGTTCCAGGCACACTTAGATTCCTGATCTTAGATTTCTGATCTGTATTGATTCCTGATCATTTCCTTCACTTCTATTTTAGAACCTCTACCATTACGAAAAACGCCCGTTCAAATATATTGAAAATTGACATATTCCAATATTTTCCATATTTCTGCTCAAAAACATAGATTGTGGATAAAGTGGAAGGATAATTAACTAGAACAATTAGGGCAAGGTTGATTTTTTCCGGGGGGGGGGATTTTGTCCAACCTGACATACAGCGAGGGGGATTTTGTCCGGGGGGATTTTGTCCGAGGGGGATTTTGTCCGCCTTTACAAAAAGGGGGGGGGGGGGGTTGTCCGGGGGGATTATGTCCGGGGGGGATTTTGTCCGGCTACCGTGAATACTCGTTATAAACGCCTCGCACATAGATTGTGGGTATTCGTTTCAACCACCAGGGGAGGCGGTTCTAACGAATATCAACAATCTAGATTCTCGAGCAGAAATGAGAAAAATAATGCATACGCCTTTAACTCCAGTTTTACTATTTAGAAGGGGGTTTAAGCGTGTCAAAATTACATAGCTGTGTTCGGCCCCGCCCATCGGGGCTTGAAGAAATATATAGGCTGCATGATGCTTCCACGCAGAGCTGAATCCGACCCGCACACGAGCACTGGTAAACCGCTTAGAGGATCTACGCCTACTCAGACAAAGCGGTGCGCACGAGTCGGACCGTCCATATTTATAAACCCTATTGGTTTTATCGGGCGACAGGGCTTGAGAAGTCATTTCATCTCAATGTCGGGTAAAAGTCCCACAAAATTGGAAGCAACGTCTCCAAAATGAACTTTGCAGTGTTGACGGGAACGTTAAACCTCAAATCAAACAAACAAACAAACAAACATAGCTGTGTTTTCGTGATGGGGCTGTGCTATCGTTACGTCAACGCTCAAAGAGATCTTGCCTGTTGTCGAGTGTAAGCGTCAACATTTCTAAACATACACAATCAGTAACTCATAAAACACATAACATTCATTATTTTTTTCTTATTTTAGTCAAAAACATAGTTTGCTGCTAATCGTTAGAACCGCCTCATTGAGGTTGTTCTGACAAACACACAAGTAGTAATAAGAAATAAGAGAACTATCAGATGTTTTCATTTGAATAATGCTAGTTCGTAAGGGACAGGAAAGACCCTATTACAGCACATGAGCGTGTTATCCTATGTAAATGCTCGTAGAGATATGAAGGACAGGCACGACGTTTTCATACTGACCATATTTTAGTCGTACTTCTAAACTTCAATGGAATTTTTTTCCGTGATTTTTTTTCGCATTACGCATTTTCTTAATTCTACTCCGAACATAGGTTGTGGGTGCTCGTTAGAACCGCCTAATTGAGATGAATCTAAAGCGTTCTCACAACCTACGTCTTGTAGCAGAAATAAAAAAAAATTGTAAACACCAGTTTGGTCTATATAAAGTGGGGTTTACATGGTAGCTCATTTCACGGACTTGTTAACATGACGGTGCGATTTTCCTGACCACCGACTGTAGGCACTCCACAGAACCGCCTCAACTTAACAAATAATCACAGTCTATGGATAAGTGCAGAAATAAAAATGATCATGCCATATCCTGTAAACACCAGTGTTCACTTAAAGACACATTTTTTTCCTTATATAAAAGGGGTGGCCTGTCTAATGATCTCCAATAAACATTTTCTTCGGACCATAGTGCACATCAAAGGCTTATCTTATCTAAGTGATTATGGGGTGATTATGAGCATATTTTTGTTTAATAGGGGGCTCAATAAGGGTACTTGAGTGATAGTATAATTTACTGAGATTGTTTCCAACAACATATTGTTTAAATAACTTCTTTTCTATTTTAAAATTAAGTAAAGAAAAACACTGATATCCATTGTTTCCTTTACTCAAATGTGCAAAGAAGTAAACAAACAAGGTAAATGAATTCATTAACCTCAAAATTTAATCAATCAATTTACCTTTATTTATTTATGTTTACTTATTTATTTTTTTTATCTACTTATTTTGTTTTGGTTGAAAGTATATGATACACAAATCATTTTATGTCTAAAACATTAGCATTTTATAGTTTCAGTCAAGATGGAACTATAAAATGTTTGTTTTAGACAGAATCATATCAGAAAAGAGAAAAAAAAAAGTTTTTTTTTTTTTTTTAAGATTTTACTTTTTCACCTTTTCAAGTTTATTTGTTTGTTTGTTTGATTTGAGGTTTAACGTCCCCGTCAACACTGTAAAGGTCATTTTGGAGACGTTGCTTCCAATTTTGTGGGACTTTTACCCGACATTGAGATGAAATGACATCTCAAGCCCTGTCACCCAATGAAACCAATAGGGTTTATTAGCATGGACGGTCCGCCTCGCACCGCGGTTCCTGGACAGGCTTAGATCCTCTAAGCGGTTTACCAGTACTAGTGTGCGGGCCGGACTCAGCTCTGCGTGGAAGCATCATGCAGCCCATATATTTCTTCAAACCCCTATGGGCGGGGGCTAAACTAAAATAAAAAACACAATTAAATTTATTTTTCTTATTTATATTGCAAACATAGGTTGTGGGTGCTCGTTAGAGCCTCATTGAGGCAGTTCAAACGAGTACCCACAACCTATGACTCAATGAGATGATTCAAACGAGCACCCGCAACCTATGACTTAGAGCAGAAATATGGAAAATATTGTATACACCCTTAAACCCCAATTTTCTCTATAAAAAGTGCGGTTTAGGGGATGTTCCTTTTTTCTCAAAAACATATATTGTGTGTCCTCGTTAGAACCGCCTCATGGAAGCAGTTCTAACAAGTAGTCAAACTGTAAAAACAAATTGTGCGTACTCGTCTGAGCTGCTTGGCCGAGGTGGTTCTAATGAGTACCCACAATAAATGTTTAGAGCAGAAATAATAAAATTATCAGGATTTTATCTGAAAAAAAAAAAAAAAACATTTTTGGTGGAAAAAAATTACCAATATATTTGAATTGGCATTTTCTGTAATAATTATAAATAATGGCTACTAAATATAAAATCTGAAAAAAGTGCTGTTGTTTCTTCCATGCAAATCAAAATAAGGACTTAGGTGTATATGAATAGATGTCATTTGTCAAAGTCATATCCCTGGTTAGTGTGAGACGCCAAGTTCTGCAACGGAAGGTCAGGTGGTTTTTCTCCGGGTACTCCGGTTTTCGCCCACCTCTGATTAACGATCGGCTCGATATGAGTGTAATAATCTTGAAAGGGCCGTAAAACCCAAAACAAAAAAAAAAAAAAAAAAAAAAAAAAAAATCCCTGGTTAATTTATTACCCTTTCTTGGTCCCCTACCTGTATGACAGCCTGAATACCCCAAGTGTATTTTATCTCAATGCTGGATTCTTTAATAAACGGTCATTAGGATGTTATGTAATCGAAAAATGTGTCTTTAAATATTCTATATATTTATTTCAGCCACTGCCTAAGGCCTCGCGGGCATTTTTGTTGACAGGAAAAGTGGTGTATTCATGAGGTGTTTGCAATACTGACTTGGTAACGTGATTATGTATAATTATGCAAGCATTGACCAATGTATGCCAGTTATTGATTCGGGCGTATTGCTTAGGCGGTGGGCGGACGATTTGGCCAGCGGACGATTTGGCCCGGACGATCTGGCCTAGGACAATTAGGCCTAGGACAATTTGGCCAGCCAGAAATACTGGGCAGGACAATTTGGCCAAGCTGATTTCTCCTAGCGGTTTTAACAATTCTTATTCTTCAATCATTTCAATAACATTTTTTTTTTTCATTTGGCTACATATTTTCATCAAATATTTCATTTTTTTTCCAGTGATTATATCTGTCATTTCTTGGCTTTGATGAGTGAAAATCAAATTTTGACATAAGAGGAAATTGCATAGTTTAAGTAGTTTCTTCATTTGACAACATATTTTTAGCACACATCATTACATATTTTCTGCTCATTCTGCTCATTTATAGTATTTGAGCCCAGTCAACACTATTTAGGTCATATTGAGCAGATCAGTTTCCCTAAGTGTAAGTGGTTAACCAATGCGGTGCACATTCTTGAACCAGGCAGGCACCACGTGAAAAAGTTCGTAAAATAAACTTTATAAAGAGAAAATTAGGGTTATGAGGGTGTACATTATTTTTCTTATTTTGCTCCAAGACATAGGTTGTGGGTACTCATAAGACCAGTCAAAAATCAATCAGCAAATTAACCATGCAAGCAAGAAAATATGCTAATTGATCTTGTATTCCAATGCATACACAAACAAACAATCATAACCAACAAAATAAGTGTGGAATAGCTAATTAAGAAAGCAAGGAACCAAGACCAGTCAGCAAATCAGTTAGCAAATTAACCATGAATACAAGAAAATGTAATTAATATTGAATTCCAGCCAATTTAAACAAAACCTTTGAATTTATTTATTTTATTTATTCGTCCCCGCCCATAGGGGTTTGAAGAAATATATGGGCTGCATGATGCTTCCATGCAGAGCTGAATCCGGCCCGCACACTAGTACTGGTAAACCGCTTAGAGGATCTAAGCCTGTCCAGGAACCGCGGTACGAGGCGGACCGTCCATGCTAATAAACCATATTGGTTTAATTGGGCGACAGGGCTTGAGATGTCATTCGTCTCAATATCGGGTAAAAGTCCCACAAAATCGGAAGCAACGGCTCCAAAATGACATTTTACAGTGTTGACGGAGACGTGAAACCTCACATCAAACAAACACACATTTTATTTATTTATTTTTATTCCTGTAGTAGGCTAGAGGGGGTCGGGCTAGGATAAAGCGTCTAGTCCGAGACCAACCACTAGGCTAATAATTTGCCAACATTCAGAGGAAAACTCTTATGACTTCGCGTTGTGTTTTGCTAGAAAAGTTAAGTCTTCCTGGGAACAGTGCCAAGAAAATCACCTGCCTGTCGGGTTACTGACTGACGGACAGACGGTCGAACGGACAGTCAGACAGACGGACGGACAACAGGTAAGTTTTCAGGTTCGTATCACTGGATATGGTGATACGGTGATCACAGAGAATAGCAACATGTTTTTAAATTTATTTACAATTAGGTATCAGGTGTTTAAATTGAAAGCTGGTTAAGAAAATGAATGCACTATATAAAATTCTCACCCCACCTGGGTGCCTCGGGGAGGCAAAAAGTAGGGATAAGATTTAAACCCTTAGATTTTGTAGAAAGCAAGAGATGTTGCTTAACTACAGACGCTTGGTGACCCGTTCGGCCAAAAGCGATCTAAACCCGTAACTACTTGGGTGTCCTATTGGGACAAAAGTAAGAAACAGGTATAAGTCAGAGTTGCCCACCTTGCAAACAACTAAATTGACTGGCTAACTGACACTTGTTTGAAGGATAAGTGTATAATATTAAATATTACTATGAAATGGTGTTATCTATTGGTTCCGATGCAAACCAATAGTATTTAAACGTTTGTAAAACGATGGTGATTTCAAAGGAAGCAACTATGGCTGAAAATAAGTCATTTCACTGGACGCTTTAAAGGCGTTCTGATGATAAGTTCAGATATATGGAAAACGAAAGTAGATACTATTATTGTCTTTTCACCATAATAAATCCTGAAATTGTTTTGGTATTTCACTCACGTGGAGGCACATAAAACACACGAAAATAACTAAGGTACTGACCTGTCTCTATCACATTCCTCCCCTGTAAAGAAAATTTATTTCATGAAAATTCGAAAAACAAATATTCATAAAATAAATTTGAATTGCATCTACTGTAGGTAAAATTTTAGATTCAGGATAGTGACAGGTTTAATGTGATGTTTGAGTTTCTGCGTTCCGTAGATACAAATAATACATTTATTCCAATCTTATTCGCTTCCTCTTTGATGGAGATTCCCACATGTTAGTGTCCTTGTACACTTTTCCATGTCTTTCTACTACTCTTTCATCACGACAAACATGGTGTTTAACTTCCTCTACAGACATCTCCGAATGTCTCTTTTGCCATTCTAAGGCATCAACTTTCCTCTTAGCAGATGCCAACTCTCTTTGAACTTTCCTCATATCATTTCTGAATTCTTTAGTTCCCAACTGATATGGTAGTTTGTCTTTTGGGTCAATATAATTAATGTTCGGTTTGACAATGGTTTCAAACTCGACATGTTGTCCTGTGTGACATTTTGCCTTTTCATGCGCCTTCTTGTGTTTAATTGTTCCATACAGACGTCTGCATATTTGACATTTATAGGAAGAGTCAGTTTCTGTGTGGACAGATTTCCAGTGGTCCATAAAATCACGAAAGGAACTATATGCTCTGGTCTGATCGCATTCCGCCACAGTACATGATGTAGGAGCTTGAGGCCACAGGGGCCGCTCATGTTTAAGAAAATCAGTAACTTCACTGTCCTTTGCTACTATTGATATCTCTTCCATTCTGTAACAGACGAAAATAACTTTGTAGAAAATCTGCAGTGGACAACATCTTCTTGGTAAAATACGATGGGACTTGGTTTGAGCCAGATTTATTTATATATTTTACGAGGGCATTTTTTTTTGAAAATAGAAGTGCATTCATTTTAGATTGATATTTGTTTACATATTTTATGTTTTACAGGTTTAACATATTTTTATCCATCTTCCTTTTGAGATGAAAATATTATGTTTTAACCTTTATATTCACATATATTTATTAACATTGTTTTACAATATTTTATATGCTTGTGATATTTAAGCTTTTGAACTCTTTTACAACAATTTTGCATGAAAACTAACATTTATAAATGTCTTTTATCAAAGACTATATTTACATCATATGGTTTATATGTACATATTACCAATCTGTTTTACATTATAATTGTCTTTAGATTTTAAGATGGCGACCAAATCTGTCGCGGTTTTACTGCTCTTTCTCTTCGTGACCTGATTGTGGGTAGACCTGTCGTTGGTCTTTTATCATTGTCAGGCTGATAGCTTTGTTTGGGACAATCTAATGATTCGTCTTCGTACCTTTGCATTTTATCTGCATTGGCGAGATTTTCATTGGAAATGTTTGTGCTTTCATATGGCAGTGGAATTTCACTTTCTACATTATCTGATAAATCTCCATTTGATATGCTTGGATTGTCATTGGTGACATTTGATGTGTCTATGACAGTTAACCAACTTTTTGGTGCATTTTGTCCTTCATAGGGTTTTATATGATCGACATGGACATTTACAATGGGAGAAGCCTCGGACTTTTGTATGGAATACGTGAGGTCTGAAAACTTATTTACTATTAAGTATGGCCCAGTCCATCCCAAACCAAGCTTTAGACTTTCAGTAGGTGGATAGAAACGCCATACCCAGTCTCCTACATTGTAATTTCTGGATATTTAGCAACGATCATGATAGGTTTTCTGCCTAGTTGCAGCTATTCCTAATTCTTTGAATACGAACTCATGGGTTATGTTCATTGCCGACTTCACCCATTCTACATATTGAATGGGACACATATCGTCTAATGTATTAGGTGGTAGTCCTACCATAAGATCAAGGGGACATGCTATCTCTCGCTGTAGAAATAGCAAATTCGGCGTGCAACCGGTGCTGTTATGCTGGGAAGCGTGATAAGCCATTAATAGAAATGGTAAATGATCGTCCCAATCTCGTGGATTTTCTGCGCTAAACGTCCTTAGCATTTGTTTGAGGGTTCGGTTAAACCTTTCCACAAGACCATCGGAATTTGGTCTATATGGGGCAGTTCGCGTCTGTTCTATTCCGAATTTTTCACACACTAATCGGAAGAGTTCGGACTGGAATTCTCTCCCTTGATCGGTATGGATCTGAGCTGGGCAGCCATATTTTGTGAAGAATTCAACAACTATCTTATCTGCTACCGTTTGTGCACTGTGATTGGGCACTGCCCACGCATCTACCCATTTAGAAAAATATTCACCTAACACTATTATATACTGATTTCCATTTTCTGTCAATGGTAAAGGACCGAAAATATCAACGGCTACACAACGTAAAACTTCATTTACGCGGAACTGTTTAAGTGCAGACTTCCCTAAACCAGGGCCAGGCTTTGCTCTTGCGCATATGTCACATTCCTTTATCCACCGACTTATATCATTTCTTAATCTAGGCCAGTAATATCGAGACTTTACACTTTCAATTGTTCGATCCCGACCGAGGTGGCCCGCGGTTCGCGCTGAGTGAAGATTGGTAAAAATGAGCTGGCGTATAGCTTCGGGTGCAACTACCTGGAAGACTGTAAAACCCTTGCTATCTTCACATTGCCGGTATAGAATACCATTTTTTATTTCCAATGTATCCCATTGATACCATAATGCCTTGACAGTGGAATTAGCTTTACTAATATCTTCCCACGTGGGTTTCTTATTTGCTAACTTACGTTTTAAAAGTAAGCCAATGGAATTGTCTTCCATTTGCATTTCGCTCAATTCGTCATGGCTCCAAGTTGGAAGCCAATTCGGCGTGCTATCCCTGTCATTATTCGGACGCGTTTCAGGAAGTACTGGGCTGATAGGTGACCCGTAGTTACTATGTGCACCTAGAGTCAAGACGGTCGATGGGACTCTCTTCCTATCTGGTTGCCCCGGCGCGGGACTAGAAGGCGTGGCAGGGGACTCGTAGGAACACATACTCTCCTCGTGTACTTCGGTCGATGTGACCGATTGCCTGTCATCGGCTCCCCCATTATTGTCCATACCTAAATCAGGACTGCAGGGATAGCAATCGAAACAGGACAAATTTGGACATTTTCTGTTTGGTTTTCTAGAAAGGGCGTCTGCATTTTGGTGTTTTCTGCCCGGTCTGTATTGTATTGTGTAGTCAAATGTCTCAATAGTGCTTATCCATCTAGCTATGATACCTTCAGGTTCTTTGAAATTTCTTAACCAAATGAGTGGTGCATGGTCTGTTCTGATGGTAAACCTTTGACCTAGTAAATAGTGTTTAAAATGCTTCATGAAAGTTACCACTGCAAGAAGCTCTCTTTTCGTTGTGCAGTATTGTTGTTGTGCTGGGTTTAGTGTTCGACTTGCGTATGCTATAACCTTCTCTTCGTTGTCTTGGATTTGTGATAGTACACCTCCTATTCCATGCAAGCTTGCATCTGTATCAAGAACAAACATTCCTGAAGACTTTGGGTTGGCAAGTATGGGACTGTTTATCAAGCAGTCTTTCAGATCTTGCAAAGCATTTTCACATTCTTGAGTCCAGTGGAATTTCGCCTTTTTGCGAGTGAGCTTTGTTAAAGGGCTTGCTCGGGAGGAAAATGAAGGAATAAACTTTCTATAGTAGCCTATCAATCCAAGAATTGATCGTACTTCAGCTTTGTTTGTCGGACTTGGCCAGTGTTTGACAGATTCAATCTTTGAGGTATCGCAGGAAATTCCTTCTTCCGACACCACATGACCTAAATATGTTACCCTTGGCTGAAAAAGGAAACATTTCTTAGGTTTGAGCTTTAGATTGGCTTGACGAAGACGTTGGAATACCATCGTTAGGTTTTCAAGTGCCTGATCAAATGTACTTCCAAGTATAATTATGTCATCTAGGTAACATAAGCACTTCTGAGGGGTTAGGCCAAACAGCACTTTTTCCATGAGTCTCTGAAATGTTGCGGGGGCATTAGTAAGCCCGAATGGCATTACATTAAAATGAAATAGTCCACGATGAGGAGTTACAAATGCGGACTTCTTTTTACTCTTCTCAGACAATTTTATCTGCCAATAACCGCTTGCCAGGTCTAATGTGCTAAACCACTGTGATCCAGACAAGGAATCTAACGTGTCGTCAATGCGTGGAAGGGGAAAAGCATCTTTAATTGTAACCGCATTCAGTTTTCGAAAATCTATACAAAATCGACAACTTCCATCTTTCTTCTTTACCAAACAAATTCTGGCCGACCATGGGCTGTCGCTTGGTTCCACTATTCACTGATCTAACATCTTCTGTAGCTCTTCATCAACTTGGTCACGTTTGAAAATCGGGATTCTCCTAGGCGGAAGTTTTATTGACCTATTATCTCCTGTTTCTATCTCGTGCTCTACGAGGTTTGTTTGTCCAAGTGTACCATCAGGAGTTGTGAAGATATCCTGAAACTGCATAAGTACTTCCGAGAGTTTCTGTTTTTCAGCTGCTGGTAATTTGTTTGAGGCATTCTGAAGTAGAATGTCCAAGTGGCCAGGTAGTTTACTTGTACTTTGCGAATAAGTGTTCTGTCTGTGTGCTCCACGAAGACTTCCTCCGCTTCTTATAATTTCCCTAGTAGTGAATGGTTGTTAATTTTCACTGCCTGAT
The DNA here is from genome assembly GCA_963580285.1 of Lucinisca nassula. Taxonomy (NCBI): domain Eukaryota; kingdom Metazoa; phylum Mollusca; class Bivalvia; order Lucinida; family Lucinidae; genus Lucinisca; species Lucinisca nassula. Next base: position 69,953,375 of record OY757010.1, read on the forward strand.
CACCTAAGTTTATAACAGACATTACAACATCTTCACAATTAGGATCAACTAAAGTCCTTGCAACAAAACAACCTTTGCTTGTGAGGTATCTTGCAGGTTCTATGGAACTGAGCTGCTCCTTTCTTATGCACGGTTGATCTACTTTTGCTTGTATAAGTCGTTCTGTACTTGCTTCTATAATAATGTTATCAGCACTGACGATACGCGCACATGCATTGGAACTCTGTTGATGCAGCTTAAGCTTCCCTCTTGATGTTTTAAGAATTTGTTGCTTTATCTTTAAACTACCATCGTACTTTGTGAGAAAGTCCATGCCTAGGATTCCTATGATGCCCTGAATTTTAGCAATAATAAACGCTTGCTGATAGGTTTGGCCTTCAGAAGAGAAATTTATGAGTGCTTTACCTCGTACCTCTAAATAGCTACCGTCAGCAGCAGTTAACTTGACAACATCGTGTGACAGTTTTATTTTGTGCTTAGCTTGCAGTTTTTCGAAGTATTGGATGGATAGAATTGAGTAAGTGGATCCTGTATCAAGCAGAAGCTTTGACTTAGACTGGTACATTTCTGTCGTCAAGTAGAGACAAGAAGCTGCAGTCAAATCGATTTTCATCTCACAGTTGCTGTCATAGATCTGATTGGTGATGACAGGTTTAAGGGGCTGCTCTTCAAAAACATTGCTGCTGTACTTCTTATTTTCGCACAGGTTAGGAAGCACATATGAACTTTCTTCCGGGGTTTCTAGGCTGATTGCCTGAATGTTTGGGACATCTGCAGGAGTGACAACTATCTCAGGTATAGCCTTTATCTGAGGCTGAGTTCTTATAACGTATGCAGTGTCCTTGGTTTCTGGATCACCTTGTTTTTCTTGTTGCTTTCGTTCATGAAATTTACGTTGTCTGCATTCATCTATGGTATGTCTGTATCGCTTACAGTATGTACAAAATTTATCAGCCCTCGAAATATCCATTCTGGCACCAGTAGACTGAGTAGTTGATGGAGGTTCTTTGTTTTCCGTTCTCGGTTTAGGTGACCTTTGAAACCCTGAAGGAGCAGGGCTGGTACTTCTTGATCTTGTGTTCACAGACAAGGTATTCAGCTTCTTATCCAGTAGTTTATCAATCTGTTCGAGAGTGATGCTACCTATTTGCGGTGTATGTGTAGTTTGCGTGATAATTGGTGCTATATTCTCTGTTCCTATGGAAGGTTTCTTTACTCTATCCACAGAGCCTTCAAGCGCTTCAAATTCAGTTGCTAGGCCAATGGCTTCATGTAATGTTTTGGGATGGCCAAACTGAACATGCTTCTGTAACTCGTAGTTACCAAGTCCCATGATGAATTGATCCAGGATGTGTATTTCAAGTTGGTTTAGCGTCAAATTTGGATAAGCTTTCTGAGAAAGTCTAGTTAGACGATACCCATAATCCGATGCACTCTCGCCTTTCTCTCCTTTGCACATTCTAAACTGGCATCTGTAAGCAACATCTTTTTCCTTGGGCTCATACCGATCAGAAGCAATTTGTCTCAATGCATAGTAGTTTGATAACTGACCTACAGTCAAACCACTTAGCAGTCGCTGTGCTTCGCCTCGAAGGTGGATACTTAGCATCTGTGCCTTCTGTGAGTCAGACCATTGATTCCAATTGGCGCATTGCTCGAAGTGCACGACGTAGTCTGACCATTCTGTTTTGCCCGAACCATCGAATATGTCAGGATGAATCTCCTTCTTGTTTGGAATGGTTTGCTTTGGCGTAGGGTTGCCTGAATCCATTTGCACATATGCAGGAATATTTAAAGGTGTGCCAACCACAGATGCTGATTTAGGTATGGTATGTAATTGCGTTTGTACTGAATTTGGCGTTTTAGTTACTTGCCATGTATTTCCCTTATGATACTTATCAGTTGGAGAAGCGAGCGATGTATTCTGCCATTGCTGTGTCTGACAAGCATTCGATGAAGTTGACGTTACCACCTGTGGTATGGGTACTTGGTTAGGTGTTTGCTCTTCATGACATGTATTTAATGTGGAATAAATTGGTGCATGTGCAGAAACAAGCTGATTTGGCAGTTGAGGCACTTGACATCTTACTGAGGCAGAATTTATAGCATGAGGAGCAGGTAAATGATAAGACGCTTGTTGAGCCTTGTTCGAATTTACTGACGTGGGGTTTAAAGCTCGTGGGGCAAACAATGGGTTAGCCACTTGCTGTGCTTGATTTGTATTAATCGGAGTTTCATTTATGACATGGTAAGCTGTGGGACTGTATTTTGCCATAGAATATTGTCTGTGATTTGAGTGGATTGTAGAACTATTTTCAAACTGATTCGGCGTCGATCTCGTCACTGGTATTTGCACTGGAACAGGTAAATTAGAACCATTTAACTTGTAACCGGATTGCAGATGTGAGGGCTCATCATTCGAATACATTGGTAGCTGCTGCGTTGCTGTGTTACGTGGTTGATCGATGGGCATAAGTCTATTTTGTTGCTGTGAAGCAAAATCCGAGGGTCGCTGAATAGATGTATCCCTTGGTTGCTGGGTTTGTATAGTGTTTGTTTGTAAACCGTAATTCTGTGTCGTTGTTTGTTGTTGTCCAAAGGGTACATGATCGCATGTTGAAACTCCTATATTTGTATCGTTACCCCAGAATGAGGTAACTTGTGGTACTGCCTGTTGTGCTAATGTTGACTGAGGTATAGAACGAGCTGCCTGTGCTTGCTCTGTACGTTGTAAAGCACCGTGCTGTGCATGTGTCATAAGATCAGTACTTGGAGCTGGTAATGAACCGTAATATTCCAGTGAACAGCTTTGTTCTGGAAATAGTAATTGCGATTGCTCTTGTGCTATCTTATGTTGCTGTCGCTGTAGAAATGAAAGTTTCTGAAGTTGCAGCTGTATTGTTCTTATTTGTTGTTGCACCTGTGTTTGAATCAACTGTATACTTTGATCATTGTTGGAATTATCTCCTGCATGATTTTGTTGCTCTATGGCTGAATACAAGGTTTGTCCATTTGTATTAAGTTGAACACCACTGCCATGGAGGGTATTATTCGGTGTAGAGACTGAATGCAACTGCAAAATGTTATGGTTGACAGCTACTGGTTGATACCTAGACTTGACATTAATACTTTCTGGAAGAAGCATGCTACTGTGAAAGCCGTTTTCCTGTTGTGACATTGGTGCATTTAAAGGTAGAAATGCTTCATGGATATATGCCTCTTGTGACACTGGCGTATGTAAGGGTACAAATGTTTCAGGGCTGTATGCTTCTAGTGAAAACAAGCTATCTAATGACTTTGCTTGACTTTGCTCCAGGGAATCCCCTCTTAAAATGCTATCTTCTGACCCTAAAGAACCATCTGACAAAGGTTCCCAAGTTTCTGATTGCATGTGAGTGTTAGCAGGGGTGGAGGCTGCTATTGGGTTAATGGATAGTTGTCCCTGCGCAGTCTGATCATTATAATCATTGTTATCAGTGTAAGGGGCATTACTGCTGCTGTTGCTTGCTTTTAAATAAGATTGCCCATTTTGAATGTCATTTGCACTTGATGTATTGAAAGTAACTGATTTGCTCTTATTCGTATCCATTACTACTATTTCTCAGAGAAATCTTCACTTTTTACTTTTTGATAGCTTAAATTATTAATTTTTTATTACACATTCATTTTCATTTTCTAGATATGGATGTTATGATCACCGCGTAAACCATATCCTGGTCACGGACTCACCAATCTGTAGTAGGCTAGAGGGGGTCGGGCTAGGATAAAGCGTCTAGTCCGAGACCAACCACTAGGCTAATAATTTGCCAACATTCAGAGGAAAACTCTTATGACTTCGCGTTGTGTTTTGCTAGAAAAGTTAAGTCTTCCTGGGAACAGTGCCAAGAAAATCACCTGCCTGTCGGGTTACTGACTGACGGACAGACGGACGGACGGACAGTCAGACAGACGAACGGACAACAGGTAAGTTTACAGGTTCGTATCACTGGATCTGGTGATACGGTGATCACAGAGAATAGCAACATGTTTTTAAATTTATTTACAATTAGGTATCAGCTAGGTGTTTAAATTGAAAGCTGGTTAAGAAAATGAATGCACTATATGAAATTCTCACCCCACCTGGGTGCCTCGGGGAGGCAAAAAGTAGGGATAAGATTTAAACCCTTAGATTTTGTAGAAAGCAAGAGATGTTGCTTAACTACAGACGCTTGGTGACCCGTTCGGCCAAAAGCGATCTTAACCCGTAACTACTTGGGTGTCCTATTGGGATAAAAGTAAGAAACAGGTATAAGTCAGAGTTGCCCACCTTGCAAACAACTAAACTGACTGGCTAACTGACACTTGTTTGAAGGATAAGTGTATAATATTAAATATTACTATGAAATGGTGTTATCTATTGGTTCCGATGCAAACCAATAGTATTAAAACGTTTGTAAAACGTTGGTGATTTCAAGGGAAGCAACTATGGCTGAAAATAAGTCATTTCACTGGACGCTTTAAAGGCGTTCTGATGATAAGTTCAGATATATGGAAAACGAAAGTAGATACTATCATTGTCTTTTCACCATAATAAATCCTGAAATTGTTTTGGTATTTCACTCACGTGGAGGCACATAAAACACACGAAAATAACTAAGGTACTGACCTGTCTCTATCACATTTCATTGCATTTTTTGTGTTTGGGGAGGATTATAGTTAACCATTTCTATTAATTTGCACATAAAGAATATCTCAGGCCAAAAGTTATAAAAGTTTAAATACAACAACAACAACGACAAAAAAAATCTAATTGATTAAAATCTTCTTTAAAAAGTTCCTTCCACATATTCCAGGGATAAAGATTAACAGTCGCCCAGTCGCCCATAGCGACTGAAAATTCGGCTGGGTGCCAAAAAATTATCAGTTGGTCGCCCATCTGGCGACAGTATAAGATCGTCCAGCATTTTCCAAATATTTTGGATCTAAGATAATGGATTATATACCTGTAATAAACAGTGTTAAAATCTCCCTAAGGGATTAGCAACATCTAAATGTAGATGTAAGCATAATAAAAACGGACTCTTCTACTATCTCGTGACTGCCAGTTGTTGTTTTTTCCACAGGAAAAAACGCATGCTTTGCCCAAATATTTTCGCGCCAAAACAAAAGCGAACACGCTAACACTTTCATTTTTGTAAACACACTGCACGCTGCTAAATAAAATGAAAAAAAAAAAAATCGTGCGTAACACAAGGCGCGCAACCCTTTAGCAACTGAGAAAATATTTTTACCGGTTCGGAACAATTGTTATGAAAGAAAATCGCCCCATTTAAGTATAACAATGACACTCAACAGGTGTATGTTACGTCCTTGAACGAAATTGATGAACTCCGATGACATTAACCGATCATAAGAAGAGAAACGGTAGCGGCAATTTCTAGACAATGGACTTTTCAATGATATGGGTAACAGAAAACTTTGATGTTCACATGAAGGCGGGTATGAAAGTTTGGGCTATTAAATTGTTTTTACGGGTGATCTCTTATCTCGCTAAGCTATCACTTTTAAGTTGATTGCAGCTCATGTTTATTGCATGTTTACTGTTATACAATAAGGGTGTTAAGCTGCATTGATTGTTTGGATAATTCCCAAGTGATTAATGCGACATTAGGATTTACCGCTAATTACCATGTTTACATTCCTGGATGTTTTTCTTAGTACCGTGTTAACTCGCTAGGATTTTACCGAAGCAGAAAGTACATGTATGTTGGAGAAAATATGGTGTACAAACAGCATCCGTGTTATATCCGTATTCGTGTTTTAACCAATCGTGTTCTAAGGCCTAGAAAATGGTAGGTTTCCGATTTCCCGACCGACCCATCTAATTTCCGCCGACGGTGATTTATTTTTTTCGCAAAATCGAAAAGAAAATCGGCGACCATCCGGTTTTCATGCACGTTCATTGCTTAATTTTTTGTGTTGGAAATAAGCAATTGCCTGATTGTCTGACACGAGTTTAAATCGTGTCTGATAAGTAATAGATATATCCATTGTTTTTGTGCAATATTGGTAAATATTTGTACTGATTGATATCTGTACAGGATAATTTGACGAGCCCGCCAGGGCGAGTCTAATTATCCTGTACAGATGTCAATCAGTACAAATATTTACCAATATTTCTCAAAAACAATTGGATATATCTTTTTTAATCCACAGCTTATTGTAACTTCATCCTTAAAGATAATAGATAAAACCTATTAAGCATATTCGTTTTATTTACTGTTAATGTCAATTTCTTTTATTTGACCTGATTTACCCCGTCTGGAAAATGGATTGTCCTGTCTGAAAAGACACTGTCAGCTTCTCTGCTTCATTAATATACAATTGGATTTGATTGGTCTAAATCCAACTGACCACAGGTTATTTGATCATGCTTTTTTAACCTGGTGTTTATCACTGGGGCATTTTAATGCTGAACCTTCAAGTGAAAGGACTTACTTTTAATGTGCTTTTGCTGCATGCAAATGTTTCATAAAATGTTTGTCACCAGTAAATGGGAGCATATTTTGTGATAATTCAGGGATATTTTTTCTCCATAAAAAGGTATGTTGTGGGTACTCATTTGAACTGCCTCATCCCACAAAAACATGTTGTGGGTACTCGTTGGACTTGCCTAGATGAAGCGGTTCTAGCGAGTTCCTACAATTTGATTTTATGGAGAACTGGAGAAACTTAAAATCAGAAGGAGCAGTCTGATCAGGGTCTGCACTGATTCGGCAAAAGCTATTTTAAATGTAGGTACTAATTCAAATAACCTCGGCGAGGCAATTTTAATGAATACCCACAATGTTAATTTTGTCATGCAGAGCTAGAAGCCCCTTCCCATTTTAAGATCAGAAGGAGCAGTCTGATCAGGGTCTGCACTGTTTGCCATCAAGTAAAAGCTATTTCAAATGTGGGTATTCATTCAAATAACCTTGGCGAGGCTATTTGAATGAATACCCACAATGATAATCTTGTCATGCAGAGCTAGACGCCCCTTCCCATTTTAAGATCAGGAGCAGTCTGATCAGGTCTGCACTGTTTGCCATTAAGTAAAAACTATTTTAAATGTGGGTACTTATTCAAATAACCTTGGAGAGCCAATTTGAATGAATACCCACAATGTTAATTTTGTCATGCAGAGCTAGAAGCCCCTTCCCATTTTAAGATCCGAAGGAGCAGTCTGACCAGGGTCTGCACTGTTTGCCATTAAATAAAAGCTATTTTAAATGTGGGTACTCATTCAAGTAGCCTTGGCGTGGCTATTTTAATGATTACCCACAATGTTTAATTGTTACGGCTGAAAGTGTAACAAAACAAAATAACCGAAGAATTCAGTTGGTTCAGTCAGGCAGAAATTATTTTGTTACTGTCCACGTTTATACTTAACTGTTCGGACACCAAAAAATCAGTCTCAGATCAGACCCAGATCAGAAGGAGTAGTCTGATCAGGGTCTGCTTTGTTTGCCATTAAGTGAAAGCTAATTTGAATGTGGGTACTCATTCAAATCACCTCCGCGAGGCTATTTTAATGAATACCCTGACAATGTTAATTTTGTCATGCAGAGCTAGAAGCCCTTTCCTATTTTAATTGTAGCTCAGCTGATTGGTCCATTCAAAACTGTACATGATATCAGTACATGATATCAGTACATGATAACAATACATTTATCAAAATTTATAAGTACTGCCAACATCAAAGGAAAGTACTAGAAGCTGTGGATTAAGTTCAATTACACGGTCAGAAAAGTTTGATTGCAATTTGTCCCAGTGTTTTCGGAAGCCCAAGATGCATTTTATAAAACCGTGTCTCGGACGGATTAAAAAGGACACTGCTGCACAATATTTCTTGCGATATGACCTTCTCTACAATCAGATTACTTTTCTTTGAAGTCTATTGTGACAATAAAAATTATCCGAAACATGTTTTACCACCTGCAGCAATAATCAGCCACGTGTCCACGCTTCAACAATCATACACAATGCAGACAGTTTTTTTTAATAAGAACTGTTGTGTAATCTCGCAAGTATTTTCGCTAAAGGATATCCATGAACTGACAGATGCACAGGATGATCGGAGTCTTCGCTGGCCGCACGTGTTTAGTTTTTGTCATGCCGCGCTGAATTTTCCGCCGTCATTTTTGAACGTGCATTTGTTACAGTCTGAAATTTTCCTGCGTTTTTCAATAAAAACATAGTTTGCACACAGGGTTTTTGCATGCAACTTTTGGAAAACATGACAGTAAAGCCTAGGTGGAGACACACATCAGCCTGCTCAGTCTTATCAGTCTTTGCTGTTTGTACGAGCCTTTTGTAGTATGGCCTCTGTGATATTCAGAGAGCAGCAAACAAAGAGCTAGATGAACAGGCGGATCTTTCGTTAAAGGAAAGTTGGTTTTGCTGAGTGCTGGCTCATTTACTCGTACATGTATAAGAAACGACGGTGGGGTGCAGTTTAACGTGTTGTAATATATGCGGCCCTTTCTGCATCTGACACAAACACGATAGCTAATGAGTGCTAGGAAAACAGAAGTGGAGGCAATGATCAGGAATCGATCCAATCAACCCACAGCTCCCATCAGAGACACCAAAGGGAAAGACACACAAACATGGACCAACAGACCCTAATGGAAACACCAACAGCGGAAAGCCAAAAGGACAGCTACTTTCCCACAAAATGGCCAATAGGCTATCCAAAATAAAATAATACAAGCGACACAAACACCCAAAGACAAACCATAACAAAAATAAACCGCGACAGAAGAACCGCCTTGGTGTCATTACAAATGCTTCCCGAGAAATGCACTGAATGTGTATGCGCACACTAAAAAGACTCGGATCAGCTGGAAATTCTGCAGTCTGAGTTTACTGTTCACAATGTTTCATTTCTCGGAAACCTTAGACACTGTCGCTGATCAGACTACTCGCATATGCCATAGACTTCACTGCACGCACAAGGCAACCTTTCACACTCAATTGTTTAATTGGTTTCACTTGCACTTGTTATCAAAACACTATTATGATTTCTAAAATCCCTCCTACCGACCTTAATTTGGTTTGAAAAAAAAAAAAAAAAAAACGTCAAATGAAAACATTTTTTAAGGCCTAACAGGGCTGAGGTGTATTATCCATATCTTGAAGGAGCGAATTTATACACACATAAGATCATACATAATTGTTACAATTATGTGGTTCTAATTAAATTGATTTGAAGTTATTTTGTTTTAATAAGTTTTGAATTCTTCGCAAATCCTGGGCGCCCAAGTTTTGGCCTGGACCACTTAAAAAACATTCAAGGAGCCCAGCTGGCTCCTGAAAATTTTTTTTGCCAAGTCTGTATCCCTGTATTCAAACATTACTGTAATATTAAAATCAAACCTAAAACATTAAATTTTCAGTTTAAACATGTTAAACTAGTCATTATATTAATCTGGCCAAATTGTCCTACCCAATATTTTTGGCTGGCCAAATTGTCCTAGGTCGAATTGTCCTAGGCCAAATCGTCCAGGCCAAATCGTCCGCTGGCCAAATCGTCCTACATTCTGCTTAGGCATATACACGTTATGTATGTCATGGCAACGCCAGTGTAATTTGCCATTGACACATCGTACGTGGGGGGAAACACCAATGTCTGCACTTGCCGTAAAAGGCAGTGATTCGCAGTATTTTCAACTGTAGTAGCGCTTCTAAAAAGAGGGCGGCAACAAACACCCCTTATCATTAAAACTATGTGATAAACATTTCTGACTTTTTTTTTTTTTTCTTAAATCCTCGACACCATTATATTTATTTCTTTAGCAAAAACAACTATATACATAATAAGATTACTGATACCTGCATAAACATAAATAAAATTAACTAAAACAAATACAATTTACATGAAGCCTGCTCAGACTCTTATATTGTCCGTATCTAGTTCGTTTGAACTTTTCATTCCGTATTTTAACAATAACCGTTCAATTGAATGATATCGATTAGACAATATAGGTATGATCGATATGAACGTTGTTTTGGAAAACAGCGTTCAACTTATATATCGTTCAGCATTCAGCAGTCATTCAATTTAACATAGGCAGTTTCAGCAACCAACGTTCAGGCTACAATCAACCACCATTCCGTTTGTGACTAAGATTGTTGTCGGTACCGTAGAATAACACCTTATTTTGTGCGCCGATCACACTTTTGAAGGCATTTCATACTGCCACGTCTTGAGTAATATAACTCACACTTATTAAAACAAGAGGCCCATGGGTCACCAAGCTCACCAGAGGTCATGTGGTTTTTATGACAGATTCCATCTTTCATTTCCAGCTGTCCAATGCGTTTTAAAGTAGTTCCGGCTTTATTCCGGCTGTGACATTCATAGAAATATGGGTCCGCACAAAATGTAGTCCGGTTTTTATTTAGTTTTTGGCGCAGTAAACAAAACTGAACAAGCTTGTTAGTTATCCTAAAAGCACCACACAACGTTTTAAAGCAGACGACTTTGCAATTTTAACTTACGTTTCAAAGATTAGATTCAGCATTTCATATAAAACAGCTACCATTAGCGAATGAGTGGTAAGAAATGTGAAGACATTTATAATAACGACGATATATAATAATAATAATAATAAAAAAAAATAAGATGAAATTACCTCTGCTATAGTTAAAAATGGTCAGATTAAGATTTCCCCCTTTCATTTGTTTGATTTGAAGTTTAAAATTTAAAAAGGTTTGATTTGAGCTTTGTTTAGGTTTCCATTATGGTCTGGTCGTTTAATGTTTGTATTTCTTTCCCTTTTGTGTCTTTGATGGGTGGAGTAAGTTAATTGTATCGATTCCTAATCTTTGTTTTACTTCTACTTAGCGTCCCCGTCAACACTGTAAAAGTCATTTTGGAGACGTTGCTTCCAATTTTGTGGGACTTTTACCCGACATTGAGATGAAATGACATCTCAAGCCCTATCGCCCAATGAAACCAATAGGGTCTATAAGCATGGACGGTCCGACCCCCGCACCGCTTTGCCTGGACAGGCTTAGATCCTCTAAGCGGTTTACCAGTACTCGTGTGCGGTTCGGATTCAGCCCATCTACGAGTTTCTCAAGTACATTTTTTCTTCCATTGAATTTGTAAATTGATAGCCCCCGCCCATAGGGGCTGGAATAAATAGATTTGGCTGCACGAGCTGAAACCAACCGCAAATGAGTACTGGTAAACCGCATAGAGGTTCTAAGCATGCCCAGGTGTGATGCGGGTCGAACCGTCCATGCATATATACCCTATTGGTTTAATTGGACGGCAGGGCTTGGGATATGATTTCATCTCAGTGTCGGGTAAAAGTCCCACAAAATTGGACGTTAAACCTAAAAACAAACAAACAAATGTAAATTGGGTGTCTAGCCAGTAATCGTCAACAGAATGGCAAGCCATGTAGTCCAGGATAAGATTAGCCATCTCACCAGGATCTACACTGTATACGGTAGCAAGCAAGGAATTATATACTCCAAACTGTTAATTATCACCGTCCAAATCTATTGCAAACATGATTAATTTACGTACATGTGAGCACAAATGTGTTAAATAATTAGTTACACGCCCCAAAACTTCAAACATAAAAAGTGTGTTCCTTGATTGAAGCGCACGACATAAGATAGGTTTTAGACTGAGCTGTGCATTTAAGGAGGGTCGCGCATAACAGACTCTGCCGTAATCAAGTTCGAATTTTTACCTCAAAATAATTTTAGTTTGTAGATCTATTTTGTGTTTAAAGTGTTTTCTGAGGTTTTTGAAACATGTAATAACCATTACAGTGTGTTTTTTGTTGTAAAATATTTTGCGACTTCATAGACTACTTTCCGGTCTAGTTCGCATGGACTATATTATTATAGGATAGTATATCTTTCCTCTCAAAAAGCTTGAAACTGGCCCCTGTGGCTCTTAGCACATGGAAACTAAGAGATAAACAGACTTACCCTGTATTTTTCCAGCTACTGATTTGTTTCCTCCGATTGCAGCCCATCATCTTTCCACGGCAAATCTGAACTCTCTTTAACGCAAGACGTTTACTTTATTTTTCCATTGGTGTCAAAAATAAGCCTTGAAGAGTCTGCCAATGCACATCTTTGTCAATACAAACAAAACAATGACTCAATAGTGACGTTTACTTTAGTTTGCGTGACGTCATATAATTAAAAAAAAAAAAAAAAAAACAATAAGGAGCGTGATAGCTCAGTGGTTAGTGCACTTGCCTCTGATGCTAGAGGTCCCGGGTTCGATCCCCGGCAGCGGCGATAAAATTTCTGTGTCCGAACACGCTCTGGGACAGTGACATCATTTGCAGGGATGAATGTCATAAAGTGCACCGGCCTTCGGATCGGGACGTTAACCTGTGCAGGTTAAAGATCCTTACATGAATACTGTGTTGGTAATCATCCTGCAAAACCTGGAGTGTATGCAATGTACACCTGGGGTAATGGTCAAATGTGACCTACGTAGTATCAGTTTTGTTTGATTTAAAGTTTAACGTCCCCGTCAACACTGTAAAGATCATTTTGGAGACGTTGCTTCCAAATCTGTGGGACTTTTACCCGACATTGAGATGAAATGTCATCTCAAGCCCTGTCGCCCAATAGGGTTTATAAGCATAAATGGTCCGGCGTGCATTGCTGGGCAGGCTTAGATCCTCTAAGCCGTTTACCAGTACTCGTGTGCGGGTCGGTTTCAGCTCTGCGTGGAAGCATCATGCAACCCATCTATTTCTTCAAGCCCCGATGGGGGGGGGGGGGGGGGGGGGGCTAACGCATTATCAGTAGACAGATAGATAGAGAAAAAAACACTGCCATATTTATCCACCTAGTTATTAGTATGAACTAAAAGAGCAGACAAAACTGTAATGCCTGGCAGCGCACATTACTCTGTTTATAATCAGTCGCAGTCTCAGTTTCAATTTCTGTTAACCCACCTCAGTGAACAAATAGTCACCAACATTTAGAATCTTAGACTCAACAGGTCCTTACGCATGGGGGTTAGAGAGAGAGAGAGAGAGAGAGAGAGAGAGAGAGAGAGAGAGAGAGAGAGAGAGAGAGAGAGAGAGAGAGAGAGAGAATCAAAATCGAGGCTCGAACTGTGGAATCGAGGAGGGAGAATTGCATCAGTGTTCTTCGTCGTCCCAAATACTTCTCATTGTTAGTCTGTACAGTACATGATAGCCGCCCCCGCCAATCTGGGATTGAAGAAAAAGATTGTGCTGCATGATGTTTCCATGTAGAGCTGAAACGAATCGAACAAAATCAAGAGCATCCAGATACTTTCTTTGAGTGATTCAACTATGATTACAAAGGCCTCCAGAGCGGAACTAGAATGACAAGACGTAAAGCACAATAATGGAATGTATTTGACTGAGAAAAGCGTCTTGAGGAACACCGACATACATTTCGAATTCTTCAATGTAACCGACACAAACAAGGACACGTCTCTGCGCATTAGCAGACATCCAATGGACCAGTCGAACATTCCACTCCTCCACTTCAAATTATCTCTGTGAAACCTAAATGACTTTCCGAGATACTCAACCAAATGCCTTATCAAGGTCCACCAAAGCCACTATGTGGGAATGTAACTGCCATTTTGGCTTTCCGCTAGTGATGTTTCCATTACGATCTAGTTATTTCATGTTCGTGGTTCTTCTCCTTTGGTGTGTCTGATCGGAGGTGTGCGGTAATTGTTTCGATTCCTGATCATTGCCTTCATCGTAAAGTAAATGGATAACTTATCGCACCTCCCTTTCACAGTTTGCATAAACAGGCAATAGATAATTAAATAGCGTTTCGCATTGTTTGAACGCCTTCGACAATGTTAATGGCTTCATGTCTTTTAAACATGAACAAATCGATAATGTGGCAATATGATAATATGGATTTTTTTGCCAGAAAAAAATCCATTTTTCACACCATAAAACTTATAAATGAAATTGTGTTTCATTTAAAATGAAATACTTTGATACATATCACATTAAGGAAGCAAAAGTAGGTGCAATATTAAAGGTATAATCCTTGTTCTTGTCATTTAAACAATATCTTAATGCATTTTAGCCATTTTTATTGGGGGGGTAACTTTTTCTGCATTAATTCTTCCAGCTGCCTGGTGATATGGTCAAATTTCACGCCTATTTCGTGTACCTAATATTATTACACAATATATGTGAAAATAAGAAAAATCTAAAGACGAAAAATGCATTTTTTTTTATCAAATATAGTGAAATTTGCATATCAAAACAGCAAAAAATGCAGAAAAAGTCATTTGTAAATAGGTGTTTCGACAAAAACCTGTGAAAGAGTTTGTCTGTCACAGCTAGGTACGCAAATATGATAATATCCTGCATTGTGTTTTTTTAACCAAACTGGGAAATATTGTTTTAAACAATTGTTATCGACAATTTGTCAATGACTGGGGTAATTATTGAAACATTCGATAATTTCGAAAACAGTACCCATCTTTAAGGCTAAAAAGCTCGAAAAAAAACCAAGGTATGCCTATATTTTTATACCGGCAAAAGAATGCAGAGATTTCAAGCTACAAAATATAAGCAAATAAAAAAATCTAAAGACAAATGAATTACTCACCACCCTCCTTAACAGGGTATAAGCTTGAACAAGAAGGTTGAGTCTACTCTCTTTGCTGTATGGTCATGTGTATGTTGTATTAATGTGTTAACGTCAGTTTTGTGAACAAAACTACAAATAATCTTAATTATCTACGTGCGGAAGCCAGGAACAGAAACTACAAATCATCATCATGACAACAGCTGGCATTAACGAAACGAAACATCCGTAAGACAGATATATTTTTTTGGGGAGAGGGCTGGGGTGTTGTGGTTGTACGGCCCTTTGAAGATTATTTTACTTACATCGAGCCGATCGTTAATCAGGGGTGGAAGAAAACCGGAGTACCCAGAGAAAAACCACCTGAATTTCCGTGGCAGAGCTTTGCGTCCCACATGTGACCAGAGCCAGGCTCGAACCCCAGCGGTGAAAGGGCCAGCCCTCTTTGCCACTAGGCCACAGAGGCTAGTAAAGACAGGTACATTTATGCCTTGTATTCTCTCACATTGACATTTAACCTTGTGCCCAAGCCAGCTCTCTTACTTTTTTCGAAAAAGAGGAAAGATATCTACTCTATTATGGGAAGGAAGTTAGCATCGTACAATCCAGAGTACATGTTTATTTTCCAGGCAAGAGAGCGTGTGATAAACTTAAGGAAGCGCTCGGTTCAATACCAAGTTTTATTCATTTTGACTAATTACACTGTGACCGTGTCAATAGAAAATAACATTCATTCAGTCATGGCCGTTCCTTACATGCTTCTGTGGCGAAATTAAACATAAACGTAATAATTTTCAGTCGAATAAAAATACCGGAATGCATCATTATTATATACTGAACAGCAACAGAAAAGCGATTTTTCAAAAATCGGTTTTTCATAAACCAAATAATTGTATCATTGCAACACGCCTTATTCAGTTACATAGGGCACCAATCCCTTAAGCCAAAAAGTTAAATCAATCAACCTTGACGTCTGGTTACCAGTCCGGCCACGTCGATCCCGTTCTAGTTATCAGTCCGAACACGGCGATCCCTTGCACCACCTTTACACCAGTACGGATAGTAACCACATGCTCAGGACAAAAAGTTTGATGTGTAATGCAAGGTCGTACCTAGCAAAGAAGAAAATGATTTTTTTCTCAAAAGCATTAAGTCCAGGGGCGGCCACTCTAGCTCATTAAGCATGTCACCGACGCTACTTCTATTTCGCCATCGCCTGCAGATCCATCGAGGAGTTGTCCTCTGCATCTTCTCCACCTGCTGAATCTGAGTTTTAACATAGGGATGCCAAATGGGTGATGCATACTCAAGCTGTGGGCTAATCAATGTTTTATATGCAACATCCTTTGTCTACCTAGGTGCAAAGGACAAATTACGTCTCAGGAATCTTAAAGTCCTAGTTGCTTTTGGTGTAATCTCAGAGATATGTTGACCCAAATCAAGATCGTCAGTGATGGTGATTCCAAGATATTTGGGGGATTAAACATGCTCCAAAATTTGCTGGTTAAGTGTATAGTCAAACCTAATTTGCTTGTCCGAAGTGTGTCGTGACACCCTCATTGAATGACATTTGGCCACATTGAACTTCATCTGCCAATCGGTCTCCCGCTGTGCAAGTTGGTCCAGGTCATCTTGTAAAATAAGACAGTCAGAAGGAGAATATATATTCCTATACAGGACACAATCATCAGCAAACTGATGACATGATATTTTTCGGGAGATAATTGATGAAAAACAAGAAGAGGACCGGTCCAAGGACCGAACCTTGGGTAACTCCAGATAGAATAGGGACTGGATCAGACGCTTGGCCATCGTTCCCCTATTTTCGCCAAAAACAATACATGTAGATATTGTAAACAAAAGAAAACAAAATGCCTTGCGCCATTCTTAATGAGCACAGCTACACTCTAAATTCAAAGTTAAATCATGTTCCAGTTTATAACACAGAAATAAGCATCTTCTGTGGTATAAAATTTAGACCATGCCTACATTCACTCAGAGACTGGCAAAACAAAAAAGGATCCAACATCTAAACCTCAAAACACACATCTTGTTCCTGCAATTTCGCAACATTCCGGGCTACAATGGTGAGCATAACTTCCAAGACATAAATGGTAATATTTATAAGAACTATCACGTCCCTGGAGATGATTACTGTTTTTACTGCCTCAGTCTTGCTTTGCACTAAATTTGGTATAATTACACCTTATTTGCATAGTGACTTCACCACATCTCAGTTTTACAGGAATTTCATCTGTCAGAAAATAATCAATGAATGGCAGATGTTGTGTGACCTGGCTTACATTTCACATGATCTTCCAGCAAACAGTGTCAGCCAGTACTGGCATAGCATGGTGAACAAAAATGGTGGGGCCACCGTCTGCGAAGTTAAAGCAGTTTGTGACGTGCTACACATTAATATCAATACATGGTTGAAAGGCCTCACATACAATAACCATATCCATGCCTATCAACATACTTTTACACTTCAAACAAACTGGCCAACTCGGCAAGCACTCGCACCATCTCATTATTACTCTGGGATGGACATTTCACACTTCTTAACCAATTACAAGTTCATGATCTAACCCAGCTAGCATCTGCACCTTTCGAGCACCTATCTCTTTGTGAACAAACAAAACACACAACTTCAAATTCAGATAACAAGCGGACATCTGACATTACAAACATCACCTCAGTTCACAAAAATGAAAAACAAAAAACTTAAAAAGCAGTGCACCTGAAATGCTTCTGAAATACACATCATGCCCACAGACTATCCAAAATCCATATGCTTATTCTCAGGTTTACTCACATAAAGATTCAGATGTCTTTCAACGCTACCGTAAAATTGCTACTCAGTTCCAACCCACACCCAATGAAACAACAAAAAAAAACAACAAATACTAAGACACAGACGGAACAGAAACAAAATCACTGCGGCTGTAAAGAAATATACCTATATATATGAACTACCACCTTCACCACCTATATCGGATGATGCCGTGGTCAACAAAGTCTTGGACTGCAAAAGGGCTTTTGACGTTGTGCAAATGTCATATGAATTCAGATTTTGTAGTATATGTAATGAGCTTAGGCTTGAAATTTAAATGTCTTCACCACAATTCACCCTTGCGAACATGATAAAGGCCCCATACACATGTTCTCTGCTGAAAACAATATGGACCAAGGCTCGCTCCCAGAAAATATGAAGAACTTACCTTTGGCTGAACAGTGACTCATCTCCAGATTTGTACCAGTCATACAGGTCCATATGCTCAATCTTGCGGGATTGCTTCTAGTGGACACTGTGTAGCCTTCCCACAAAATGTTGACGAACCAGCCCAAATTCTGCCAAACTTGCCCATAGACATTCAAATTATTAGGTTAAGGAAACAAGAAAAAAAAAAAAAAAAAAAAAACAGCGCCAACAAAGAGTTCAATGTCAGACGTCTGGTTGTACAACAAGTATTACAGTGGTTAAAAGCAAATATCCCAGCCTACTCTGACATCATTATCAGTCAAAAGAGGCTCCATCTTTTGCCAGAAATGCTCCCACACAAATCCAAACCATTGAAACCAAAGCATCTGACAAGAGCACCAACGATGACATTTTCCCGGCTCCAGAACAAAGATTCCCTGCTAACGTTGACGGGGACACAGTTTCTTGTGTTACCCTTCCAGAATCAGCCATTAACATTAGACAGCAGGTCATCACAAAAACACGCCTATATAATTTTGACCCCCTCGAACCCCACACTTTTTTATATAGTAAAACTGGGGTTTGCAGGGTAAATCTTATTTTTCTTATTTCTGCTCTAAAATATAGATTGTGGGTACTCGTTAGAACCGCCTCGATGAGGCAGTTCTAACGAGTACCAACAGTCTATATTTTGAGCAGAAATAAGAAAAATATCGTAACTTGTCCTTTTTAAAATCTTCAGTTTTTTCGGCGATAAAGGTGGCAATGTACGAGTATTTGTGTAGGCGTGTTTCCGTAATTTCGGAAGTTGTTGGTGAAAACCATGGGACCGTCACGAACACCAGGAAATATGTCACCGTTCCTTGGCCTACTCAAGCCAATGTACCATTGTCAGAATTCACCAAAAAATATATCTTCACCCTTGTATTCCCCTGTCTTTTCCCTTATCGGAAGGGGTTTTTCTATAATCCGCCTTAGAGCATGTGACTTTGTCAGACTGGGCTGAGCATCTTCTGTGTAACAAAGACGGACGCTTTGCCAAGCATCAGTACTTCCAATTCATTGGTCACAACATAATTATACGCGACTGGGCTGAGCATCTTCTGAGGTACAAAGACGGACGCTTTGCCAAGCATCAGTACTTCCAATTTATTGTTCACAACATAAGTATATGCGACTGGGCTGAGCATCTTCTGTGGTATAAAGGCGGACGCTTTGCCAAGCATCAGTACTTCCAATTCATTGTTCACAGCATAATTATACGCAAAAGAACATTGGAACAAAGCACTTACATTGTCAGACAACAACTTGGAGCCTCTAGGACAAGTTAGAAAATGGAGATAGATCAATTGCTCAAAAATACTTTACTTTGGAGCCTGCCTAAGGGGAACTATACAATATTGGGCACAGAGATCAAAAGTGCTACGTACATGAAAACATCACGTGAACAAGTCCGTGAAAGGAAGACCCACATATACCCCACTTTATATAGAGAAAACTGGGGTTTACGGGGGTATTCATTATTTTTTTTCTATTTCTGCTCCTAGATATAGGTTGTGGGTACTCGTTAAAACCACCTCAATTAGGCGGTTCTAACGAGAACATACAACCTTTGTTTGCAGTATTTTTAAGAAAAATATAACCAATTTTCATCGGAAAAGTAGCCATTTTGGAGATGTACAGTGTCGCACTGGTGTGTTATCGTAATGGCTTTTGCACGCATCTAGGTAGCACCTATTTCATATTATAGGCGTGTTTTCGTAATGATTGTGCTTGCACCTGTTTTCTGGGATGATCATTACAACTGACTGGCGGATGCAAAGACCTTTTTGGTACTCTCTCTCTCTCTCTCTCTCTCTCTCTCTCTCTCTCTCTCTCTCTCCGCGCGCAATCCTAAAAAGGAATATAAAGTTAAAAAAGCAAATTATACATGTTCTTGCTACCAGGCAATCGCAAGCCTCAATATACAAGAAGGAATATAAAGTTAAAAAAGCAAATTATACATGTTCTTGCTACCAGGCAATCGCAAGCCTCAATATACAAGAAAAGTTTTAATTACTTTTAAATATGTACTGAACTTCCGAGTTTTAAGCCCCACATTTTCGGCTTGATCGCTGCATGAAGTAAGTGTTCGTTTCTTTTAGAATTCCATGAACTTGATTATTGATAATATATAGTAAAATAATAAAATAATTATTAGTAATAATACAAATGAAAGTAACTATGATGATTGGTATAATTATTATTATTATTATTATTATTATTATTATTTAAAGAAGTAAAGTGTGTGTGTGTGTGTGTGTGTGTGTGTGTGTGTGTGTTTTTGTGTGTCTGTGTGTGTGTGTGTGTGTGAATTCGGGTTTAACGTAGCTTTCAACAATTTTTCAGTCATATCACGACGGTGTCTGGTTGCGACAGAGAGCTCAATGCTCACTTTTATAGTGCTGCCTCACTGAAGTATCATGTCCCAGACACACTACATGATACCACACCCAGTCACATTATCCTGACACTGGGTCGACCAGTCCTATCTCTACCCCGTAAATCTGAGTGCCAAGCGAGGAGCAGCTAGTACCATTCTTAGCGACTTTGGTATGTCGCGGCCCGGGATCAAACCCGTGACCCTCCGTTCCCCGGAGCGGACACTCTACCAACTGAGCTATCGGTGCCGGTAAAAGAAGTACAGTAGAACTTCAATGGCTCCAACACCTTTGAGACCTCGAAAATCTGATCGGGACAGGGGTAGTTCGAGCCACTGAGAGTTACTGCCAGGAGGCATAAGGAGATCCTTTTTGACAATTTTTTGGTGTTCTATGATGCAAATGTATGCTGTGTGTACTCATTAGAATCGCCTCATCGAGGCGATCCTAATGAGTACAAACAGCACACATTTGCAAGTAAAAAAGGCGAAAATCTCTTAGATTATCCCACTATTCGAGACATCGGAGTTTTACTGCATTATTATTATTTATCATGTCATCGCGTCTGAGAATGTAATAATACCATGTCATAAACTCGATAATCAATTAGTGGATTAAATATGCAAATTAGGTAAGATACGCTCCTAACGTTACATGTACGACGTCCTTAATGACGTCGCGTTTACTAATGGCGGAATATTGATATTTTTGTAAAACAGTCGTGATGAAAACGTGTTTTAAATGTCGAATGTTAAATAGAATCTTGCATTCGTGTCCATGCATTATGGCATTTATTAAACTCGTTGAGAAAAAGTGAAAAAATGTTCGGCACAGCATCGCATTTTATCCATTTTCCTCTAGTCTTTTAATAAACTCAATAATATATGACCACTCATGTAAGATATCTTATTTTATTACTCGTAGGCACCCGCCCATCGGGGCTTGAAGAAATAGATGGGCATGATGCTTCCTTTAGCCCCAGGCCAATCGGGGCTAGAAAATATAGATGGGCTGCATGATGCTTCCACGCAGAACTGAAACTGACCCGCACACGAGTACTGGTAAACCACTTATAGGATCTAAGCCTGCCCAGGCAATGCAGTGCGAGTAGGTACGTCGATGCTAATAAACCCTATTGGTTTCATTGGGTTGCATCTCAATGTCGGGTAAAAGTCCACAAAATTGGAAGCAGCGTCTCCAAAATTACCTTTACAGTGTTGACGGGGCGTTAAACCTCAAATCAAACAAACAAAGCATGATGCTTCCACGCAGAGCTGAAACCGACCGCACACGAGTACTGGTAAACCGCTTGGAGGATGTAAGCCTGCCCAGGCAAAGCAGTGCGAGTCGGAACGCCCATGCTTATAAACCCTTTTGGTTTCATTGGGCGGCAGGGTCTGAGATGTCTTTTTATCTCAATGTCGTGTAAAAGTCCCACAAAATTGGAAGCAGTGTCTCCAAAATGACCTTTACATTGTTGACTGGGCCATTAAACCTCGAATCAAACAAAAACAAACAAATTTTATTATTCGCTTTCATTTTAACATAAAAATGCATAAAACCATTGAATGGGCGCGGGCAGAGAAAATCCTACAATGAGACATCACGATAAGAAAATGTATACACCCGTAAACCCGGAGGGTGTTTACAGGCTCATGCGGATCAGTAGTATACGGGTCACTTTGGCGTCAAGACAATAGATTACGTAATAAACAAAGGACGAGAACAATAGATTACGTAATAAACAAAGGACGTGAAAGATGATAACAATGTATGATGTAAAAAACAAAGGAGGTGAGAGATGATAGCCGGCAAAGGAGAAGATGACGAAATTACCCTAAATATCGGGGTGTGAGTTCGAGTAAATTACGCCGTAATCATCCTAAAGTTTGAGGCCTCGGGCGACGCGCGAAAGAAGTTCCTGTGGAATGGCGAGGTTTGCTGTTCCTGGTCAGGTCGGGGCGATCGGAGTCTACACCTTTCGCTCGAGCGCTTCCATCCCGATATTTAAGGAGATACTACCCGGTGGGGAACGATATTATTGACAATCGCCTTTAAACGGACAATGGAAGAGCGCTGGAAGAGAGCGTTTTGATCATCAGTTATCTATTCAATTTCTAAAGGCGTGAGAAACGTTGAATGGACTGCGCCCCGGGAAAAAAAGTAAAAGTAGTACGCAAAAGGGGAAACAACAACAAAATGATAAACGGATGATGATTAGCGTTGTTATCCTAAAAATGTTAGTGAAAGGAAAAAATCGATGACGCGACGTTGGTGCAACGTTGTATACCACGGCGTCTTATACGCATGTGTGTGTGTGTGTGTGTGTGTGTGTGTGTGTGTGTGTGTGTGTGTGTGTACGCGCGTGTCCGTTTAATGTCCAACCAACGACTAAGGGGCGTAGCGGAGACGGGGTGAAATATAAAGCTTGTCCGGAGCGTACCTCTGATAGTTTTAAAGGTAATTTAGTGAAACTCGATACACCGATGGGGGGCTATGAGAGAAATCGCGGAATGCAATAAACATAACCCTGCTAACACTATTTACGGAGTTACTGCCCTTCTTAATAGGACCCCGCACAGTATTTTGGGTGCCCTATAGAAATCACCGAGTCAGTCAGTTTGTCGCATCTAAACCAAAATATTTAACCGGTCATTACTTTAAAAGTATTTACCATACGCTCGCAAAACTTTGCATACATACCATCACAAGACCCTACTTTCTGACAAACGGTCATAACTGTATTGATTTTGGGTGCGCGTTTGTCAGGCCAAAACCGAACGACTTAAACTCGGTCATAACTTCGAAAGGATTTGTCCTGCTGTCACGAAACTTCACACACACATACTTACCATCACAACGGCCCCCGCCAATAGGGACTCGAAGAAATATATGGGCTGCGCGTTGCTTCCACGCAGAGCCGAATCCGGCCCGCACACTAGTACTTGTAAACCGCTTAGAGGATCTAAACCTGATCAGGCAAAGCGGTCCGAGTCGGTCCGTTCACGCTAATAAACCCTATTGGCTTCATTGGGCGACAGGGCTTGAGAAGTCATTTTTATGACCCACAAACGACTAAGGGCATAACTGAGGCGGAGCGATAGATGCGCTCGATCAGGATTAGCACCGTTTGGTCAGGGGCAGTCGGTCAGTCGTTAACGCGAATTGTTGGGTGTGTTAAACGAAACGACGTCGTTTTAACGTTGTGATCTGGGCCAGCACTGTTTGCCAAGGTAATCCTTTCGGGATTCCCGCAAACAAGTGGTTAATCAATGAACTAAATGTCAGATGTAAATAAACTAAATATAATAGCCGCCTGTTGTAACTCTTAAACCAAAAGTCTTAAGAATTTCCTAGTTAGTGATTTTCAACAAAGACTACAAAAATAAGGGATTTGTAAGACCCCTTCCCTGCAAGGGCCTGTAAATAGTAAGCGATTTTCAATGCAGAATGTCATAAGGATTACACATGCGAAATATGAAAGCCTTATTACCCATGGTTATGAAACAACAGGAGATATTTTATTTTGAGACAGGGGAGATAATTCAGAGAAAATAGGTAATTACGATCCTTTGTCGTCAGAATATATGTCTTGTGATGGTATGTATGTGTGTGAGAGCAGGGCAAATACTTTTACCGAGTTTAAGTCGTTTGGTTCTGGCCTGACACACTCACACCCAAATGCAATATAGTTATGGCCCTTTGTCAGAATGTAGGTCTTGAGATGGTATGTAAGTGACGTTCCACGAGAGTATGGATAATACTTTTAAAGTAAGGACCGGTTAAATATTTCGGTTTAGATGTGACAAACTGAATGACAAGGCGATTACTGTAGGCCACCCAAAATACTGCGTGGGGTCCTGTTTAAGAAGGGTAGTTACTCAGTTAATACTGCTGGCAGGGTTATGGTTCTTGTATTCTCCGATTCCCCTCATAGCCCCCCTCTATCAGTAAATCAGGTTTCGCTTAATTACCTTTAATACTTTTATGGATATAGAGCGTGACGGACGGACGGACGGACGAAGCGGCGATTACACGCTCTCCCTTCGGGGAGCACAAAAATTGGATCAATAACCGCAGCCTTCAGAACGCTCTCTTCCAGCGAGTTTCATTGTTCGTTTAAAGGCGATTAGGCTTTCGCCGCTTAGTCGGCTGATCATGACACCGCGCCAGAGCTTGACAGTAGTTATATCCTAAATGATGGGATCGAAGAGTGCTGCTGCCGTGCACTGGCACACGCCGCGCGTACAACGTTAAAACGACGTCGTTTCGTTTAACACACCCAACAATTCGCGTTAACGACTGACCGACTGCCCCTGACCAAACGGTGCTAATCCTGATCAAGCGCATCTATCGCTCCGCCTCAGTTATGCCCTCAGTCGTTTGTGGGGCATAAAAATGACTTCTCAAGCCCTGTCGCCCAATGAAGCCAATAAGGTTTATTAGCGTGAATGGACTGACTCGAACCGCTTTGCCTGATCAGGTTTAGATCCTCTAAGCGGTTTACAAGTACTAGTGTGCGGGCCGGATTCGGTTCTGCGTGGAAGCAACGCGCAGCCCATATATTTCTTCGAGTCCCTATGGGCGGGGGGGGGGCCGTTGTGATGGTAAGTATGTGTGTGTGAAGTTTCGTGACAGCAGGACAAATCCTTTCGAAGTTATGACCGAGTTTAAGTCGTTTTGTTTTGGCCTGACAAACGCGCACCCAAAATCAATACAGTTATGACCGTTTGTCAGAAAGTAGGGTCTAGTGATGGTATGTATGCGAAGTTTCGCGAGCGTAGGGTAAATACTTTTAAAGTAATGACCGGTTAAATATTTTGGTTTAGATGCGACAAACTGACTGACTCGGTGATTTCTATAGGGCACCCAAAATACTGTGCGGGGTCATATTAAGAAGGGCAGTAACTCCGTAAATAGTGTTAGCATGGTTATGTTTATTGCATTCCGCGATTTCTCTCATAGCCCCCCATCGGTGTATCGAGTTTCACTAAATTACCTTTAAAACTATCAGAGGTACGCTCCGGACAAGCTTTATATTTCACCCCGTCTCCGCTATGCCCCTTAGTCGTTGGTTGAACATAAAACGGACACACGCGTACACACACACACACACACACACACACACATGCGTATAAGACGCCGTGGTATACAACGTTGCACCAACGTCGCGTCATCGATGTTTTCCTTTCACTAACATTTTTAGGATAACAACGCTAATCATCATCCGTTTATCATTTTGTTGTTGTTTCCCCTTTTGCGTACTACTTTTACTTTTTTTCCCGGGGCGCAGTCCATTCAACGTTTCTCACGCCTTTAGAAATTGAATAGATAACTGATGATCAAAACGCTCTCTTCCAGCGCTCTTCCATTGTCCGTTTAAAGGCGATTGTCAATAATATCGTTCCCCACCGGATATTATCTCCCTAAATATCGGGATGGAAGCGCTCGAGCGAAAGGTGTAGACTCCGATCGCCCCGACCTGACCAGGAACAGCAAACCTCGCCATTCCGCAGGAACTTCTTTCGCGCGTCGCCCGAGTCCTCAAACTTTAGGATAATTATGGCGTAATTTACTCGAACTCACACCCCGATATTTAGGGTAATTTCGTCATCTTCTCCTTTGGGCCGGCTATCATCTCTCACCTCCTTTGTTTATTACATCATACATTGTTATCATCTCTCACGTCCTTTGTTTATTACGTAATCTATTGTTCTCGTCCTTTGTTTATTACGTAATCTATTGTCTTGACGCCAAAGTGACCCGAATACTACTCGGGTCGATTGATAATAGTTTTCGCTGTTCGTGTTAGTCTTTGAGAACCTCTAGGCTAACCGAAATCCAAAGATTCTGGTCAGACTCTGTGGACGCTCAAACTAATCTGGGTCTTACCAGGCCGCAAACGCACAACCATCATTAACCCTTATCCTGCTGAATAAATAATTCTGTCACACCTATTTCTGACTATCCACCAATCAAATTACTTGATATATTATACGTATTCATTTAAACGCGCAAAGAAAATGACAGACAGAAGCCATCAGACCTGGATCTACACTGTTTGTAATGGTAGGGGTTGTCATGATCAGCGAGATAATGGTTAAACTGATGTTTTCCTTAAATTTATGGCATGGTATTTCGAAGCCATATTTTACTTTTATGCCGGGTAAAATCTACATGTGTTCAAATAAATACGAGGGATAAACTTGAACTTACTATAATTAGGCTTAAAAAATAGCTTTTGTTTGTTTGATTTGAAGTTTAACGTCCCCGTAAACACTGTAAAGGTCCTTTTGGAGACGTTGCTTCCAATTTTGTGGGACTTTTACCCGACATTGAGATGGAATGACATCTCAAGCCTTGCCGCCCAATGAAACCAATAGGGTTCATAAGCAAGGATGGGCCGACCCGCACCCTATTTGCCCGGGCAGGCTTAGCTCCTCTAAGCGGTTTACCAGTACTTGTGTGCGGGTTGGTTTCAGCTCTGCGTGGAAGCATCATGCAGCTCATCAATTTTTTCAAGCCCCGATGGGCGGGGCAGTTAAAATTAGCTAACCCTACCGACCCTGCTTCAGACACCCCCGCCCCCACCGACTCTACTAGTTTTATCAATAAAAGAACAAAATTAAAACACCGACCCTACCATTTTCAATTTCCGACCCTACCAAGTGTCGTCTGCATTTTCGCATAGTAATGTCGGGGTTTAAGTAGATTTTTAAAGTAGAGTTGAATTTTTGAGCATCTAAAATGAATTATGATATGCAGTGCAAGTCTCAACAAGACAATTTTATTAACAAAACGCATGTACAAAAATAAAAACACATTATAAGTAAGGCCCGACCCTGTTTTGTTCTCTTTTTTTTCGGGGCAAAAATAAAATAATAATAAAAAATGTTTCTCCTACCTATTCAGCATGTTAGTTGAAATATGGCTACTTTTTACTCCTTAAATGGATGAAACTGCTTATTAAAACTTCTTTTCACAACTAAATTAAATTTCATTCCTCCATTGAAAAATGATCATTAAGAACCTCGGTGACCCGATGCTGTTCAGACTTCAATGAGAGCTGAATAATCATCACGAAAATATGCCTATACAAATACATTGTAAATTTTATCACGGAAAAAAAAGGAAAATTTTAAGATGAAAAATTGTGATATTTTTCTTATTTTTGCTCGAAATATAGATTGTGGATACACGCTGGAACCACCTGGATGAAGCGGTTCTAACGAGTACTCACAATCTATATTTTAGAACAGAAATAAGAAAATAAGTTTTACCGGGCCCTGCAAACCCAAGTTTTACTATATAAAAGTGGGGTTCAAGGGGGTCAAAACCATATAGGCGTGTTTTCGTGATGTTACCTTTACTATATATATTTACATTATTTTCGATCCATTATGTCGGCCCCCGAGGCGGCTCTAACGAGTACCCACGATTTCCAGACACTTCGGCCCCACTACCACCTCGGCCCCTAGACAGGTCGGCCCAAGACCAAGTCGGCCCTAGACACCTCGGCCCTAGTCACCTCAGCCCTAGACACCTCGGCCCCACTGTCACCTCGGCCCCTAGACATCTCGGCCCCAAAGACACCTCGGCCCCACTTTTGATATCTGTTAGGGTATGGGCATTTATATCATGTTAAAATCGGCCCCGCCCATCGGGACTTCAAGAAACCGACAGCCTGTGACATGAGTACTGGTAAACCGCATAGAGGTTCAGCCTGGTCAGGAAAAGCGGTGCGAGTCGGACAGTTCATACTTATAAACCCTATTGGTTTCATTGGGCTGCAGGGCTTGAGATGACATTTCATCTCAATGTCGGGTAAAATTCCCACAAAGCTGGAGGCAACGTCTCCAAAATGACCGATTTGGTGTTGATTGGGGCGTTAAACGTCAAATCTAACAAACAAAACATCATGTCAACAAGCCTGTGTAATGAAGACCCCGCTAAAACCCCAGTTTATATGGGGAAAACTGGGGCTCATAGGGGTATACATTATTTACATAACGAAGACACGCCTTCATCACGAAAACACGCCTATATAATTTTGAACCCCACTTTTATACAGTAAAACTGGGGTATACAGGGGTAAACCTTATTTTTCGTATTTGTTCTAAACTATAGATTGTGGCTACGTATTAGAACCGCCTCGATGGGGCGGTTCTAATAAGTACCACAATCTATATTTTTAGCACAAACAAGAAAATACCACAGGTTTTCATCTTAAAAGTTTCGTTTTTCGGCGCATTACCCAAACACGCCTATACAATTACATTGTCACCTTTATCGCCGAAAAATGAAAATTTTATGACGAAAAATTGTGATAATTTTCTTGGTTCTGCTCAAAATAAAGATTGTGGGCACTCGTCAGAACGGTTCTAATGAGTACCCACAATCTATATTTTAGAGCAAAAATAAGAAAAATAAGGTATACCCCAGGAAACCCCAGATTTACTATAAAAAAGTGGGGTTCGTGGGGCTCAAAATTATATAGGCGTTTTTTCGTGATGGGTAAAGTTTTCAATGTATTTGTATAGGCGTGTTTTCGTAATGTGTATTTTTGACCCCCTTGAACCCCACTTTTATATAGTAAAATTGGGGTTTACAGAGGTAAACCTTATTTTTCTTATTTGAGCAGAAATAATAAAAAATCACAATTTTTCCTTTTATAATGTTCGTTTTTTTCGGCGGTAAAGTTTACAATGCATTTGTATAGGCATGTTTTCGTACTTCTTATTTCTGCTCCAAGGCAAAGGTTGTGTGTACTTGTTCAGTAGAACCGTCTCAATGTGCAGGACTGATCAGAGTGCGTCTGTGAAAACCTTTAATCACAACTAGTTTAATATTAATCTGTGTTTATGCAAACTAGTCAATTCTTAGATCTCTTTCATATAAGTTAACAGGTATGTGCGATTAACCATCTCCTTGAGAACGATTGAACCAGTATCAAAGATCTATGTTTTCGAGCAGAAGTAAGAAATATAATTTTTATCAACCTTTCGTTATATAATTTTGGTTTTACGGAATCTTCTATTAAGTTATTAGGAAATAAGATCAAATTATTTTATTTCTATTTTATTTCATATAAAAATAACAAATAACCAATGAGAAGTTTATAATAAATATAACAACGCATACACGACATTTTCAGGTTAACTTGGACTACACTTAGCTAATGCCCCGCCGCCTTCAACCGTGACGTTGACTTTGAGTCAGCATCACGAAAAGTGGGGTTTAGCGGGTTGTTCTAATTATATTTACATTTCCAGTGTAAAGTCTAATGTAAACCTATAGAAAACAATTGCGTTCATACGTCAATGAACGCATCGAATCACATGATTTTCAGTGACGTTAAATGACGTCATTCTAAACCATTGTTCTCTACGGGCGTTGATGACGTCAACGATGCTCCGCTCTTTGTAGAAAAACAGCGTGTAAATGTGTTTCAGCTTTAAAAGTTTGCCCTACAAGCATTTTTTCGCCCAGTGATGAGGGGCAAATAATGTAAATATAAAAAATAAACTTAATTTTTCTGCTTTTCATAAAAGTATGAACGACAGTGGGTAGCTAGCAAAGTTTAAATGAACCCCTTCGGGGTTCATTTACTTTGAACGCGACCCACTGCGTTCATACGTCCATGAACTGCAGAAAAATAAATTTCATTTCTTAAGTGAATATTTGGTACTGATAGTTAATGAGTCTTTTCTACAAAATATATAGGGTCATGAAGACTGCACTCAGTTTACATCCAGATCTATCTGATCTGGATCTCCACTGTCATTCAGTTTGCGAATTTTAAATGAATACAATATACATGCATCAAGTAGTTTGAGGGTCTGATAGTCATAAATAAATAATTAAATAAATTATACAGTATACTTGTTTCTGTCCGTCTTTAAATATGAGCTGAAATAACACCAATTAGGAATGTCTAAATGTGTGAAAATTGATAACAATGGAAACATACTAAGCAATTCCTACAAAAATACGAGCAGTGAAGACTTTGCACACAGTGCACATCCAGATCTACACTGTTTGCCACTAATATTTACATATAGTATACATGTATCAAGTAATTCAAGTAATTTGAGTGGCTGATAATCAGAAATGTGACTATTAAATAAATTAATAAAGTATACAATCCGTCTACGAGCTAGAATGACAATCAAATGTGTGAAAATTGATAACAATGATCTGTTTATCATCAAGGATCTCTTTATTGGGGAAAAGGGATTAGCAACGCCTGGTTGTTTATTGAGCTTCACACTTTACTAATTTAAGTCAATAAATAATTGTTCTTGTAAAACTTTTTGCTAAATAGTGTACTAACCTGAATTTCATTAATCCTTACCCCGCTGAACACGATAATCCTTAACTTTGCAAACAGTGTAGATCCTGATCAGATTGCTTCTGCTCTCTGAACCGGATCTGCACCGTTTTTCATGCAGTTTTTGAATTGCATGCATACATTATATTAATTGGTTTACTTACGAGGATAGTTCTTGTTCAGCGAACCTGAACATTGTTAATTACCTAATAAATAAATAAATTGTTTGTTGTATTGGGATTTAACGGCCCAGTCAACACTATTTTAGTTCATTTTCGAGCCGGTCAGTTTACCGATCCACACTTAGCCTGGGCAGGCTTATACATAAGCAGTTAACCAATACAGTGCACATTTTTTCGTCAGAAAATGACAACTACCCTTCTTGAATCAGCAGAAGGATGAGAGTGACCATAGAAAAGATTCCATAATCAATCTCCACGAAATAAAGTTGGCGACACCGGTAGGTATCGAACCCGCGTCCTCCTGATCACCAGTCAGACGCGCATCCGACTTAGCTACCGAGACCAAAAAATAAATAAATAAATAAATAATTATATAAATTTGTTAACAAATATAAGATTATCCACCATCATCACCATGATTGACGAAACAGAGAAATGTTTTTTTTTTCTTTTCCTTTTTTTCTTTCTTTTTTTTTTTTTTTTTTTTTTGGTTTTACGGCCCCATCCACCGATCCATCCAGAATTCCATCCAATAAGTAAGGATAATTAGGTATCATGTTCTTATTGAAACTAATTTAAAAAGTATTTTAGCGATGTGGAATTATTTCGGATAATAAAAAAGCCTATAGACGATCAAAAGAGCAGAAATGTAGAAAAAAAGAGCCTGCTCTAAAGCATGCCGCAATGCAATTAGAATTATACATTGAAATAAAAGAGGGGAATTTTCAAATGTTTCTTCCATTCTTCTTAAACACTGTAAATGGACATATAGATTTTCTATTTAGTAACGTTATAATATATAATAAATATATATATTATAGATTCAAATATTCGTGGCTCCCTATCAAAATAATCAAATCAGCAAATAAAACAAACTCATCGGGCATCCAACCCGATCTCCTATTTAAGTGGAAGCCCCGTGAAAAGCAAAGTGGGGCCGAAGTGTCTAGGAATATGGGGCCGACGTGTCTAGGGGCCGAGGTGTCCAGGGGCCAACCCGTCTAGGGTTTCAATTTTATGTGGGGCCGAGGTTGTTTTGGGGCCGAGGTGTCTAGGGGCAGAAGTGTCTAGGGGCCGAGGTGGTTTTGGGGCCGAAGTGTCCTGTTTTGGTACCAACAATCTATATTTTTGAGCAGAAATAAGAAAAAGATGATGCGGTTCTAACGAGCACCCACAATCTATATTTTTGAGCTTAAATAAGAAAAATAAGATTTACCCCTGTAAACCCCAGTTTAACTATATAAAAGTGGGGTTCAAATGGGTCAAAATTATATAGGCGTGTTTTCCTGATGTTCTATCCAGCGAATCTTTAATGAACCAAACTCGGATGACTCGGTAACCATGGAAAATTCGAACTCGCTATTGCGTCCCAAGAGAATTCTTCCTTGACCCGCAGAAATCTATATATTTAGGATAAATTAGTGAGTTTTTTTAGTTTTTTCTTGAAAGAGGTATGTTGTATGTACTCATTAGAATCGCCCCAATGAGGCGATTCTAATGCATACCCACAGGATACCTTTATTTAATGGCAATCGTCGCCATTATTCCTTATAACCTGGCACTTTGATTAACCCTCAGTGGCACTAACAACCCCTATTTCGAACAAAAAGATGGTCGAGCTGTTGAATACGATTGCAATCCAAATCTGCTATATTACCCGAAGATTTTTAGAAAAAAAAAAATCAATTTCATGAACAGACGAGTGTTTTGAATTTGCATGTCTTTGAGGAAAAGTGTCCAGTGTTTTAAGGGGAATGGGAACACCTTAAGGGGAGACAACTCCTGCAAAAGTATTTTTGTCTCCTATCTCAATAGGGGTCTACTCTTAAAGGAAAGAATTTGCGCCCGTCAACTCTTAAAGGAAAGAATTTGCTCCTGAGTAGCAAATTCTTTCCTTTAAGAGTAGACCCCTTTTTCATCAGTGGGACAGGGCTTATAGAAAGCGAACAGGAAGTCCCAAAAGTTGTCTCCCTTTGAAAAATTGCGGAAAAATCTGCCAGGTGTTCCAATACACAACAGGTAGATATACTTGTACATTGTATTCCCATTCCTCTTGACAATGCACCGTTTGATTGTCAAATCATTTTTTTTTGCACCCGGACATATGTTATATTCACAGTTGCTCAATCGCCTTGTTTATTTGTTTATTTTATTTTTTTTCAGTTCTGTGTATTTTTCTAGCAATGAATTTATAGATATTTCTGCGCCCAGTTGTTCAAAGCATTGTTAACTAGCTCGTTAGTGCTCATATTGTCAACTGTTCTAGCAAGTACAATACGTATTTTTTGCTGTAAAAATGTGAGCAGCTTTGCATTTACAAAAGCTGCTCACATTTTAAAGCACAAATATCACTGTAAAATGTCATATTTAATGATCAAAGATTTAACGATGCGTTAACTAACGACGTCTTTAGTTTTGAACAACTGGCTATATATTACAATAAAGCTGGCCAATCAAAGGTTCAGGCTTACAAAATGTTCTCTTTCTATTCGGGACTCTTTTGTAGTGATAAAATGTGTGTTTGTTTACTTTTTTTATTTATTTTATTTTATTCCTTTACTTTGGTTTGGTTTTATGGCCCTTTCAAGAATATTTCACTTAATTCGAACCGATCGTTAATCAGATTTGGACGAAAACCGGAGTACCCGGAGAAAAATGTGACCTTCCGTTGCAGAACTTGGCGTTGCAGAACGAGGCCCGAGAGACTGTGCTCGTATCCACTAGGCCACGGACACCTGTGCTTATTAACCTTTCTCTTGCTGAATATTCAGTTAAGCCACACCCATTTCTGACTTTGAACCAATCAGATGTCTTCATGTTATTTATTCCTACACATTCATAAACTGAATGTCAAACAGTGTAGATCCTGATCAGATGGCTTCTTCAGAAGCCATCTGATCTTGATCTACACTGTTTACAAAGATATGGGTTGTCGTGAACAGCATGCTGGCGTAGATCTTTTGTTTCATTCTGTGTATATATATCGTTTATCAAAAAGATGTCGTGACGTCATTTAAGGGTTTCTTTGTATATTTTAGATTAATTCAGTACTAAATAAAGTAAAAGCAAAACCTTTTTGGGTCAATCGACCCAAAGGTATAAAGGAAAAAACCTCTATTAGCGCTGGAGTCCACGTTACTATCACATCCACGGAGAGTTTATAGAATTTTATCGCAGTGAGGTCAGCGTGTTTATGTAAAAAGGTTAACTGTAAAATCTGGGCTGGAATCATGAGTTGGGCTAGGCAAACAGTGTAGACCCAGATCAGACGCCGCAGAACGCGGCATCTGATTAGGGTCTTCACTGCTTGCTTACAGTTTAGGAATTTAAGGGTCAGACGCCGAAAACCGCAGCGTCTAATCAGGGTCTACACGGTTTACTTTCAGTAAAGGAGTTTAAGGAACGAAACAGTCCCCGTTCAGGCCCATTTTTACTAACTACACCCAGAGACAATCGACCCACCAGTACTCTCAGTGCTTTGATTTATTTCTTAGTTGAATTTGAGACGCTCTTCTCGTGATGATTATTGAACCCCATACGAACTACAATTTTGTATTGTGTGTTGCAGTGCTATTTGGCTGTCGGTGACAAAAATAAAAATAAAGTATGTGTCGTTTTCTTTTGTTTGTTTGACTTGCGGTTTATCGTCCCAGCCAACATTGTATATGTCATTTTGGAGACGTTGCTTCCAATTTTGTGGGGCTTTTGCCCGCCATTATGATGAAATGACATCTCAAGCCCTGTCGCCCAATGAAACCAATAGGGTTTATAAGCAAAGACGGTCCTTCTCGCACCGCTTTGCCTGGGCAGGCTTAGCTTAACTCCAACAAAGTTGATAAAAAATGTTGAAAAATTAATCAGGTGATCTCCTGCTCAGTCCCAATCAGAATACCAAATATCAAGGCAGTGAAGTGAAGGTAGTGATCAGGAATCGATACAATTAACACACAGCTCCCATCAGAGACACCAAAGGAAAAGAAACACAAACACGAAATAACTAGACCCTAATGAAAACACCGTCAGCGGAAAGCCAAAAGGACAGGTACTTTCCCACAAAATGGCAAATTGGCTACCAAAAAAAAAAAAAAAAAAAAAAAAAAACACACCCCAGAACAAAACAAAAGATATAAGCGATACACACTCAAAGACAAAGCATAAGAAAAACAAACCGCAACAGAAGAACTTTCTAGAGTCCTTTTTCAGATATCTTGCTAACGAGATTTCAATGTTATTTTATTAAAATGGAAATAACCGTTAAATGGGAGATAATTCGGATGAAACAAAAAATATGGGTCACCTATTTTTGCTATGAAATTTCAAAGCAATAGCATATATGGTACTAAAATGCTATGCACAAAGTGACAGTAAAGAAACAGGATTAAAGGGCTAGAAACTGCAAAGGGCCAAAACTCCAACAAAAATCATTAGCTCTGTTGAATTGTGCTTTAACAAAAGTGATATACCAGTATACCAAATATCAATGCTCTTGCTCAAGTACTTTTTCGGATATCTTGCTAATGAGATTTCAATGTAATTTTATTAAAGGGAAATAACTCTAAAATGGAAGATAATTCGGATGAAAAAGAGGTTCACGTATTACGTAAAAAACGCCTATACAAATACATTGCCACCTTTATTGCCGAGAAAATGAAAATTTATGATGAAAAATTGTGATATTTTTCTGATTTCAGAGCAGAAATTAGAAAAATAAGGTATCCCCCCCCGGAAACCCTAGTTTTACTTTATAAAAGTGGGGTTCAAGGGGGTAAAATTATATAGGCGTGTTTTCGTGATGTATTTGTGCATGAAGAATCCATATGTGAAATTTCAAAACAATAGCATACATAGTTCTTGAGTCATGCTATGCTCAAGAAAGCAACAGGATTAAATGGCAAGAATTTGCTAAGAGTCATAAATGTCATCATCATCATCAACGGATTTTTGATTAACGTGCAGGTACAGGGGCAACGTCCATATAAGTGGGCCCCATTCCAGTTAGCTGGCTAACTCCAACAAAATTTCATACCAAAATCCAATTAGGTGATCTCCTCCTCGGTCCCAATCAGTATTCTAAATATCAAGGCTATAGCTCATATACTTTTTCAGAATCTGCTAACGAGATTTCTATGTTAT
The DNA here is from genome assembly GCA_963580285.1 of Lucinisca nassula. Taxonomy (NCBI): domain Eukaryota; kingdom Metazoa; phylum Mollusca; class Bivalvia; order Lucinida; family Lucinidae; genus Lucinisca; species Lucinisca nassula. Next base: position 69,989,246 of record OY757010.1, read on the forward strand.
TTAATAAAAAGAAAAATATCTCGAAACGGGGAAATAATTCGGATGAAAAAACGAGGTTCATCTATATTTGCATGAGGAATCGATATATGGAATTTCAAAACAACAGCATACATAGTTCTTGAGTCACAAGAATGAGTCACAAGAAAGCAACGGGATTAAATGGCAAGAATTTGCAAAGAGCCATACCTGTAACAAAATTCCATACAATTTGTTGAAGATCCAATCAGGTGATCTCCCTCCTCAGTCCCAATCAGTATACCAAATATCAAGGCTCTAGCAAAGATGCTTTTTTAGATATCTTGTTAACGAGATTTCTGTGTTATTTAATAAAAGGAAAAAAAAAAAAAAAAAAAAAAACTCCAAAAGGGGAAATCATTCGGATAATACAAAAATTCGGGCACACTCTTTTTTCATGGGAAATCCATATATGAAATTTCAAAACACTAGCATATATGGTTTTAAAGTTATGCTATGTACAAGAAGGCAATACAATTAAATGGCCAGAAATTGCAAAGGGACATAACTCCAACAACAGTTCATTAAATGTTTTTGAACTTTAATCAGGTGATCTACTCTTCAGTCCTAATCAGTACACTAAATATCAAGGCTCTAGCCAAAATACTTTTTTTTGTCAGATAATTTGCTAACGAGATTTCTATATGATTTTATTAAAGGGGAAATAACTCGAAAATCGAGAGATAATTCGGACAAGTAAATGTATGGGTCAACTTTTGTTTTCATGTGGAATCCATATATGAAATTTCAAAACACTAACATTTATGTTTCTATAGTCATGCCATGCACATGAAAGTAAGACAAGTAAGTGACGAGAAATTGCAAAGGGCCATAACTCCAATAAAATTTAATAGAATTGGTTGAAAGTTTAATCAGGTGATCTCCTCCTCAGTCTCAATCAGTGTACCAAATATCAAGGTTCTAGCTTAAATATTTTTAGGTATCCTGCTAGCGAGGTTTCTGTGTTATTTAACTAAAAGAGGAATAACTCGAAAAGGGGAGATGATTCGGATGAGAAAAATATACGGGTGAACTATGTTTTCATTAGGAATCCATATATGGAATTTCAAAACACTAGGACACATGGTTCTAAAGTTATGCTATGCCCAAGAAAGTAACACGATTAAATGGCCAGAAATTGCAAAGGGCCATAACTCCAACACAATTTCATTAAAATGGTTGAAAATTCAATCAGATACCGAATAGCAAGGCGCTAGCTCAAATACTTTTTCAGATATCATGCTAACAAGATCTCTGTGTTTTAATTAAAAGGGAAATAACTCGAAACGTGTGTGTGTGTGTGGGGGGGGGGTGTAATTATGATAAGAAAAAATACGGGTCAACTATTTTATCATTAGGTACATTCAAAACACTAGGATACATTGATATTATTAAGTTATGCTATGCAAAAGAAAGCGTGGCGAAAGAATCAGAATCAGAATTGTTGACTGGTGACACATCCTTAGACAATCCTTCTCCAGAACGAACGAACGGACAGTCCAGAAGCAATATGCGCCCACAACTTTCGGGGCATCAAAATTACCTTTTTATTTATTTTTACATTATTTCCGTCCATTATGTGATGGTTTGAAGGCTAAAATTGAAACAAGAAACAATTGCACGCAGTTTTCCTTTTAACAGCAGGAGAGCACGTATGAAGTCATAACGCCGCCATCATTTTGTTTTATACCGCAATCAGACATTCTTGTAACCTAATAAAGGGGGTCGAATAACTGTACGCTTTTATCGGTGGTGACCGTTTATAGACCGGTCCTACTTTTCAGGTCCCTAATTTGCAGTGTAAAAATAACATGCAAACTTTTATACTCGGGGAAAACAACGAAATAGCAGGTTACAATCGTTACAATATTTATTTAAACAGATTTTCAGAAATTAAGCTAAATTCTTACCTTCTCGGGCTTTCCTGGTTTGAATGGTCCGTTGGAATAATTGCACACTGGTATTGCGTTTGCGGCTCAATCTCGAAAGTAATTTCTATAGCTAAACTATTTATTTGCAGATTTTCATACAGAATGTAAAGCGCTGAGAAACTTTTATTCGAGCGTCCATGTTGTGTCCAACGTCTCTCTGGAGCGATGACGTCAGAAACTTTGCACTATTTGGCGTCACGTTGTACTACGTGTACACGTCATGGCACCGAATGCCGTTTAACATGCCATACTTTCCGCTGTATTATTTGCTTAAATTTGCTAAATTATTGCAAAACCAGTTGATTTTTGAGTTGCGGTATAAACTAAATACATGATTACTGATTAGTGTCTTTAATAATGGGTTAGCCGCGCTAAGCTCGCCCCTATAAAATTGTCTTAGGCTCACCTACGAAACCCGGGAAGGGACATGATTTTTTTTATTTTTTATAAGTTGTGCGCACAAGATAATATCTTGTGCGGACAAGATATTATCTTGTTCGGACAACATATTATCTTGTGCGCACAAGATATTATCTTGTGCAGAAAAGATATGATCTTGTTCGCACAACATATCTTGTGCGCACAAGATATTATCTTGTTCGCACAACATATTATCTTGTTTGCACAACATAGATCTTGGGAAGTTGTGCGGACAAGATCTCAACGATTATATTTTATTATTTAAAAAGACAACTGTTTAATTACCCCAGTAAGCCGACCATTGCGAGAACGGATGCGACAACACTATTCATTGACATTGGCAAAATAGAAGTGGAGACAATGATCAGGAATCGATAAAATTTACCCACAGCTTCCACCGGTGACACCAAAGGGGAAGAAACATAAACACGAAACAGCCAGGTGCCACTGGAAACTCGGCCACGCCCATCGGGGCTTGAAGAAATAGATGGGCTGCATGATGCTTCCACGAAGGGCTGACACCGACCCGCATACGAGTACTGGTAACCCGCTTTGAGGATCTAAGCCTGCCCAGGCAAAGCGGTGCGAGTCGGCCCGTCCATGCTAATAAACCGTATTGGTTTCATTGGGCGGCAGGGCTTAAGGTGTCATTTCATCTCAATATCGGGTAAACGTCCTACAAATTGGAAGCAACGTCTCCAAAATGACCTTTACAGTGTTTTCGGGGACGTTAAACCTCAAATCAAACAAAATCAAACAAAGTCACTGGAAACTCCAATAGCGGAACGCCAAAAGGACAGTTACTTTCATACAAAATGGCCAAATGGCTATCCAAAACAAAAAAAATATAAGCAATACACACACTCAAAAGACAAAAAACAAAAATAAACCGCGACAGAAGAACCTTCCATGGAACGGTCAGTGAAGCGAATTCCACTGGGGGGGGGGGGGGGGGGGGGGGGGGGCTTAAGGGGAACGGGAACACCTCCAACTTTCAGGGGGGAGGAGATTCCTGCAAAAGTATTTTTGTCTCCCATGTCAATAGGGGTCAACTCTTAAAGGTAAGAATTTGCTCCTTGAAATTCTTTCCTTTAAGAGTTGACCCCTTTTTTCAGTGGGACAGGTCTTATTGAAAAGCGAACATGAAGTCCCGAAAGTTTTCTCCCTTTGAAAAATGGTGGAAAAAATATGCCAGGTGTTCCCATTCCCCTTACATCGATTTTGGGCAAGTCTGGCAACTAATCGGAGCCGCGTGTCTTATTTCGTCTCGTCTTTGATATATAGAGGATATTACATGAGTGTTCTTGAATTTATTAAACGAGTTGAACCGGCCCCGATAGCTCAGTTGGTAGAGTGTCCGCTCCGGGGAACGGGAGGTCACGGGTTCGATTCCGGGCCGCGAAATACCAAAGTCGTTAAAAATGGTACTAGCTGCTCCTCGCTTGGCACTCAGATTTACGGGGTAGAGCTAGGACTGGTCGACCCAGTGTCAGGATAATGTGACTGGGTGGGGTATCATGTAATGTGTCTGGGACATGATACTTCAGTGAGGCAGCACTATAAAAGTGAGCATTGAGCTCCCTGTCACAACCAGACACCGTCGTGATATGACTGAAAAATTGTTGAAAGCGACGTTAAACCCGAATTCACACACACACACACACACACACACATTAAACGAGTTGAGGTAAAGGCATCAAATGCGAGGCTACGCCGAGATAAATTTTAATAATACATGACCCCGAACACCTTCAACTTTCAGGGGGGAGGAGATTCCTGCAAAAGTATTTTTGTCTCCCATGTCAATAGGGGTCAACTCTTAAAGGTAAGAATTTGCTCCTTGAAATTCTTTCCTTTAAGAGTTGACCCCTTTTTCAGTGGGACAGGTCTTATAGAAAAGCGAACATGAAGTCCCGAAAATTTTCTCCCTTTGAAAAATGGTGGAAAAAATATGCCAGGTGTTCCCATTCCCCTTACATCGATTTTGGGCAAGTCTGGGCAACTAATCGGAGCCGCGTGTGTTATTTCGTCTCGTCTATGATATATATAGGATATTACATGAGTGTTCTTGAATTTATTAAACGAGTTGAGGTAAAGGCATCAAATGCGAGGCTACGCCGAGATAAATTTTAATAATACATGACCCCGAACACCTTCAACTTTCAGGGGGGAGGAGATTCCTGCAAAAGTATTTTTGTCTTCCATGTCAATAGGGGTCAACTCTTAAAGGTAAGAATTTGCTCCTTGAAATTCTTTCCTTTAAGAGTTGACCCCTTTTTCAGTGGGACAGGTCTTATAGAAAAGCGAACATGAAGTCCCGAAAGTTTTCTCCCTTTGAAAAATGGTGGAAAAAATATGCCAGGTGTTCCCATTCCCCTTACATCGATTTTGGGCAAGTCTGGCAACTAATCGGAGCCGCGTGTCTTATTTCGTCTCGTCTATGATATATAGAGGATATTACATGAGTGTTCTTGAATTTATTAAACGAGTTGAGGTAAAGGCATCAAATGCGAGGCTACGCCGAGATAAATTTTAATAATACATGACCCCGAATGCAAGATTCTATTTATCATATGACATATAAAAACGCATTTTATTCACTACTTTTTACAAAACAAAATGTCAATATTCCACCATTAGAACACACAACGTCGTTAACGGTGTCGTACGTGTAACCTTATTGGGCGTATCTAACTAATTTGCATATTTAATCCACTAGTGGATTTCTAAATTTATTGCATGGCGTTATTACACTCTGACGCGCAGTCATTACACTCTGACGCGAAGTCATGTGATAAGTATATTTACATTCTTAGTGTATTTGAAGAAAACCACAATACGTTAACTTAACGGGCGAAATATTTATCATTCCTCAGTAAATGCATTGACTTACGCGACGTCACAATATCATTCACTGACGTCAAAAATAAACCATTGTTATCTCCAATATACGGAACCCGGGAAGGGACATGAATTTTTTTTTATATTATCTTGTGCGAACAAGATAATATCTTGAGCGGACAAGATATTATCTTGTTCGGACAACATATGATATTGTGCTGACAACATATTATCTTGTGCAGACAACATATTATCTTGTTCGCACAAGATATTATCTTGTGCGGACAACATAATATCGACAAGATATTATCTTGTTTGCACAAGATAATTTGCACAAGATATTATCTTGTGCGGACAACATAATATCTTTTCGCACAACATATTATCTTGTGCGCACAAGATATTAAGTTGTGCCAACAGGATATTATCTTGTCCGCACAAGATAATATCTTGTCCGCACAAGATAGATCTTGTGCGGACAAGATATTATCTTGTCCACGCACAAGATATTATCTTGCCCACACAAGATACTATCTTGTTCGCACAACTTAATATCTTGTGCGCACAAGATATTATCTTGTCTGCACAAGATAATATTTTGTGCGCACAAGATAATATGTTGTGCGAACAAGATAATATCTTGTCAGCACAAACTAATATCGTGTTCGCACAACTTCCCAAGATATATGTTGTGCAAACAAGAAAATATGTTGTGCGAACAAGATCATATCTTGTGCGCACAAGATATTAAGTTATGCAAACAAGATGTTATATTGTGCGCACAAGGGAATATGGTTTTCGTACAACATAAATTATGTTGTCCGCACAAGATGATATCTTGTCCGCACAACATATTATCTCGTGCGCACAAGATAATATATTGTTAGCACAACTTAATATCTTGTTCGCACAACATATTAAAAAAATCATGTCCCTCCCGGGTTCCGTACCAATACGATTCGATTTGAAAGATTTCATGAGCCAGCGCACGACAAAACCTACAATAAGACATGTGCACCCAGTGGAGACTCAGATCAGCCTGTGCATCCGCGCAGTCTGATCAGAGTCTTCGCTGCGCGCTCTAAGGATAACTTAGGCCCATTGCTCCTTCATGCAGCAAAAGAAGTCTGGTTAGACTATATGGATGCGCAGGCTGATCTGAGTCTTCGTTGAGCGCACTTATCTTATTTTAGGTTTTGTCGTGCGCTGGCTCTTAAATAAAAAAGCAATAATTATCACACACACACATAGGTGATGGATACACCTTTAGGATGAATAGCGACCCACTAGTAAACGAAAGACCAGATTATTTCCTCTAAGAGTAGGCCCTGTTTTCACAAACGGTCGTTCAACATGAAATCAAGCAGAGAGCTCCCGCCTAAAATTGCGGAAATATGCTTACGCCACTGTCGCCTATCGCGATAAGAAACGGTTAATGGTGATTGATTTTGGAAGGCCTTAGGTTAAGCAATTAGTATTCAAATGTCTGCAGCTGAAGCAGAGGGAAATTAAGGCGAAAATTAAAGAAAGAAAGAAAGAAAGAAAGAAAGAACTACTTTGTGAAAATTCTGCTCGAGGCAACAAGGACAGAAAACATTATTTTAACAAGAGGACCATGATGGTCCTATATCGCTCACTTGATCCCGGGCCGGGGCAATTTTTGGCATTTGGGTATAATTTGAACAATTTTGGTAGAGGTCCACCAAATGAAGCTTAATATCAAATATCACAGGCCTGGGCCTTCTCGTTTCAGATAAAAAGATTCTTAAAAGTTTTTATTATATAAGCCTATGTAAATCATGCTGGCCCCGTGGTATGGTCATTTTTGGCCCCTGGGCTATAATTTGAACAATCCTGGAAGAGATCCACTAGATGAAGCTTGATATTAAATATCCAAGATCTAGGCCTTTTGGTTTCAGACAAGAATATTTTTAAAGGTATTCACTATATTTGCCTATGTAAAACCCGGGACAGCGCCATTTTGGCCCCTTGGTAGAGGTCCACTACATGAATATTGATACCAAATATTAAAGGCATGGGCCTTCTGGTTTCAGACAAGAAGATATTTAAAGATTTTCCCTATATAAGCCTATGTAAAACATGTGGGCCCTGGGGCTGTGCCATTTTCGGCCCAGGGGGCTATTATCTGAACAATCTTGGTAGAGGTCTATTAGATGAAGCTTCATATCAAATATCAAAGACCTGGGCCTTCTGGTTTCAGACAAGAAGATTCTCAAAGGTTTTCCCTATATAAGCCTATGTAAAACCAGTTGGCCCCTGTGCGGGGACATTTTTAGTTTTGATTTGAATAATCGTGGTAAGGTTCACTAGATGAAGTTGCACACCAAATATCAAAGACCTGGGTCTTATTGTTTCAGACAAGAACAAGTTTTCCCTAAATAAGCCTATGTTAAACCATTTTTGGCCCCAGGGCTATAATTTGAACGATCTTGGTAGTGGTCGACTAGATGAATACTTAATACCAAATACCAAAGACATGGGCCGTCTGGTTTCAGACAAGAAGATTTTTGAAGGTTTTTCCTATATAAGCCTTTGTAAAACTAGTGGGCCCCGGCGCGGGGACAATTTTGGCCCCAGGGCTATAATTTGAAAATCTTGGTAGCGGTCCACTAGATGAAGCTTCATACCAAATATCAAAGACCTGGGCCTTCTAGTTTCAGACAAGAAGATTTTTAAAGGTTTTCCCTATTATAAGTCTTTGTACAACCAGTGGGCCCAGCGCAGGGGCACTTTTGGCCCCGGGGCTATAATTTGAACAATCTTGGTAAAGGGCCACTTGATGAAGTTTCATACCAAATATCAAAAACCTGTGCCTTCGTTTTCACACAAGAAAATTTTTAAAGTTTGGTCCTATCATAAGCCTATGTAAAATCAGTTGTCCCCAGCGCGGGGACATTTTTGGCCGCATTGCTATAATTTGAACAATCTTTGTAGAGGTTAACTAGATGACGATTCATACCAAATATCAAAGACCTGGGTCCTCTGGTTTCATACAGGAAGATTTCTCATTTTTTTTTCAGATTTCTTCCTTTTCGTTACCATGGAATTGAATTCTTTGAACAACTTTGATATCCTTAAAAAAGACAATCAAAATACAAAAACAGTTACAAAAGAATGTCTAAATTGTAATACAAATGCAGATAAAAAGAATGAGAATCCGAATTCCAGTCAAAACGAAAACGATACAAAAGTTCTCGCAGCACAGGATGGTCTTCAAAATCCGAAATCAAAAGACGAAGCAGCGAGCGGAACCGGAAAAGTTAACAGCAAGTTTGAGGGTGACTATCGTGCAGCTATCAAATACAACCTAAAATATATAACCGCAATGACTTCGGCACCCAGTTTCGTGGGGTCGTTCTTCGATGTAGGAGGATTGGGTGCAGCGTGGGTGTTGTGCGGTGGGCTGCGTGCGTGGTAGTTGGCCCGGTCGCGGTTGGCAACTTTGCTTCCCTCTTTAATTGCACGCCGGTGGGTCAGGCCTCAGATTCTATGACGGCTCCAACGTCAAGGCTTATTGAGAATTAGAGAGATCTAATTCTTGGTAATGTTGGTTGGTGCCTGATGCTCTGTCTCTGGTCGGGCCCATCGGAGTCTAACTGTTGGTTTTCTTTTGCTCCAGCATTTCAGTGGTTTCTTGCTGTCGAGTCCTCATCGTTGTCTCACCTCTGTGGTTCTTTGATGATTTGTGTTCACGGTGATGTTGCACTGATGAGTTAGGAGGCCTTCATGCGGACTGAACAAATTATTTGTCTAAATCGCGACGGAAGTAAGGGCGAGGATTGTGGCCACGTAAAATCGATTTGAATCTTTCCACTGACCGTTCCAAGGCGGTTCTTCTGTGGCGGTTTATTTATGGTGTTGTTTGTTACTTACTGTGTGTATCACTTGTGTCTTTTTATTTTGGATGACCATATGGCCATTTTGTGGGAAAGTAACTGTCCTTATGGCCTTCCATTGTTTAGGTTTCCATTGTGGTCTGGTCGCTTAATGTTTGTGTTTCTTTCCTTTTGGTGTCTTTAATGGGTGGAGTAAGATAATTGTATCGATTTCTGATCTTTGTTTTACTTCTACTTTAAGAAAAATGAAAATAGAATACTATAGCACGCAGGCGACGAAGTTGGCTGGCACCTGATGTACAATCTTTCGTCGGGCCCACCAGTCCAACTATTGATTTTCTTTTGCTTTCAGTTATTTCATGCTGTCGATTCCTCACCGTTGTTTCATCACTATATTCGTTTGCGTTTTACGTTCTCGGAGTTATTGTACTTATTGGGAAACCCTTCATGCGGACTAAACAGATTACCCGTGAAAACCACCATTACGAAAACACGTCTATTCAAATACATTGCGAATTTTACCGCCGAAAACAAAGCAACTTTTCAGATGAAAATGTGTAATATTTTTCTTATTTCAGATCAAAATATAGATTGTGGGTACTCGTTAGAATCGCCTAATCGAGTACCCACAATCTATATTTTAGAACAGAAATAATAAAAATAAGGTTTACCCTTGTAAACCCCAGTGTTATTACATAACTGTGGTGTTCAAATGTGTGTGTGTAGGGGGTGGGGGGGGGGAGGCAAAGCAAAATTATATAAACGTGTTTTCATGATGATCAGAACTAAGGGCGAGGATTGTGGCCATGTTAAATCGATTCAAGCCCCCCAGTAAAATATTTGACTGACCGTTCCAATGCGGTCCTACTGAGAAAATTCATTGCAAGACCATTAGGATGCGCAATATAATCACCTTTTGAGTCGTCCGTCCGTCCATCCGTCTGAGGTCAGTTTGTGACAATCGCTGTAATTTTAGAACCGCTTGGAAAATTTGGATCTATTTTGGCATAGGGATTAATATTGACAATACCTAGCCCATTATATTGCCTTATGCAAGTTTCCTTTATAAAATATATAAAAGAAATGATAACGGAGTATAACGTCTAAACCGCTTGGAATATTTAGATCAGTTTCGGCATGCGGTTCGGTATTGACAATAACTAACCCAAGAAATGGCCTTATGCCAGATCACTTCATAATATATATTTAAAAATGATAACGGAATATAATGTATAAATCCCTTCGAATATTCCGATCATTTTAGGCGTACGGATTGACACTGACACTAACTTACCCAAGACATTGTCTTACTCCAGATCACTTCATAAATTGTCTCGCCGAAGCAATATATATTTAAAAATGATAACAGAGTATAATGTCTAAACCTCTCCAAATATTTCGATCATTTATGAAATATGGGCTGATATTGAAAATACCTCACCATGAGATTGTTTTATGCCAGATAATTTTATGAATGGCCTCGCCGAGGCAAAATAATTAAAAGATGATTTCGGAGTATAACATCTAAACTGCTTGGAATATTTTGATCGTTTCCAGCATTCAGGTTGATATTGACAATACCTAACCCTCAAAATTGCCTAATGCTAGATTACTTTACAAATGGCTTCGCCGAGGAAAACTATTTGAAAAATTATTCCGGAGTGTAACTTCTTATCCGCTTGGAATGCAACCATTGGCATGCAGATAGATAACGAAAAGATCTAACCAATGAGATGCTTGAATGTCCAATTTCTTTATTTTAGCCTCGGCAAGGCAAATTTTTCGCAACTGATTAGGCATATAACAGTGGAAGGAATATCTTTTTTTATAATTTTTGGCATGCAGTGTATATTGACAAGATATAGTCCAATGCAAGATAGCATTATAAATAGCTTCGCTTAGGCATTTGTTTAAAATGATTACGGAGGTATTACTCGTAAACCACTGGGAAAATTTTTCGCATGAAGATAAATACGTGTATCATAAATATGTAACCAAAGAGGGGACAACTGCACTTTACCGGTCGGTAATATTCCGAAGGAAAATTCACGTGAGGTACATGTAGATAACTAGGGCGTGTATTAAGAACCGCGCGTGAGCGCTGTGAAAAAAAATGCAAAAATAACGTCAGAAATGAAACGATTACACCTTTTTATGGTTAAAACCAACTTGAAGGTTTTTAACCGTAGGTTTTTAACTAAATAGTCGAAAATCAGACCACGAGATCAACCTGTTTTGAGATTCTCCCCTCCGGAAGTTGTTAACCGCGCAGATAGGGCGGAGCTGAAGATTTCGTGTTTCATTGGCTGAATCATTAACTATTCAATATGACATTTGCCTTCTTGCAACGGCCACTCAGCGTCTATAGCGTTCGTAAATGTAAACAAAAACACGTTTGAGCTGTCAAAAATGCAAATAATGCCATTTGTTTATGATGATCTATATGAAATATGTCGCGATAAAAAGGATTTGATAAATTGGTTACAAGAAAGAGAGCTTCTGGGCGATTTCGGTGGTATATGTACGAAGTGTTTGAAGGGAATGTGTATTTAAGAACAGAGAAGTCATACAGCAAGGACCAAGTGGTTTGGAAGTGCAGCAAATGTGACAAGAAAACATCGATTGGGGAAGGTATTGGTTTTCAGGAAGTCATCTGTTGTTAGAACAAGTAATTAAACTTACATATTTTTGGGTTTATAAATTACCAAGTGAATTTGTGATTCGAGAAATAAAAATTGGAAGTTAGCACACCATTGCAGATTGGTACAATTTTGCTAGGGAAGTTTGTATTGAAATAATTAAAACTGAACATAAGCAAATAGGTGGAGTAGGTAAAGAAATTGGAAAGCGTAAATACCACAGAGGCAAGCGGGTGGATGGTGTATGGGTTTTCGGTGGAATAGAGCGCGAAAGTAAAAAGTGTTTCTTTCAAATTGTAGAAGACCGTTCTGTGGCAACATTGATACCTATCATTCGAAGGTTTTTAAAACCTTGCTCGGTCATTTTGTCTGACTGCTGGAAGGCATATAGCTCCTTGAAGGATGAAGGTTGTACACGTTTGACAGTGAACCATTCTGTGGCATTTAAAATAAAGAAACCGGTGCATGCACAAATCTCATAGAAAATACGTGGAATGCCGTACAAAATCCTTCCCTAAATACGGAAGTCAAAAACAATTCTATGACAGCTATCTTGTTGAAAACTGCATAAGAAAAAAATACTTAAATGATGCCGATGATAAATTCATGACATTTTAACTCTTATAAAGAAAGTATATCCAGGACAAAAAAGAATGCCACTGACAGAAAAACATCAACTCAAATAAATCAACAACCGGAAGCATCTGAGCCAGCCAATTCCAGTCTTGTAGATATTTTTAATGACTAATACAGTGATTTCAGGTAAGCTTCTTCTACTTGTTTGTTGCTGACTTTGTTGCTTACAGTAAGTTGTTTTGTTAATCCCCATTGTTTCTGTCCAATTATCATGTAATGCTAGATATTATCAATATAATGCAACACAGTATATATTTATTTCGGTAAATAATCAAAATGATATTGTATCTCAAATGACATAAGAAGGCTACATAACTTAGTTGAATCAGCACCTCGGACCCGTTAGAAAAAAAAAACAAGATGGCGGACAAGGCAACTTTAAACAAAGATCTAGACCAAGCCCCCTTAGCAACGTTTGACACCTGCGCACTAGGTTGAAAAAAGATGGCGGCGACCGACCGGTAAAGTGCAGACTATCCCAAAAGAGAACGTATAATGCAAGACAAATAACCTCGCCGAGGCAAAATTTTCACAAACTGATTATACAGAATATAGCCCCCAAAAATTGCACAACATGCAGTCATTGCACGACCCATAGCTCCGCAGAATTTCTTCAAGTAAACTGATGAGTAACAGAGATTCTGGTTTGATGGAGGACAATGTCTGTGAAATCAGTTCGATTCAGACACATTTGCCGGGCGGGGAGCTAGCAAAGAAAACTATTCCGATAAATTTTATTAACAGAATGCTATTTATTTTCTTCTCTAATTATATAAAAAGTCACATAAAATATAAATTGTTACTGAAATCTTCCACAACGGATAAACTTTTCGTAATTATGAAGAAATTGTCACGGTAAAGACATATTCTTGGATGCGTGTTTCATAGCCCTTAAAAATGAAAAATCGTTGATAATGATAAATCCACCAATCGCACCAATCAAATTTTGAATATAACCAAATAAAATTCAAAATAGTCAAGCCTATCCACTATAGTATAAAACAGTTTAATACCGCTCTGTATGATTGAACTGAGGACTTAAAAAGAAATCTGGATCAGGGTTTTTCGGAACAGGATCGAGGAGGGTGTTTCATACCCGACCAACGTGCAGTGCCGCAGTAGACAACAGGGCCATTTTCTTTCAATGGGGTGACCATAAAAATTTGGCAGTCATATTTTTGTGCTTGCGGATGTAATTGCAGAACAGCTGTTGTTTTGTTTTGTTATAAGTACCCTTTTCTTACACTAAAATAAACTTTGCCTGGATGACTTATGGAATGCGCAGCTAGTATTTGATCCTCAATCAAACCCTCTGTCCCATTGTGCCGGTGCCTGGCTAAAGCAATATTTGTCTATGCCCACTTGCGTACCATCTCAAGGATGACTTTTGTTACGAAATCAATTCACAAAAGGTCATGACTGGTTTGTTCCACTTTTTTAAGACACGAATTGCAATCTCTGATTACCCCATGGCACCACATCTCTTGATATACCACAACATCGCCTTGCGAAGAGTACATGCAGTGAAACAGCGTGTAGTGACAGTAGGAGGTCATTCAAGCCCAATGCTAACATTCTGCCTTTGGGACTATATTTTGTCAAATGAAACATAGATGACAAATATTCTAACTTCCGGTGTGTCTGAGCCTTATGTATTCTGGTATGAGTTATTCAAAGTTAGAAAAATTAAAACTGTCACAAATAATGGTGTTTGCTAATTACCGTTAGAAAATATTTTGAAGTTTGACATTAAAAGATGAGTGAATAGATGTCTCGTCAACAGCACCACTGCGATTTTGAATGCCTCCCATTTGACGACACAAAGCTCAGGATAAATTGGCACAAAAATGCCCCCTCACAGATTTAGCTATTTTTGGCACAAAGCCTTTTGGGGAAATCGCAGTTAACTTAAGGACATTCAACATGGCCGCCTGGACAAATGAGCAAAAATGACAGTGGCTCTGAATATGCAAGAAATTGAATGCAACCCTTTTGTTATAGCCAACTAATATAATTGGAACATAAACTTGATGTCTTAAAGCTATTTAAATACCTGTTAGAAAAGTAAAATATTGTTCAGAGTTTTTTCTTCACTCACCTGGAAAATGCCAAACTTTGTGTATTAAAACTGGAAAATTCCCACAAGTAACATTGACAAAAAGAAATCACTGAGTAGTTACATGTTTCCTTAAGGTGCACCAGGAATCAAAATCTTGAATAGCTGAACTAAATTCAAATAAACTGTTTTCAACCAAGGCATGTTTTGTGTTCAGGAAAAAAATCTAGTCTTTTTATTTTACACATTTCTTGACACATTAAAAGAAGTCCTTTCTGTGTATGGAGAGATAAACTTGTATTCATCGGGAATAAATATGCAGATAAGTTTATTTTTGTGGCTTACTAAACACACATGTGTAATGTTTACAGGTAGAAAAAAAGAAAGGGAACAAATTAAGACCAATCTTTAACACTAGCTACTGTGATTTTAAAGTTGTTATTAAATTTTCTTTCGCCTATAATCTCCATTAACTTTATATAATTTTGTCAAACATATCATTTATATCTAAAAAATGCAATACAATCATGTTTAATGCTGTGTAACTATTTTGTAAATCTAGGTGGTGAAGTATACTTCTCACATGTGTCTAATGTTTACATTTGTAACCAACGACTTACACGAGGATTCACATAAAATACTGACGGATCGATATGCAGTATATTGACCAGGGGGTGTAAAAGAACTTACTTAATATGTAAAGGCAAAAGATACGAAAAATGGTTGTGGTTTAAAGAGAAATATTTATAAAATCAATTGAAACTCGTCGCTGCGACCATTATTTTCCTCCATGAAAAATTGACAGATTGTGACATCAATTTGGTTACCGGCTTCATATCTGGTTCAAGATTCTTTGACTACGTCTTTGGGCGTTTACAACATCACTCTTCTCTAACGACCGGTCTGTGCCATTTATAAGTGTTCGTGAGCAGGACTGAGCTGGTCTGGACATAAATTTAGCTTGAAAATGCTGCCAAAGTAAATGTAGGCTACACTGAACCACCTTTCCTCGATACATTTCTCTCGTTTTGAGGGTTGACAAAATTCTTGTAAAAGCCAAACTTGTTTAAAAATTAAAGTATTCGGCTCAATCCGGAAACCAGCATTTCTATAACAGTGCTCTCCCTTCACACAAATCGCGGATGAAAAGTAGTTTCAAAAGTATTTATTGAATAAATGTGTATAATTTTTCTTTGCCGGTGACATCCCCTGGAGTCCTAAAAGAAGATTTCATAACGTACATAAATTTATTACAATAATGTAAATATGACGAAAAATAACACGATCTTTCGCTGATAAAAAAGTGCCTTGGCGTATTAATCTAATGTTTTAGCCAGGGTGTTGTTCGGCTCCTTGCCGAAAAACTTTACACAAAGTGACACAAGAATTGTATTGTCGAAATGTTAGTATTTGATAGTTAAAAAGTGGAAAATGAAAGGTGCGGTTTTAAAGATGTATGTTTGGGGTTTCAGATTATATCAAGTACCTTGGCGATCCCGTCATGGTAATGTCAATACGAACGTGTGAACTTGCGTGTAAACACGTCGCCAGATGTTCGGCCATGATGAATTTTGTTTCGAAATTTTCTACACACCACGTGAATGAAAATTAATTATTCACTTTTGGAGCTGTTTTATGAAAAAATATGTTCCGGTGCACCTTCCCTGTGCAATTACTCATACACAAGTGGCAATATATATTTTATTATTTATTCATAAACAATTTGGTTCTAAGTCTAAAACAAACGAGCATATATTGCAATATTGATTTTACTTTTCTCTCGTTATAGTAATTCAGATATTTAAGTGGTTTTGTCTTGAGTAAACTTTGCCCTGTTATTTTTTTACACTAATAAGAAAAAAAAATTGAGACCTTTGCTTAATGCTCAAATTCATAATTTCTTTTTTCAAGTGCATATTGTGCTATTTCAGCCATGTTGGTCGCAGAATATCCTTAATGGCTGAGCAGAATTTGAGCGAAGAAGTAGTTTTTGAATATTCTGTGCTCAAATCAGAGTTATCTTTTAACCTGAACAACCGTCCGCGGCCGATTGCGTCGAGTCGATTATTGATTGGCTGAGTGCATGTCACTAAATGGCTCTTAAAAATAAAAATGGACTTCAAATATGTGTTGCCGGGTTAGCATCAGGGTGATATTGAAGACCCAACAATTGTTGTGCTGAGGGTTGTTTATGTATATGAATAAAGGGTGTCCTGGCTATGACCCCTTCAGTTGAATAATTAATAGACAGTGAGTGTCTTATCAATATGAGAAATAGAAGTGAAGGCTGCCAGTTGAGCAAGTGATCTGCTCGTAGTCTTTCTTATGTCCAAATGATTTCAGGCGGTAAAACTGATGGTGCGCAGTGTGCAAAAGGTAACATGCAGGGTTAGAGAATTAAATTAGCCAACCATACAAAAGCATTAACCCTAACAATGCTCATTTCTAGCGCAGATTTCGCAGCAAGGTCAAAGGCATTTAAGGTAAGCTAGTAACCTTGCTGCCGTGCGCCAGGAGTAACGAAATACCGAAACCGCACCGCGCCGAAAACTGCATCTATGACACACATGCCATCGATGGCAGTCTTCCATTCTACAAAATATCTTGAACGCATTCTGTGAACTGTAAATGCTGTATATTCAAATTGCTTTGTTCATGTATTAAAACTGACAGTTGTGACATCATAGTCGAATCAAAATTGTGACATAATTGGCAGCGCACCACTATGTATTAATATAGTCTCTCTCTCTCTCTCTCTCTCTCTCTCTCTCTCTCTCTCTCTCTCTCTCTCTCTCTCTCTCTCTCATACGCACGTACGCACGAAAATTCGGTCTCTTTTTAATACACACATGTGCCATACGCAAGTATGACAATGATATCACAACACAATGATGTGATGTCAATTGACGTAACGTAACGTGTTGTCATATCAAACTTAACTACGGTGCATATGAGGTCGTGAGAATATTCGATTTTACCCTGTCCCTAGGTAAGAACACGAGCGAAAGGACAGAGTTTCTATCCCAGTCTGAAACCACGGAATTGCCTATCTGGTGTGCAAGAAAGAAGCTTTCTTGCACACCAGATAAAGACATCCATAGTTTAAGCTTGGGATAGAAATACTGTTCTAACTCTGGTGTTCTTACCAAGAATCGAATATTCTTGCGTGTTTGATAAAAGCACTGGTCGAATACGACCTCATATGCGCCGTCAGTAAGGTTGATGCACAGCAGCGCATCGAAAATTATCGGCATAATGAGAAAACTCAAGTTTTCTTTCACCCGTCTTGCATTGAACCAAATTTATCTATCTTATTTATTGCCGGTAATGGAATACTCATGTGTTGTATGGGATGGTTGTTCAGCTCAAGATTGTAATTCTCTGCAAAAAATACAAAAAGAGGCCGCACGTATTGTTACTGGCTTGACCAGATCTGTTTCTCTTGTAAACCTCTATAGGGAATGTGGCTGGGTGACATTGGCAGAAAGGCGCAGGCAGCAAAAACTTACCTTTATGTACAAGTCTGTAAATGGCTTAGTTCCTACTTATATATCAGACTTAATTCCACCGTCAGTTAGAGAACTTAATACCTATGCTTTAAGAAACCAAAACGATATAACAGTCCCTTTCTGTAGAACTGAGATCTCACGAAAATCATGTATTCCGTCTTCCATAGCATCGTGGAATTCTCAAAGTATCGATCTACGTAACTCTTCGTCTCTTGCAAGTTTCAAATACCAGTTGAAAAAACAGCAAAACGCTCCAAAAGTTCCATCTTACTATAATGTAGGCAACCGTTATCTTTCAGTTTTACATGCAAAAATTAGAAACTTTTGCAGCAACTTAAATTCTGATCTTTACGCAAATCACCTGTTGCCCAATCCTTGTTGTAGTTGCTCCAATGACATTGAGGATGCTGAACATTACTTTTTCATATGTTCAAAATATACTAATGAAAGAGTTACACTCTTCCGATCTACTAGACATCTCCATCCATTAAATCTTCATGCTCTTTTGGTGGGTGACGATAATTTATCATTAGAAGATAATATCACTCTCTTTACTGCTGTACAGGCATTTATTAAAGGTACAAAGAGATGCATTAGTAATTAAGCCTTGCTCGCACACAGCCAGCCTGACATCACTTCATACTTTTATTTTATCAACCTTCTTATTTTGCTAATTTACATTATTTTGCCATCATGTTTTTTTTTTTGTTTTTTTTTTTGTTTTGTTTTGTTTTGTTTTTCATGAACTTAAATGCTCAATCGTTTGCCATTACCACATGTATGCATATTGTTGTAAACATCTGTAGGGGGAGGGCCGTAACTAATGTTGGTAGAACTTGTGGCCCAACCCCTTTGCTTGAAATACGCAATAAAATATGTTTATACTAGCACGTTACCCGACGTCACCAAACATTCCTGTAGTGCCATCACAATATGGCGGACGTCGGTAACAGAAGTGACTGCAGCATTAAAATACGCGCTAAGAAATGTGAAGAGGAAGGGTGGGGCATGGCTTCGGCACAAACTTTGAGACCCCTATGTTGATATCACTAAGTGTGTCTTAAGGAATATGAATATATAAGACACATTCGGTGACACCAACCTGGAGGTGTGCGCCGGGTCATGCCACACACTTCAACTTCATAAAAACCGTGAAACTGTTCAGATCCACAATCCTAATCCATATGTATTCTTGACACATTCAGTGACAACAATCTTGGCCTTTCCTCGGATCTTTTGTGGTCACTCCACTACTTAAAAGGCCTTATATATCAGGAACTGTACAGATGCCCAACCCTAAACCATATATATTCTTGTTCCTTATGATATGACGCAGTCAGTGCTCCGTTGGGTCCATGCTCCACCTCCCCTACTTAAAATACCTAATATTTCAGATACAGAGTCCACATGGGTGCTCATTTAGGAATTGGGATTTGTTGGGGAGACGTTCTAATCGCTAGATTAAAATCATATTATGTTAAAATACATGGCTGCAAGTGGGCAGTGCTCACCTGAGCTCTTGTGAGCATAGTGGCCCATGGGCTTCTTGTTTCCTTGATTGGTTCGCATTTCATTTTCTAAGACCCTTTGCTTATAAGTACTTGTTTGTATATGCATTGTAATTAAGGCGCCGTTTAAATGCATAGTTAGTGAGTAGAAAAGGGTTCAAGGTTCGAGTTTAGAAAAAGCTTAGAAAATAACGCATGACATAAAGCATTTTACCATGTAGTTACCCATGTACAGTAAAATTCCGCTATTAAGACCACCTGAAATTAAGACTAATTTTGCTTTAAATATCTTATTAAGAAGGGTGCTGCTATTGTTTCTTCGAATTTCTTGCACACAATGTCCTCTGCTCAGGGACCACCTTTGGGACTGTTCAAAATTGCTCTTAAAGACCACTTTTGAACAGTCCCAAAGGTGGTCTTAATATAGGAATTTTACTGTATATGCATTTTGAAGAAAGACTTTTATACATCTTTAGTTTGCTCCTCACATCTGTTGCAAACAGAAAGATCATGTGTTTATCTTATTTTGTTTGTTTCCTTTCTTTCCGTACCCAGAAATACAATCCTACAGAAAACCTTGGGGTTTGTATGACTCCTCCCCCACCCCCACCCAAATCATTTAGCATGTTTTGCAAGATTTAAAATTTATGCAATATCTGTTTATATCCTTCTTACATTCCTGCTGGGGATATAGCTTAAATTCCTGGTACTATCCGGACACAATGTAACACATTTCAGTGCTCAGGGAAAAGCCTCTGTAGTGTAGTGGTTATGCTTCTCGCCTGATAAACCAGGGATGGAAGGATCGATCCCGGGCTCTTTCAGACTTTCGGTTGAGTCTTTAAACCGAAGTCCCGTCTACGTATGAACTTAGCTTTTGGTGGGGCGTAAACTGAAACGCACCCACTGCTCAGGCTACTTTACTATTCTCGCTTCAGGTAAAGATTCATCTTTCCGGGACGATATTTGACAGTTACTCCAAAGTTACTGAGCATGTTAGTTTCAAGTTGCAGATTTCCACGTGACTATAATTGAATAGTCCCTAATCCAGTTGATGGTTATTTATAGCCGCGCTATTCGTGTCAGTATGACACCAGTGTAATATGTAAAGAAAGCTGTTTGTAAACCATTGCCAGCAGGCACATGAGGTAATCGTGACGTCACATCAACGTCGGTGCAACGCCATGATTTTTATGCAACGCCAGGTCTACGTCGATACAACGTCGTGTGACGTTGCACCGACGTTGATTTGACGTTGCCCATAGCGACGTGTGCCTGCTGGGTTGTCTCGGCCTAGGCTGGAACATAAACATTGCATACCCTGATCATAAGCCGCAGAATACGGCGGCTGATCAGGATCTACATTTTTTCCGAAAAAAAAAATACGGTTTCAGCCATGATCTTGTTTTCTAAACAATACACTTGTCCTTCGTATATGCATGGATATTTTAAAAAATCCGTCAAAAGGAATATCAATCAGTAATACATGTTTTAGGAGTTTCGATATCTCCTTATCCTTCAGAACACGACGACTACTATCTTTGCAAACAATGAAGGTCTAGGTCAGAAGGCCATCTGATCAGTATCTACACTATTTGTCATGCAGTGTGTGAGTTGAACAAGTACATTATATCAAGTAGTTTTATTAGCTGATAGTCGGAGATGGGTGTGTCAAAATCAATTCTAATGCACTTGCGTATGTAACGCGACATCTGATTGGATAACGTAAAAAAAAATGCGACAGTATATTCTGCGATGTACTGTCGAAACCCGACGTCATCACGTAACGTCGCTTTTCATTGGCAACTCCCCAAATGAAAATTTTGAATACATTTACCCTAATTTATTCAGCAGGATAAGCGTTTCAAGAGGTATGTTGTTCAAAACATCTGTAGCTTAACGAGTTTGTCAGTGGTCACACAGATAACTGTTCTAGCAAGTTCAGCATCTTATAAGGTGTTGTTTAGCTAAAAAAAAGCTAACCACATGGTTTGGCAAAAACATATGGTCGCTGATTCGTCCGTCCGTCCCGTTCTTGTCCTCGTGAATTCTTAGCAACTAGTGGTCGAATATCAACGAAACTTCATGAGAACTTTAAGTATCGAAGCCAGATGTGCATATTACCTGCATGTTTTGGTCTGATGATTTTTTCCATACTTACGGCTCTTTAATGTATACTGTCCCGACTTATATAGTCTTTCAAAACGCAGTGAGACGTGACTGCACTTTTAATTTTGGACTCGTCCGTGTTTTAGGTAAGTCGCCTGTAGTGGATATTTTTTACACTGGGCGATAGTTACCGTCATATTCTTAATCTGGCGCGTCGTGTAACCAGATTGACGACCAGTCGAGACACTTTAGTAGCATGTCTTCCATCTTGGAGATCTGGGGTTCGAATCTTGGGCAGATGTTTTTTTATTATTATTATTATTATTTTTACTTTTCTTTAACATTTTTTCGAACCTATAAAATTGGAGCACATGAGATGTTTTGTTTGTTTGATTGATTTGAGGTTTATTGTCCCCGTCAAGTTTGGAGAAGTTGCTTCCAGTTTTGTGGGTTTTTTACCCGACTCTGAGCTGAAACGACATCTCAAGCTCTGCCTAACAATAAAATTAAATGGGTTTAATAAGTATGGACGGTGCAATCCGCACCACTTTGCCTGGGCAGGTTCGGACTTACTAAGCGGTTTACCATTGCTCATGTGTTGTCAGTTTCAGATCCGCTTGGAAGCAACGTGCAGCTCGATCTATTTCTCCAAGCCCCGATGGGCGGGGTCATTACATTAGATGTATATTCATTTTATTGAAAAGATGGAACGAGCACAAGCGAATCGTTGCAGCTCGGATTCAAGAAGTATTATCAAAAATGCTACTATGATTGAACGTTCGTTCATAGCCGTCAGTGAAGGCAAATGCGCTGTTGAAATGAATCTGAAATTTGAATCGGGCTTTTACGGCCCAGGCAACACTATTTAGGTCATTTATGAGCCGGTCAGTTTACTAATCCACACTTATCCTTGGCAAGCTTATACGTAAGCAGTTAACCAGTACAATGCACATTCTTTCCCCAGAAACTAACAACTGCCCTTCTTGAATCAGCAGAAAGGAGGGAATGGCCGTGGAAAAGATTTCATGATCAATCTCCATGGGAATGTTGCTGACCCCGGCAGGTATCGAGCCCGCGTCCTATTGACCAACAGCCAGACGCGCATCCGACTGAACTACCGAGGCCGGCATCCAACATAAAATATAATTGTTGAAAATAAAACAAAGGAAACAAAATATAAGTGATGTAAATATAAAAAAAATAAAGAAAATAACTTTAAACATAAAAAAGATAAAATAAAAATGAAAAATCAAATATAAAAAAAAAAATGTGCCACTGGGACTCGAACCTTCGTCTAAAAGATTTTACTGCGTGACTCGCAGCACATCGCATTAACCACTCGGCCATGAGTTCTAAATACATAACATCAAAACATTGATTTATATCTTTAAAATCACGAGAAAAAAAGTATCCGCAACCTGCTTCCCCCAAAAAATGGAATCGACTCGTCTCGCTTAAACTTTGAACTCTCAAAGGTCATTGATAAACTATAGCACATATAGTTTGCCAACAAATAGCTGGCAGTGACGTAGCTGACTATTGGAGCTATTTTACCGTTAGCCCCATAAGCTTTTCATTGTTCAGAACAAAAACAAGTCGTGACGTCACTGTCAACTATTCCTCGACGGTCAGTACTTGTGCCCACGCGAAATCTCCACAACTGCTGTTTGGATGTCAAAGAAACTTCTATTCAATTAGATGCTTGTTTTGGTTCAAGGACTTTTCCAATAGTTATGGCCCCTTGATGAATTCCACATTATATAGCACATGTTTCATGTTTTTTCCGTTCTTGTACATGTGATTACGAAAACACGCCTACACAAATACATTATAAATTTTACCGCCGAAATAATGACAATTGTCAGATGAAAAAAATGTCATATTCTTCTAATTTCTGCTCAAAAAATAGATTGTGGTACTCGTTAGAACCGCCTCATCGAGGCGGTTCTAATGAGTACCCATAATCTATATTTCAGATCAGAAATAAGAAAAATAAAGTTTACCCCTGTAAACCCCAGTTTTACTATATAAAAGTGGGGTTCAAGGGGATCAAAATTATATAGGCGTGTTTTCGTGATGTGAATTCTAAGTTACTACTGGCCGATTTCAACGAAACCTCATGAGACGTTTCATTATCGAAAGTGAATGTGCATGTTACCTGCATGTTTTGGCCCTTAAATAAATACTACCCCGACTTATAGCACATACTTCGTCTCAACGCGAATTATCTGCAACTACTGGCTGGCTTTCCACGGAACTTCATGGAAACAGTAAATATCAAGGGTAGATGCGCTTATTACCTGCATCTTTTGGTTCAGTGTCTTTTCCAGTAGTTAAAATAATATAAATAGTAATAATAATCGACCTTCTTTACGTATGTAGGGTAACATATTTAGTACTAGTACTAATCGTCCATGTGACTCTCTTTATCTGGGTATGAACCAGTACTAAGCAATGTAGAAAAAGTCTCTTGCTCAAGGAAACAACACTTGGCGCTTGCGGGGTTCGAGCCGGCTACCTGTCGATCTCAAATACGAGGCTTTACCACTGCACCACAGCGCTTGTAATTATGGCCCCCGGATACATTCCACACTATAAAGCACTGTCTTCATGTTTACTCTGTAACGTTTTCACCAGTGGGAATAATGAGAAGGAACATCTTATTGTGGCTATTGTCGCAAATAAGGGCAACTACTGTGGATTACCTACTTTTCCTCAGGCAGTTTTTGTGTATACTAATTTTGTGCATGCCATAACTTGGTTACCATTTGGACTATCTGGAAGATTTTTATAGCAATGTGCATGACCTCAATCCGCCCCCGCCCATCGGGGCTTGGAGAAATAGATTGGGCTGCACGATGCTTCCACGCAGAGCTGATACCGACCGCACATTAGTACTGGTAATCCGCTTAGAAGGTCTAAGCCTGCCCAGATAAACTGCTACGAGTCGGCCCGTTATGCTTATAAACCCTATTGGTCTCATTGGGCGACAGGGATTGCGATGTCATTTCATCTCAATGTCGGGTAAAAGTCCCACAAAATTGGAAGCAACGTCTCCAAAATGACCTAAATAGTGTTGGCGTGGACGTTAAACCTCAAAACAAACAAACAAACAAAGCATGACCTCAGATAGAATGTAGCGTATAACATGATTGTTCCCAGAAGAGTAATGGGCTTTCGAACGTATGCCTTTCTGGCTATGTCCGCACTTCAGAGTTTTATTTTAGCTCCATAACTTGACTGTACTGTAGATTTGTTTCATAATATAGAGCAGGTAAGGGCAGTATATAACAAACAAGAAAGACAACTCTCACTTGTAACATGGTTGTGTTATTGTCCCTTGACGGTTTTATGCAGCGCCTCATATTGGCGGTTTTACAGTGATTTGGTCTGCTCATATATATATATATATATATATATATATATATATATATATATATATATATATATATATATATATATATATATATATATATATATATATATATATATATATATATATATATATATATATATATATATATATATATATATATATATATATATATATTAATGTTTTGATGAGTATTGTAGAATCCTAATCATCCAAGTGTTCACAAACGGCACAAACACTCCTGACCCCTCTTCTGTCCCTCCACCCCCTGCCTAAATTCCTTACCCTGAACAACCCCGACCCCCCCCACATACTTACAAAACACCAATCTTCGTCAGTCCGTGCGTCCTATTCTTGTCCACTTGTCTCAGCGACTGCTGGACAGATTTCATCGAAACTTCATGCGAACTTATAGTATCGAAGGTAGATAGGCTTTGCTTCTACCTTTTATAATGCACAGATAGAGGCCTTGGGGAAACATCCATCGGTTTCCCCGATTTCCCTGTTTTAATGTTACTAAAGCTAATGGCAGTGCTAAATTAAAACAAATCGCTCAATTGCCTTTAATAAGCATATTCCCGCCGATTTAAAAATTCTGCCACGTACAGTATTTCGTCTAAGTGACGGACTTTAAGCTAAGTATGAACAAACCTCTGACTGAATATAAAATAATTGTCTGGCCAATGGACTGAGATACGTTGCATATTTAATACTCTAAGGTGATTCGGAGCAAAGTGTGCTTATCAATAAAATTTTATTTTCTGCAAATCGACAGGATGTTGCCAAGGATGGCGAGGTTGGTCATTCTTTCCATATGTGTGATGTTTGCTTATAGCGAGCCCGATGTTAACGTTGTGAAAAGAGACACAGCGTATGTTCCTAAATATATCGACCCGTTTGGAGTACCAGTCTATGATTTGAATGAAGACTTAGTCGGCAAGGTTGCGTATGACCCCAGAAACAGAATAGTTATGGCAGCAGGTAAGTTAGAAAGACAGATAGAAAAAAAACAACAACAACAAAATACTAAAAGTTAAAGAAAGAAAATAAGTGAAATAGAAAGGAACGAAAGTATTGAGTGAATGAATGTATGAACAATTTATTGTTTCACTTTTCACACATCATGATAACTAGCATTCGATGGCACGCCATCGCATATATCCCCACGCTTTCGTACGGTTTGATATGTTACATAACCATGTTCTGAAAACTTTGATTTTTGACCCCCGGGATCCCTCCTCCTGGCCCCGCCCTGGGATGGGATCAAAATTCCGAAAGCGTCAGGTACTCCGAGAACAAAGATCATCAGTTCCAGAGGAGTCAAATTTGGAGTGCAATGGATTCTATTCATCATGTCGTTCCGTTTGATATGTTACACGACCATGTACTGAAAACTTTGATTTTGACCAGCCCCCAACCCTGGCTCCTCCCCAGAGGGGAGTCTCAGGCACTCCCCAGACCAAAGATCTATCAGTTCCCAAGGCTTCAAGCTTCTATCTCTTAACAGTTAAGGAGGAGTTATACGGAATTTGTTACTGAGGGTGTATGGTGTTGTTGTTTTTTTTTTACCTCTGGTGAGCTCCACATTGACCCGAGAATTTGATTGCGATGTATTCTACTGACCATGCTATTCGATTTGATATGTTATACGACTATATTCTGAAAACTTTGAATTTTGTCCCCGAGGCTCCTCCTCCTTGCCCCATCCCTGGGATGGGATCCGAATACCGAAAGTGTCATGCACTCCTCAACAGACCAAAGATCTGTCAGTTCCCGAGGATTCAAATTTCTATCTCTTACGGTCTAGGAGGAGTTGATACGGTAATCGTTTGGGAGGGGATATGAGGGTTGACCTTTGGTAACGACCAATTAACCCGACGGGTCAAATTTTGATTGCAATGTATTCTACTCATCACCTCGTTTGGTTTGATATGATAGACGACCATGTCTTGAAAACTGATTTTGACCTCCCACACCACCGACTTCGCCCCCAGGGATGAGAGTGGTCAGACCGAAGATCTATCAGTTACCAAAATAGAAGTGAAGGCAATGATCAGGAATCGATACAATTAATGCAAGCTCCCATCAGAGACACCAAAGAGAAAGAAACACAAACATGAAATAACTAGATCCTAATGGAAACATCAATAGCGGGAAACCAAAAGGAAAGTTACTTTCCCAACAAATGGCCAATTGTCTATCCAAAACATTAAGTAAGCGATACACTCACTCAAAGACAAACCATAACAAAAATAAATTACGACAGAAGACCCGCCTTGAAGCGGTCAGTGAAACGAATTTCACTGGGGTGTTTGTTCAGTCCGCATGAAGGCCTCCTAATTCATCAGTGCAACATCTTCGAGCACACAAAAAACAAACAAACACAGAGATGAAACAACGGCGAGGAGTCGAGAGCAAGGATTCCATCTCTTAACGGTATAGGAGGAGTTATCCGATAATCGTTATGGAGGGGGTAGGGTGCACAAAATCTACGCACCCCCTAGAGGTGGGTATGTTTTTCTGTAACGTAACGTAACGTGTAACGAAGTGTTTTTTTTTACTGTATCCTTATATATACCTAGTTCCAGTAAAGTAAGAAATAGCGGTTACAGTCTTGTTACGAAACGTTTCAGTCCGTTTTGTAACACTTTTGTGACAGAAACAAGAAAACACGATACAACTCTTTTTCGCATCGTTTCACTTTGTTTCGTAACAGAAATGTTACAGATTGTGCTTACAACTTGTTTCAACGAAAAGAGTGAAACGTAGCGTAACGGTGTAGCAGAATCCTATTACGAAACGTTTCAGTCTGTTTCTTAACAGAATTGTAAGAGAGAAAAAAAACATATGTATGTCACAGTCCTGTTTCATAGCGATTCATTCTGTAACGTAACGTAACAGAATCCCGTTACGAAACGTTTCAGTCCGTTATGTAACAGATTTGTAACAGAAACAAGAAATCATTCTGAAAATCATGTATGTTACAGTATTATTTCGTAACGTTTCAATCCGTTACGTAACAAAATCGCAACAGATTCACCTTACATCTTATTTCAAACAATAAAAGAGAAACGTAACGAAATGGCATAACACAATCCCGTTACCTAACGTTTCAGTCCGTTACGTAACAGATTCGTAACAGAAACAAGATAACATGTATGTTACAGTGTCGTTTCGTAATGTTTCATTCCGTTACGTAACAGAACTGTTACAGATTCTTCTTACATCTTGTTTCATGCAAAAAAGTGAAAAGTAACGTAACGTAGCAAATTCCCGTTACGTAACGTTTCAGTCCGTTACGAAACCGATTTGTAACAGAAACAAAACATGTTTGTAACAGTTCAGTTTCGTAACGTTTCATTCCGTTACGTAACAGAACTGTAACAGATTCTACTTACATCTTGCTTCAAGCAAAATGTGAAACGTAACGTAACAGCGTAAAAGAGTCTCGTTACGTAATGTTTCAGTCCGTTACGTAACAGATTTGTAACAGAAAAAAGAAATCATGTATGTTACAGTCCTGTTTCGTAAAGTTTCATTCCGTTACATAACAGAACTGTAACATATACTTCATACTTCTTGTTTCAAGAAAAAAAGTCAAATGTAACGTAACATAATCCTGTTACGAAACGTTTCAGTCCGTTATGTAACAGATTTGTAATAGAAACAAGAAATCATTCTGAAAATCATGTATGTTACAGTATTATTTCGTAACGTTTCAATCCGTTACGTAACAAAATCGCAACAGATTCACCTTACATCTTATTACAAACAATAAAAGAGAATCGTAACGAAATGGCATAACACAATCCCGTTACCTAACGTTTCAGTCCGTTACGTAACAGATTCGTAACAGAAACAAGAAAACATGTATGTTACAGTGTCGTTTCGTAATGTTTCATTCCGTTACGTAACAGAACTGTTACAGATTCTTCTTACATCTTGTTTCATGCAAAAAAGTGAAAAGTAACGTAACGTTGTAACAAAATCCCGTTACGTAGAGTTTCAGTCCGTTACGAAACCGATTTGTAACAGAAACAAAACATGTTTGTAACAGTTCAGTTTCGTAACGTTTCATTCCGTTACGTAACAGAACTGTAACAGATTCTACTTACATCTTGCTTCAAGCAAAAAGGTGAAACGTAACGTAACAGCGTAAAAGAGTCTCGTTACGTAATGTTTCAGTCCGTTACGTAACAGATTTGTAACAGAAAAAAGAAATCATGTATGTTAAAGTCCTGTTTCGTAAAGTTTCATTCCGTTACATAACAGAACTGTAACATATACTTCATACTTCTTGTTTCAAGAAAAAAAGTCAAATGTAACGTAACATAATCCTGTTACGGAATGTTTCAGTCCGTTACGTAACAGATTTGTAACAGAAACAAGAAAACATGCATGTTACAGTCCCGTTTCGTAACTTTTCATTCCGTTACGTAGCAGAACTTGTCAAATTCTCCTTACATCTTGTATCAAACAAAAACAAAAGTGAACGTAAGGTAATGGCGTAACAGAATCCCGATTCTAAACATTTCAGTCCGTAACGTAACAGATTTGTAAGAGAAACAAAACAACATGATCGTTACAGTCCTGTTTCATAACGTTTAATTCCGTTACGTAACAGAACTGTAACAGATACTCCTTACTTCTTGTTTCAAGAAGAAAAATGAAAAGTAACGTAACGGTCTTACAGAATCCCGTAACCTATCTTTTCAGTCTGTTACGTAACTGATTTGTTATAGCAACAAAACAACATGTTTGTTACAGTCCTGTTTCGTAACGTTTCATTCCGTTAGGTAACAGAACTGTAAGAAGTTCTGATTACATCTTGTTTAAAGCATAAAAAAGTGAAATGTAACTTAACGGCGTAACCGAATCCCGTAAGGTAACAATTAGTCTGTTACGTAACGGATTTGTAACAGAAACAAGAAAACATGTATGTTACAGTCTGTTTCATAACGTTTCATTCCGTTACGTCACAGAACTGTTACAGATACTCCTTACTTATTGTTTCAATAAAAAAGGGAAACGTAACGTAACGGCGTAACAGAATCATGTTACGTAATGTTTCAGTCCGTAACGTAACATTTTTAAACAGAAACAAGAAAACATGTATGTTACAGTCTCGTTTTGTAATGTTTCATTCCGTTACGTTACAGAACTGTAACAGATTCTCCTTACATCTTGTTTCAAGCAAAAAAAGAAAAAAAAACGTAACGTAAAGGCGTAACAGAATCCGTAACGTTTTAGTCCGATACATAACAGATTTGTAACAGAAACAAAACAACATGTTTGTTCCAGTCCTGTTTCATAACATTTTATTCCGTTACGTAACATAACTGTAACAGATTCTCATTATATTTTGTTTCAAGCAAAATAAAAAAAAAGTGAAACGTAACGTAACGGCGCAAAATAATCCCGTTACGTAACGTTTCAGTTCGTCACGTAACAGAACTGTAACAGGAACAAGAATACATGTTTGTTACAGTCCTGTTTCGTAACGTTTCATTCCGTTACGTAACAGAACTGTAACAGATCCTCAATACATCTTTTTGCCAGAAACTGACATGCTAACAGATTGGTTCTCGAACAAGTATTAGGTTGGTTTGTTTCTTATTAAGAATTTCAAAAATATAACCTGAAGTCGTTTTTTTATCTTTTGTACTGCGGTTTTCATTGATAACTCTTTTTTTTTTTTTTGCCCCCGGAATCAAAGATTTAGGGGTATGGAGCTTTTGGTCTGTCTTTCTGACCATCTGTTTGTCTGTCCACAAAAACCTTAACATTGGGTATAACTTTTAAATGGTGAGTGATAAGGCTTTCATATTTCAGATGTGAATTCCTTGTCATAAGACCTTCCAGTGGTACCATAATTTTTGACCTTGTGACCTTGACCTAGACGTTTGACCTCGTTTTAAAAAACTTTAAAATTGGCCATAATATATCACAAACAAGAGGGCCATGATGGCCCTGGATCGCTCACCTGATCCATAGAGTAACAAGTGGGGCCCGGGGAGGGCCATTATTGACCCCAAGGCTATAATGTGCATAATGTTGAGGGAAGTCTAAAAAGGTGAAGCTTCATACCAAATATCAACAAAGGCTATAATTATCCACTAGATGAAGCTCCATACCAAATATCAAAGACATTGGCCTTCCAGTTTCAGAGAAGATTTTTAAAGATTTTCCTATTTGAGTCTATGTAAAACCAAAGGGCCCCGAGGCAGGGGCATTTTTGGCCTCAGGGCTATAATTTGAACAATCTTGGTAGAGGTCCACTAGCTGAAGTTTCATACCAAATATCAAAGACCTAGGCCTCGTGGTTTCAGAGAAGAAGATTTTTCAAGATTTTCCCTATATAAGTCTATGTAAAATCAAAGGGCCCCGGAGCGGGGGCATATTTGGCCCCAGGGCTATAATTTGAACAATCTTGGTAGAGGTCGACAAGATGAAGCTTCATACCAAATATCAAAGACCTTGGCATTGCAGCTTCAGAGAAGAAGATTTTTAAAGATTTTCCCTACATAAGCCTATGTAAAACCAAAGGGCCCCATGGCAGGGGCATTTTTGGCACCAGCACTATAATTTGAACAATCTAAGTAGGGATTCACTAGATGAAGCTTCATACCAAATAACAAAGACCTGGGCCTTGCAGTTTCAGAGAAGAAGATTTTTCAAGATATTCCCTACATAAGACCATGTAAAACCAAAGGGCCCCGGGGCGGGGGCATTTTTTGTCCCAGCACTATAATTTGAACAATCTTGGTAGGGGTCCACTAGATGAAGCTTCATACCAAAAATCACAGACCTGGGCCTTATGGTTTCAGAAAAGAAGATTTTTGAAGATATTCAAATATAAGCCCATTAAAACCAAAGGGCCCCAGGGCGGGGGCATTTTTGGCCCCAGCACTATAATTTGAACAATCTTGTTAGGGTTCAACTAGATGAAGCTTCATACCAAATAACAAAGACCTGGGCCATGCAGTTTCAGAGAAGAAGATTTTTCAAGATTTTCCCTATATAAGCCTATGTAAAACCAAAGGGCCCTGGGGCGGGGGCATTTTTGGCCCCTGCATTATAATTTGAACAATCTTGGTAGGGGTTCACCAGATGAAGCTTCAAATCAAATATAAAAGACCTGGGCCTTGCGGTTTCAGAGAAGAAGATTTTTCAAGATTTTCCCTATATAAGCCCATATAAAATCAAAGGGCCCTGGGGCAGGGGCATTTTTTGCCCCAGCACTATAATTTGAACAATTTTGGTAGGGGTCCACTAGATGAAGCTTCATACCAAAAATCAAAGACCTGGGCCTTATGGTTTCAGAGAAGAAGATTTTCCTATATAAGCCCATGCGAAACCAAAGGGCCCCGGGGCGGGGGCATTTTTGTCCCTAGCACTGTAATTTGAACAATCTTTGTAGGGGTCCACTAGATAAAGCTTCATACCAAATATCAAAGACCTGGGCCTTGCGGTTTCAGAGAAGAAGATTTTTTAAGTTTTTGGTGAAAAAAATCTATTTTTGGCACCTGTGACCTATATGTGCAACGGACCGGAACCATTTGAACAACCTTAAAAGGGGACCACCTAATGATCATTCCTGTGAAGTTTGGTCAAAATCCGATCAGTGGTTTTGGAGGAGATGTCGTTTGAAGAAATTGTTTACGCACGGATGACAGACAAAAAGTGATCCTAATATAAAACACAAGAGGACCATGATGGCCCTGAATCGCTCACCTAACAAGTGGGCCCCAAAGAGCCCTTGGGCGAGGGTATTTGTGGCCCCAGGGCTATAATTTGAACAATCTTGGTAGAGGTCCACTAGCTGAAGCTTCATACCAAATGTCAAAGACCTAGGCCTTGTGGTTTCAGAGTAGAAGATTTTTCAAGATTTTCCATTTATAAGTCTATGAAAAACAAAAGGGCCCTGGAGCAGGGGCATTTTTGGCCCCAGGGCTATAATTTGAACAATCTTGATAGAGGTCCACAAGATGAAGCTTCATACCAAATATTAAAGACCCGGGCCTTGCAGTTTCAGAGAGGAAGATTTTTAAAGATTTTCCCCATATAAGCCTATGTAAAACCAAAGAGCCCCGGGGCGGGGGCATTTTTGGCCCCAGCACTATGATTTGAACAATCTTGGTAGGGGTCCACTAGATGAAGCTTCATACCAAATAGCAAAGACCTGGGCCCTGCAGTTTCAGAGAAAAAGATTTTTTAAAGATTTTCCAAATATAAGCCCATGTAAAACCAAAGGGCCCTGGGGCGGGGGCATTTTTTGCCCCAGCACTATAATTTGAACAATCTTGGAAGGGGTCCACTAGATGAAGCTTCATACCAAATATCAAAGACCTGGGCCTTGCAGTTTCAGAGAAGAAGATTTTTAAAGGTTTTCCCTATATAAGCCTATGTAATACCAAAGGGCCCCGGGGCGGGGGCATTTTTGGCCCTAGCACTATAATTTGAACAATCTTGGTAGGGGTCCATAAGATGAAGATTCATTCCAAATATAAAAGACCTGGGCCTTGCAGTTTCAGAGAAGAAGATTTTTAAAGATTTTCCCTATATAAGCCCATGTAAAACCAAAGGGCCCCGGTGCGGGGGCATTTTTGGCCCCAGCACTATAATTTGAACAATCTTGGTAGGGGTCCATAAGATGAAGATTCATACCAAAT
Organism: Lucinisca nassula; assembly: GCA_963580285.1. Lineage (NCBI taxonomy): Eukaryota > Metazoa > Mollusca > Bivalvia > Lucinida > Lucinidae > Lucinisca > Lucinisca nassula. The sequence continues at coordinate 70,022,812 of OY757010.1, forward strand.
ATCAAAGACCTGGGCCTTGCAGTTTCAGAGAAGAAGATTTTTAAAGATTTTCCCTATATAAGCCCATGTAAAACCAAAGGGCCCTGGGGCGGGGGCATTTTTGGCCCAAGCATTATAATTTGAACAATCTTGGTAGGGGTCCACTAGATGAAGCTTCATACCAAATATCAAAGACCTGGGCCTTGCAGTTTCAGAGAAGAAGATTTTTAAAGATTTTCCCTATACAAGCCCATGTAAAACCAAAGGGCCCTGGGGCGGGGGCATCTTTGGCCCCAGCACTATAATTTGAACAATCTTGGTAGGGGTCCACCAGATGAAGATACATACCAAATATCAAAGACCTGGGCCTTGCAGTTTCAGAGAAGAAGATTTTTAAAGATTTTCCCTATATAAGCCCATGTAAAACCAAAGGGCCCTTGGGCGGGGGCATATTTGGCCCCAGCACTATAATTTGAACAATCTTGGTAGGGGTTCACTAGATGAAGCTTCATACCAAATATCAAAGACCTGGGCCTTGCAGTTTCAGAGAAGAAGATTTTTTAAGTTTTCGGTGAAAAAAATCTTTTTTTGGCTCCTGTGACCTAGATGTGCAACGGACCGGAACCATTTGAACAACTTGGAAAGGGGTCCACCTAAGGATCATTCCTGTGAAGTTTGGTCAAAATCTGATCAGTGGTTTAGGAGGAGATGTCGTTTGAAGAAATTGTTTACGCACAAATGACAGACAAAAAGTGATCCTAATATTAATCACAAGAGGGCCATGATGGCCCTGGATCGCTCACCTGATCCATAGTGTAACAAGTGGGCCCCAGAGAGGGCCATTATTGGCCCCAGGGCTTTAATGTGCATAATGTTTAGGGAGGTCTTAAAGGTGAAGCTTCATACCAAACATCAACAAAGGCTAAAATTTGAACAATCTTGGCAAAGGTCCACTAGATGAAGCTACACATCAAATAACAAAGACCTGGGCCTAGCAGTTTCAGAGAAGAAGATTTTTAAAGATTTTGCCTATATAAGCCTATGTAAAATCAAAGGGCCCCGGGACAGGGGCATTTTTTGCCCCAGCACTATAATTTGAACACTCTTGGTAGGGGTCCACTAGATGAAGCTTCATACCAAATATCAAAGTCCTGGGCCTTGTGGTTTCAGAGAAGAAGATTTTTAAAGATTTTCCCTATATAAGCCTATGTAAAACCAAAGGGCCCCGTGGCGGGGGCATTTTTTGTCCCAGCACTATAATTTGAACAATCTTGGTAGGGGTCCACTAGATGAAGCTTCATACCAAATATCAAAGTCCTGGGTCTTGTGGTTTCAGAGAAGAAGATTTTTAAAGATTTTCCCTATATAAGCCTATGTTAAACCAAAGGGCCCCGGGGCAGGGGCATTTTTGGCCCCAGCACTGTAATTTGAACAATCTTGGTAGGGGTCCACTAGATGAAGCTTCATACCAAATATCAAAGACCTGGGCTGTGTGGTTTCAGAGAAGAAGATTTTTCAAGATTTTCCCTATATAAGCCAATGTAAAACCAAAGGGCCCCGTGGCGGGGGCATTTTTTGCCCTAGCACTAAAATTGGAACAATCTTGGTTGGGGTCCACTAGATGAAGCTTCATACCAAATATCAAAGTCCTTGGCCTTGTGGTTTCAGAGAAGAAAATTTTTAAAGATTTTCCCTATATAAGCCTATGTAAAACCAAAGGGCCCCGTGGCGGGGGCATTTTTGGCCCCAGCACTATAATTTGAACAATCTTGGTAGGGGTCCACTAGATGAAGCTTCATACCAAATATCAAAGACCTGGGCCTTGTGGTTTCAGAGAAGAAGATTTTTAAAGATTTTCCCTATATAAGCCAATGTAAAACCAAAGGGCCCCGTGGCGGGGGCATTTTTTGTCCCAGCACTAAAATTTGAACAATCTTGGTAGGGGTCCACTAGATGAAGCTTCATACCAAATATCAAAGACCTGGGCCTTGTGGTTTCAGAGAAGAAGATTTTTAAAGATTTTCCCTATATAAGCCTATGTAAAACCAAAGGGCCCCGGGGCGGGGGCATTTTTGGCCCAAACACTGTAATTTGAACAATCTTGGTAGGGGTCAACTAGATGAAGCTTCATACCAAATATCAAAGACCTGGGCCTTGTGGTTTCAGAGAAGAAGATTTTTAAAGATTTTCCCTATATAAGCCAATGTAAAACCAAAGGGCCCCGTGGCGGGGGCATTTTTTGCCCCAGCACCATAATTTGAACAATCTTGGTAGGGGTCCACTAGATGAAGGTTCATACCAAATATCAAAGACCTGGGCCTTGTGGTTTCTGAGAAGAAGATTTTTAAAGATTTTCCCTATATAAGCCAATGTAAAACCAAAGGGCCCCGTGGCGGGGGCATTTTTTGTCCCATCACTAAAATTTGAACAATCTTGGTAGGGGTCCACTAGATGAAGCTTCATACCAAATATCAAAGTCCTGGGCCTTGTGGTTTCAGAGAAGAAGATTTTTAAAGATTTTCCCTATATAAGCCTATGTAAAACCAAAGGGCCCCGGGGCGGGGGCATTTTTGGCCCCAGCACTATAATTTGAACAATCTTGGTAGGGGTCCACTAGATGAAGCTTCATACCAAATATCAAAGACCTGGGCCTTGTGGTTTCAGAGAAGAAGATTTTTTAAGTTTTTGGTGAAAAAAATCTATTTTTTGCTCCTGTGACCTAGATGTGCAACGGACCGGAACCATTTGAACAACTTTGAAAGGGGACCACCTAAGGATCATTCCTGTGAAGTTTGGTCAAAATCCGATCAGTGGTTTAGGAGGAGATGTCGTTTAAAGAAATTGTTTACGCACGGACGCACGGACGCACGCACGGACGCACGGACGCACGCACGACGGACGACGGACAAAAAGTGATCCCAAAAGCTCACCTCGTCACTACGTGACGGTGAGCTAAAAAGTCATGGGCTGTCCGGGGGAAAAAGTGTTTCACAAACACATTTTTTTTTTGTTTTTTAATTTTGATCAACACAACTAGTGAAAAAGTTGCCGAGCAGAAGCTCTGCCAACTTCTCAGAAAGGTTTCAAACTCCTAAGTAATCTGGGCAGGGCTGTAATTGGATAGGGAATTTTGGCAATTTCCAGTTGTTAGCCTATGTGTTTCAATTTTCTGTTTCCACAAGTCCTGCCTTAATGGTGTGGTTTGTCAATTTGTCTCCTTTTGTCCAATTCTTGACTGAAGGATAATTATATAGAGGATTTTACATGAGTGTTCATGTATTATTGAATTTATTAAACGAGTTGAGGAAAAGGGATAAAATGCGAGGCTTTGCCGAGCATTTTATCCCTTTTCCTCAACGAGTTTAATAAATTCAATAATATATGAGCATGAATGCAAGATTCTATTCATCAGATGACATTTAAAACGCATTTTATTCACGATTGTTTACAAAAATGTCAATATTCCGCCGTTAGTAAACGCGACGTCGTTAAGGACGTCGTACATGTAACGTTACGGGACGTATCTAGGTAATTTTCACATTTAATCCACTAGTGGATTATCGAAAATATTACATGGCGTTATTTCACTCTCAGATGCGACGTCATATGATAAGTGGGTAATTCAAATATCTTTCAAGCTAGCAATGTGCATATTGTGCACCTTGAAGAGTCAATCAGAAAGTCGCAATGAATAGGGTTGTTATTTAATATTTTAATATAGATCAAAGACCTACGATCTATATTGTCTGAACTAAGGGTTTCCTGACTAAAACAACATATTTTATTCCTTTCACCCTCCACACTCAAATGCTTTGTACAACGTCCCTTCAGATGGACGCTCCGTTGACTGCACGGGTTTAATCTATATACAGTTAAGGCGTAACTATACCAAACTTAGTGACTCAGAGGCCTTTCTGATATTTAATCTTCATCAGTGTGTCTCAACCCCAAAGTTTTGAAACCGAAACGGATGACGGACAAGACCCAGTAAATGGGTCAGATAATGGGCTAGTCTACATTTCTATAGTGTGAGTGACAGACCTTAGTTTCGGTGAAGTTTCGCTTCTCCTCTACCAATTTCTTGCTGGTTGTGTTGATAAAAAACAAGTGGACCATTATGGTCCTATAGTGCTCACTTGAGCTCAGATATGTACATGTGGGTGAAAAAGAGGGAGAGGGTGGCTAGCGGGCCGCTAAATGAAGGTTAAAACCAAAAATCAAAGGCCTGGGCCTTCTCGTTTCAGACCAGACGATTTTTAAAACTTTTCCCTTTATAAGTCATGTAAAACCAGTGTGCACCGGGGGTGGTGCCCCCCAAAATGGCACCTGGGCTATAATTTGAACAATCGTGGTAGAGATACACTAGATGAAGTTTCACACCAAATACTAAAGACCTGGGCCTTCTGGTTTCAGACAAAAAGATTTTTAAAGGTTTTCCCTAATTAATGTCTATGTAAAACCAGTGGGACTCAAGGCTATAATTTGAACAAACTCGGTAGGGGTCCACCATAAGATACAAAATGCTGATCCTTCTTTTTTCCCCTAAATCCAATGGGCCCCGCCCCGAAGCCACATTTGACCCCAGGACTAAAATTTTTAACAATCTTAGTAGAGGTTCTCTAGATATAGGTTCATACCAAATATCACAGACCTGGGCTTTCACGTTTCAGACAAAAATATTCTTGCAGGCTTTCTGTATATAGGCCTATGTAAAATCAGTGGGTCTCGGGCCGGGACCATTTTTGGCCCCACAGCTACAATTTGAATAATAAAAGGAGAGGTCCACTAGATGAAGCTTCACACCAAATATCAAAGATTTTGGCCTTTCGTTTTCAGGAAAGAAGATTTTTAAAGGTTTCCTTATATTAGCCTTTGTAAAACCAGTATGCCCCGGGGCAGAGCGATCTTTCTCCCCCAGGGCTATGATTTGAAAAATCTTTGTAGAGGTCCAGTAGATGAAGATTCATACCAAATATCAAACACCTGGGCCTTCTGGTTTCAGAGAAGAAATTTTTTAAAACGATTTTTAAAGGATTTTCTTATATTAGCCTATGTAAAACATATTGGCGGGGTCATTTTTGGGTTATGCCATCAGGTTTCAGACAAGCAGATTCTCAGTCGTTTTCCCTATATAAGCCTATGTAAAACCAATGGGCCCTGGGGCTGAGCTATTTTTGGCCCAATGTCTAAAATTTTAACAATCTTGGTGGAGGTCGACTAGATGAAGCCAAAGAACTGAGACATCTGGTTTCAGACAAGAACATTTTTAAATGTTTTGCCTATATAAATAAGTTTTGAATAGTCAGATCCTTTGGATGCAAAAAATACACCAATAAACGAAAATCAATAAACGAAAATAGCAGGCTTGGTTTTATTGGGACTGTTTATGGCCAGTACTGAAATGTGCAACACTGGCCACGCCCTCTGCGTCGGCTTGAGCAGAGCTCTATTTTCAAAATGGACTCAGTGATTTCAAAGGACCAGAAAATATAATCTGCATTATGCAAAAGCCTATGCAAAACCAGTGGGCCCTGGTGCGGGGCAATTTTTAGCCTCAGAACTGTAATTTGAATATCCTTTGTAGATGCCCACTAGAGGAAGCTTCATAACAAATATCAAAGATCTGGGCCTTTGGATTACAGACAAGAAGATTTTTACAAGAAGATTTTTAAAGGTTTTCCCTAAGTGAAATATGAAGCCCAATCACTAACTAATTGAAAGCTGTGTCCAATGTTTACAGTTTTTAAAAAGTAGGCCAAATGTAAAGATCAGTTCACAAGATCAAGTGTTGTGGGGCCAAGGGTAAAGATTTTAAAAAGTAGGTCAAACATCAAGTTCAAGGTCAGAAATTATGGCACCACTGGAAATGTAAAATATGAAAGCCCTGTCACTAACCAATCATAAGGTATGGTTCAAAAATTATGTTATGGTTCCACTGGAAAAGACTTGTAACAGGGAATGTACTTGTGAAGTCCGGTCACTAACCAATCAATGGTTATTGCCAATGTTCCTTTTTTTAAACAGTAGGTTTGATGGCAAGGTCAAGCTTCAAGGTAAAAAATTATGGTGATGCTGGAAAGTTCTTTTGAATGCACATGAAAAATATGAGGGCCATATTGCTTTCCATTCCAGTTATGGCCAATGTTAAATTTTTAAAAGTCGGTCAAATGTCAAGGTCAATGTCACGAATTCAAAAATTATGGTAGCACTGGAATGCTATAGTAACAAGGAATACACATTATGGTACCACTGGAAAGGTCTTGTGACAAGGAATGCATATGCGAAAAATGAAAGCATCTATCAGTTACTATTCAAAAGTTATGCCCATTGTTAAAGGTTTTTTGGACAGTCATACTGATGGACAGACAGCTGGACAGACCAAAAACTGCATTGTATATGCTCCTGTGTCTTTGTTGATTTCCGGGCATAACAATTCTGTTATAAGGATCTTCGAACTTTGAGTCCATTCCACACTAAATAGCTTGTTTGACTGTTACACAAAATTTTAATATTTTTCATTTGTTTGATTACTATTATCCACCTATCAGACATGCTCTGGTCAGTCAAAATGGTGCTCTTAATATAGGCTTCGTCTGAGCCATGAGTTAAAGCGTTCACATATTTTGTTCAATATAATTATGGTCTTCAAATGCCCATTCACAGCCAGCTAATAGGACAAGAGGCTGACATTTTGCATGAAACTAACAAGATTTTTTATCAATGTGTGTAAGCAAGGCTCTTGCTGGACTGGCTATGTGCTGTGTTACCTGGACCTGTGCTAGTTGACTGCATTAAATATAGGTTATTGACTTTATACAGTGAACTATAAAGGAATGTATAATTTGGTGAATCATTCTCAAGCTTGCTTCTCTGTGACCGATATTTCATAATATAAAGTCAATAGCCCTTTTCACATATGTACCCAAGTTTAACTGTCTATTACTAAGTGAGTATTCTGTATTTATCGGAGGTCATCCGTATTAACACCCGGTCAACCAATATTAACTGAGGTTAAGTGAGGTAAAAATAATCAATAATCATGTTATTTTAATTGTATAAATTAATAAAATTATCAGTAATCAAGTAATTTCGTATTGGCCCAGGTACAGGTCCGAGGCCTGCTGCATTGGCCCGAGGCCGAAAATAACATTATATTAAAATCTGTCAAAAATTAACAGTTAAAAGTTACTGGGACCAAATTACATGAGCAAATAATGTAGATCCAGATCATCAGACTGCTCCATTTAAGGACATTGTGTTAATGTATTTCACTATTTGCCATTCTGTCCAAGATTTCAAGATGTTCACAGTAACATGCATTTTCCTTTAAACTAATAAATCAAATAAACTGTCGTTCTACTTTTGATGAGTGAATGAAAATGAGAAAAAAATAAGATCAGTACCTCCACCCATCGGGGCTTGGGTGAAATACATTGGGCTGCATTGGTGCTTGAGTGGAGTGTACTATGATGGTGCTGTAGGTTTATGCCTGCCCAAGAAGTGATGTGTCTACTTCTCCTTAAACCCAAGTGGTAGGGCTTGGTATTTCATTCAATCACGATTGCGGTTGTCCCACAAAATGCAAGCTTTGTCTCCAACATGACTTAAAAGTGTTGGCGGGGATGTAAAACCTTGTCAGGAAGAAACTAAAGATCAGTGGATTAATGAACAACTCTTTTTTTCAACTCCTTTAATTTTGAACTGTATTATTTGTGCATATATATTAACATAATAACAACAAAGAAAATATATTATACAGATGAACTCCAATGGCTGGAACACCACTGGGGCGTAGAACTGAGGCACATGTGAGCATTAGGTCTTTCATGGTTGAGCGAGATCACATGTGAGTATGTACAAAAAGTGCTCTTGAGATAGTTTAAATTTAAAAACTTTATGTCTGTGACCTTCACCATGAGGTATTGTGCATGGGTGGGGTATTGTTGAATATCGGTATCTATCATTGTACCAAATATAAACACAATCAATCATATGGTTTGGTTGTGGCAGGGTTTGAGATGTCATTTAATCTTAATTTCGGGTAAAAAATCCCACAAATTTGGAAGCAACGTCTCCAAAATGACAAAATGACATTTACAGTGTTGACGGGGACGTTAACCTTTAAATCAAACAAACAAACAAAATCATATGGTTTGGCAAATAAGAGCTCTTAACCCATTTAGTACCAGAAACCCCAAATCGGTTACCATGGAAAACATTGCAGGCCCAGATCAGACGCCACTGTTTGCTAAAAGTTCAGTCATTTTCCAAATAAATTTTGATGAAAGCACAACATGTCATCCATAAATTCCTGCTATTTGTAAGGGGGGTGATTCCATTTGGTACAAAAAGGGTTCAATTAAATTAAAAATTTCTAAGTCTGTGACCCTGACTTTGAAGTCTTTCCCATGAGTCGGGGTATTGCCAAATAAACCTGTGGACCTGTATCTATCACTATATAGATTTTAAACTTAATCCATCATATGGTTTGGAACATATGATCTCTTAAAATAATTGAAGGAGATGCCAGATTTACAGTTCGTGCTTTTGCACGAAAAGTAGGCATATCACTATCAACGGTTCATCTTATTTTGAAGAAGCATTTGAAAGTCAGAAAGATTTCTGCTAGATGGGTGCACATGACTGATGAGTAAAAGAGGCAACGGGTTAAAGTGGCCGAAAAGCTGCTCTAATGTTTCCAAAATATCAAGCCTAGGTCCGTTATTTTGAGCCCGCCAGAAAGGTAAGCAATACGGTCTTGGCCACTAAACACAACCAACAATTGCCAACCGTTCTTTGAATACAAAAAAAGGTTTTGTATGCAATCTTCTTCTCTGGTGAAGGAGTCGCAATAAAAGAACATAAGCATCACCGGAAAGTACTACAAAGACGTAGTACTGAAGAAACGACGCCCTGCTATTTGTTTCAAACATGTCCGTCTTCTACATGTAAATGACCCTGCTCATACCTCCCCAATAGTTACGGAATGTAACGTTACGAAACAGAACCTTAACATACTTGTTTCTGTTACATGTCTGTTACGTAACGGATGAAACGTTACGTAACGGGATTCTGTTACGCCGTTTCGTTATGTTTCACTTTTTTCTTGAAACAAGACGAAACAGGACTGTAACATACATGTTTTCTTGTATCTGTTACAAATCCGTTACGTAACAGACTGAAACGTAACGTAACGGAATTCTGTTACAACGTTACGTTACGTTTCACTTTTTTCTTGAAGCAAGAAGTAAGGAGTGTCTGCTACAGCTGTGTTACGTAACGGAACGACACGTTACGGAACAGGACTGTAACAAATATACTTCTTGTTTCTGTTACAAATCCGTTACTTAACAGACTGAAACGTTTCGTAACGTGATTCTGTTGCGCCGTTACGTTTCACTTTTTTTTTTTGCTTGAAACAAGATGTTACGAGAATCTGTGACAGTTCTGTTATGTAACAGAATGTGACGTTACGAAACAGGACTGCAACATACTTGTTTTCTTGTTTCTGTTACATATCTGTTACGTAACGGAATGAAACTTTACGTAACGGGATTCTGTAATGCCGTTACGTTTCACTTTTTCTTGAAACAAGAAGTAAGGAGTATCTGTTGCAGCTGTGTTATGTAACGGAATGAAACAGGACTGCAACATACATGTTTTCTTGTTTCTGTTAAAAATCTGTTACGTAACTGGATTCTGTTACGCCGTTACGTTAAGTTTCCGTTTTTTGCTTGAAACAAGATGTAAGGAGAATCTGTTACAGTTCTGTTAACGGAATGTAACGTTACAAAACAGAACTGCAACATACTTGTTTTCTTGTTTCTGTTAGATATCTGTTACGTAACGGACTGAAATGTTACGTTAAGGGATTCTGTTACGCCGTTACGTAACGGAATGAAACATAACGTAAATGGATACTGTTATACCGTTACGTTACGCTTCACTAGTGTTTCTTTTAACAAGAAGTAAGGAGTAATTGTTACTGCTGTGTTACGTTAAGGAATGAAACTTTACGAAACAGGACTGTAACGTACACGTTTTCTTGTTTCTGTTACAAATCCGTTACGTAACAGACTGAAACGTTACGTAACGGGATTCTGTTACGCCGTTACGTGACGTTTCACATTTTTCTTGAAACAAGAAGTAAGGAGTATCTGTAACAGCTGTGTTACGTTACGGAATGTAACGTTACGAAACAGGACTGTAACATACAAGTTTTCTTGTTTCTGTTACAGTTCCGTTACGTACCAGACTAAAACGGTACGAAACGGGATTCTGTTACGCCGTTATGTTACGTTTCACTTGTTTTGCTTGAAACAAGATGTAAGGAGAATCTGTTACAGTTCTGATACGTTATGGGATAAAACGTTACGAAATGGGACTGCAACATACTTGTTTTCTTGTTTCTGTTACATATCTGTTGCGTAACGGAATGAAGCGTTACATAACGGGATTCTGTTACGCCGTTTCGTTACGTTTCACTTTTTTTTGCTTGAAACAAGAAATAAGGAGTATCTGTTACAGCTGTGTTACGTAACTGAATGAAACGTTACGAAACAGGACTGTAACATACACGTTTTCTTAATTCTGTGACAAATCCGTTACGTAACGGACTGAAACGTTAGGTAACGGAATTCTTTTACGCCGTTACGTTTCACTTTTTTTGCTTGAAACGAGATGTAAGCAGAATCTGTCAGGTAACGTTACGTAACGGAATGAAACGTTACGTAACAGACCTCTAACATACATGTTTTCTGGTTTCTGTTACAAATCTGTTACGAAACGGATTGAAATGTTACGTTACAGTTTGAATACGTAACAAGATTGTAACTTCTATTTTTTGCTTGAAACGATATGTAAGGAGAATCTGTTACAGTTCTGTTACGTAACGGAATGAAACGTTATGTAGCAGGACTGTAACAAACATGTTTTCTCGTTTCACTTTCAAATCTGTTACGAAACAGATTGGATGTTACGTAACAGTTTTAATACATAAAAAGACTGGAACTACTATTTTTTACTAGGTATATATAAGGATACAGTCGCAAACACTTCGTTACATGTTACGTTACGTTACAGAAAAGCATGTCCACCTCTAGGGCTGCGTAGATTTTGTGTAATATATGCTGGTGACCTCCACATTGACACGATCATGTTCTAAAAACTTTAAATTCGACCCCGGGCCCCCTCCCCCTGGCTCCGCCCGCAGGGGTGGGATCAAAATTCCGGAGGTGCCATGCACTCCCAAGACCAAAGTTTTATCAGTGTCCAAGGTTTCAAGTTTCTAACTCTAACGGTCTAGGAGGAGATATCTGGTAATCGTTTTGGAGAGGCCATGTTGTTTGTTTACTTATGGTGACCTCCACATTGACCTGAGGGGTCAAATTGTGATTGTAATGTATTCTACTGATCATGCCATACCATTTGATATGTTACACGACCCGGTTCTGAAAATTTTGGTTTTTGACCCCCGGCACCCCCCCACCCCCTGGCCCCATCCCCAGGGGTAGGATCAAAATTCCGAAAGTGTCATGCACTCGCCGGATCAAAGATCCATAAGTTTCCAAAGTTTCAAGTTTCTATTTCTAACGATGTAGGAGGAGTTATACGGTAAGATGGACGTACGGACGGACCGCGAAGACAAATACAATGTCCCCACTTTTTCTTCGAAAAACATGGTGATAACAAGTCCGTGATGTAAGATGGTGCCTTCTGAAGCAAGATTTCAGACAAGAAGTATAGATAGTGATTAAGAATCGATACAACTGACTGCCCCGCGCCCCCATCAACGAAACCAAAGCAAAAGCAACACAAACATGAAACAACTTCACTATTATAATGAAACGTCACAAGCGGAGAGCTAAAATGACAAATTACTTTCCCACAAAAGGCTAAACGGCTGTCCAAAATAAAAATATATTTATACCGCAATCAGGCAGTCTAGTAACCTAATAAAGGGGGTCGAATAACTGCACGCTATTATCGGTAGTGACCTACAATACCTTCTACTGACCTATAATACGTCTAGCGTCCGTTTATAGACCGGACCTACTTTTCAGGTCACTAATTTACAAGTGTAAACACTAACATACAACCTTTTATACATGAGAAAACAACGAAACGGCAAGTTCAAATCGTTGCAATATTTATTTGAACAGATTTTCAGAAATTTCAGCTAAATTCGTACCTTCTCGGCATTTCCTGGTTTGAATGGCCCGTTGGAATAACTGCGCACTGCTACTGCAGTTGTGTCTCAACCTCGAAAATAATTTCTAAAGCTAAAATAAATTATTCATTTGTAGATTTTCATACAGAATGTAAAGCGCTGAGAAACTTTTATTCGAGCGTCCATGTTGTTTCCTAAGTCTTTGTGGCGTGGTGACGTCAGAAACTTTGCACTCGTTGACGTCACGTTATACTACGTATGCGCGCCATGGCACTAAATGTCGTTTAACATTCCACCCTGTCTCCTGTCTATTTTGCTTAAATTTGCTTACTTTTTGCAAAACCCCTTGATTGTTTTGAATTGCGGTATAAACTAAATACATGAATTTAGTGTCTTTACTAATAAAATATAATCGGTTCGCTGCGACAATTTTTAGGGGCTCGCTAAAGCTCGCCCCTATAAAATTGTCTAAAGCTCACTGATAATATTTTATTATTAAAGACACTAACCATGTATTTACTATTTGCAATGCCGACCATTCAAGTTCCATTAGTCCCTGATTAGAAAAATATGAACTGTTCAACACCGATTTTTTGTGCTAAGCACCACTCATCCAAATATCTTGTATTCTAACAAAGCGCGACTATATAGGCCATGGAAAATAAATGTGTTTTATTCTGCAACAAATCACAGCTCGGAAGAGCGTGACGAGTGACGTCATTATAAACTGCTAATTTATGACGTCACTAGTCGATTTCCTTGACGTTAGACGGTGTAACGTCATTTTCTCGCATCGAAAACGTAAGAAAAGGACATAAATGCATATGTTTCAGTCGATAATTTCAGCTGGATTTCTTCTAACAATGGCGAAAGGTTGTGAGATTTTGAAGGAAACAACAATATTATTGCTGGTTTTCAACATGTTAGAATCGAAATATATCAGCTATAGTCTGTAATTTGTTGAGTAATAAATCACACTTTGTCGGTCAGTTGTAAGTAGACAAATCACGCTCGCTACGCTTTCGTGATTTGATCTACTTTACAACTGATCTCCAAACTGTGATTTATTACACAACAAATTACAGTTAGAGCTGATCTATTTCTTAAGTTAAATCAATTCTAGAGGTAGTCCACGCTGCATGGCGAAATCTGGCACCTCCGCAAGAATTGAAGTTTGGTTTGTTTGATTTGATCTTTAACGTCCCCGTCAACAATATAAAATCCATTTTGGAGACGTTGCTTCCAATTTTGCTGGACTTTTACCTGACATTGAGATGAAATGACATCTGAAGCCCTGTCGCCCAATGAAACCAATAGGGTTAATAAGCATGGAAGGCCGACTCGCACCGCTATGCCTGGCAGGCTTAGATCCTCTAAGCGGTTTACCAGTTCTCGTGTGCGGTCGGTTTCAGCTCTACGTAGAAGCATCATGCAGCCAGGCCCGATGGGCGGTGGCGTAATTTCACTAGAAGTACAGAAAAGGATATTGAGTATTTGAGGCAAGGGAAAACGCGCAATGCGTTGTCTGAACATAGTAGTTTTTGTCACCTACCTAACGGGAGTAAAGACAGAGATGTCTTTTAGGATAAAACTTTTGCCGTGAAGGTAATATCATTTTAGATTTCCTAGTAAAGGAGACAAACACAACTATGCAGGCTGTTCATAGGTGATGACAATTCCATAACTCGAGAACTCTCAATATAAATGTCTACATTTTTTCTTGGGATTGCTTTTTATTCAGCATGAACCGTTTAGAAAAAAAAAGTAATATACACCAGGAGGGGATCTGTCTAACGGCAACCTGTTTCTGAAAGTATTAGCCCAAAAAATTTAGCTGCTGAGTAACAGCAGAAAAGCACCTGTAGCAGATAAATTGTACATGTCAGGAGCAAGATCATTCCTAGAAATAGCCATAAGCGTAATGAAAACATCCACACAATTAGGGGATAACTGTATTGAAAATTGTCATTTGGGGAGGTAAATCGGTGGTTTTACGGTCGGAAATTTCGTTTTACGGCGACGCGTTAGCGGAGCCGTAAAACGGAATTTGCGACCGTAAAACCACCGATGTACCTCCCAAATGACAATTTTCAATACAGTTATCCCCATTCTAATGCACTTATTTGGTTGTTTTGTTAAAAATTGTACTATTTTGCACAAAGCGGCAGGCGTTGTGAGCTGCGTAAAACCAAATGTCAGCCAATGAAAAACGACGTTACGTGGTGACGTCGGATTTCCGACAGTATATCGTGGAATAAACTGTCGCAAATTTTTGACGTTATCCAATCAGACGTCGCGTTACATACGCAAGTGCATTAGAATTGAACATAAACGTTCTGCTGACTGCTGTAGTCATTCTGATGGAAATTGTCATGATTGAGTCGAAAATACAACCACACTATAATCTAGAAGAATTCAAAGTTGTCATCTGGGTAGATGTCATCTTACACCCGTAGTCATTTCATATGAGATTTATGAAACGAGCCTTCGGAGAGTTGCATAAATTGCATATGAAATGACCACGAGTGTAAGATTATGTTTATCATATGGCCACTTTAAATTGGATTTGATCGCCTTTGCATTTGACAATTTTTTATAAGCCCGTTTAGTAAAAACGGTCGTATTATGGGGTCGGCGTCCGTCCGTCCGTCGTTTCTGGATAACTCCTCCTAGAGGTTTCATTCGATCAAGCTGAAACTTCGTAGCCAGTAAGACCATGACCAGGTGAAGCGCATATTATTTACGATATAATATTTACAGAGTTATGCCCTTTGATTTTTTTTTGTAAACTTTTTCGTTTCCTCCTACAGTTTTCATCCGATCAAGTTGAAACTTGGTAGGTAATAAGACCATGACCTGATATAGCGCATATCATTTCGAGCTTATGGTCCACTAAATATTTACTTAGTTATGCCACTTTGAACATTTGTGTAAACCTTCGCTTCCTTACACTCCTACAGTTTTCATCCGATCAAGCTGAAACTTGGTAGATAGTAAGACCATGACCTGGTGTAGCGCATATCATTTCGAAGTTACGGTCCACCAAATATTCACCCCTTTGAAAAGTTTTGTAAACTGTTTCGTTTCCAGATAACTCCTCCTACAGCTTTTATCTGATCAAGCTGAAACTTAGTAGGTAGTAAGACCATGAGCTGATATTGCGCATATTCTTTCGAGGTTATAGTCCACAAAATATTTACAGAGTTATGCCCTTTGAGTATTCCTGTAAATACGTTCCGGATAACTCCTCCTATAATCAACATTCGATCAAGTTGAAACTTGATATATAGTTAGACCATGATATGGAGCAGTGTACATTGATAGGGCCCCACACTGGCTACAATTATATTGCTGTTGTACGTGTCTTTGTAACGCCTTAACCAAAAAAAGTAACGTAAGTGATAACTTCAAAAGGATTTTCCCTACTCTCATGACACTTCTCACACATACTCACCATCACAAGACCTATATTCTGACAAAGGACCATACATATATTGCTTTTGTCCGTGTGTTTTTTCTTGCCTTAACCAAAACACTTAACCTTGGTCAAAACGTCAATATTTCAGAAAAAAAATGCATTTTTTAACCCTTTTCCCATTTAAAAGGCTATGGAACCAAATTTGACCTTGGCGAAAAACAGGTCATGGTAAAATTAGAGTCATCGAATTTGCAAATTTCATAGTAATCAGTCACCCTATACTACATACCAAGTTTCAAGACAATCGGCCTACAGGTTCTGGATTAGAATAATTTTGAGGTTTTTGCTAAATTTGGGCAGTGCGGCCATCGTGGTCATCTGAGTGAGTGAGTTTTAGTTTTACGTCCCACCAACACCTAAGGTCATACGGAGACGGGACCTCGGTTAAAAGACTCATCCGAAAGTCTGGAGAAGCCCGGGATCGATCCCGCGATCCCTGGTTTACAAGGCGAGTAGCGTTACCACTGCACCACAAAGGCTTCTCTTGGTCATCTGACCTAGACCATTCAAACATTTGTGTTCCCTTATAGTCCTTAGGCTGCATATTTTTTAATGAAATTTGCCTAGTGGCTTCAGAGAAAATGTATTTTGAAATGTCAATGGACCTGCAACCCAAGTGACCTTGAGCCAAGGCCACTGAATGACCTTGGCTTTCAGCATTCATAGACATTCTTTTTGTACCCATTCTCATGTTACAGACCACACTATCTTACGAAAACTACATTGTTTAACCTTTTTCCCATTGAAAAGCCTAGGGGCCAAATTTGATATTGGCAGAAAATAGTCGAAGGTCAACCTAGGTCAATATATTTGCGTAGTACTCAGTCACCAAATGCTACATACCAAGTTTCAAGACAATCGGCCAAGTTGTTCTGGAGAAGAAGATTTTTTAAGGTTTTAACCATATTTGGGCATGCCGGCCATCTTGGTCAGGTGACCTGGACCATTCAAACAAATTTTCTTTCCCTCACTGTCCTAAGGCTACACATACAACTTAATTGAAATTGGTCCAGTGATTTCAGAGAAAATGTATTTTGAAATGTCAGTGGACCTTTTATCTAAGTGACCTTAAGCTAAGGTCACTGACTGACTTTGACCTTTAGCATTCATAGACATTCATTTTTCACCTATTCACATGTCAAAGACCACAATATTTTCCGAAAAAAAAAAAAAAAAAAAAAAAAAAAAAACAACATTGTTTTACCCTTTTCCCATAGAAAAGCATAAGGAACCAAATTTGTCCTTAGCGTTAAATAGGTCAAGGTCAACCTAGGGTAATCATATTTGCAAATCGGGCAGTACTCGGTCACCTAATGCTACATACCAAGGTTCATGATAATCAGCCAAGTGGTTATGCAGGTTTTTACCATATTTGGGCATGCCGGAATCTTGGTCATGTGACCTGGACCATCCGAACAAATTTTTGTTCCCTCAGTACCATAAGGCTGCATATAAAATTTAATTGAATTTGGCCCAGTGGTTTCAGAGAAAATGTATTTTAAAATGGATCTATAATTCAAGTGACCTTGAGCCAAGGTCACTGAATGACTGTGATCTTAGGCATTCATAGACGTTCATTTTTACATATTCTCATGTCATAGACCACAATATTTTCAGAAAAATGCATTGTTTTTTAGCTCACCGTCACGTAGTGACGAGGTGAGCTTTTGGGATCACTTTTTGTCCGTCGTCCGTCGTGCGTGCGTCCGTGCGTCCGTGCGTGCGTGCGTGCGTAAACAATTTCTTTAAACGACATCTCCTCCTAAACCACTGATCGGATTTTGACCAAACTTCACAGGAATGATCCTTAGGTGGTCCCCTTTCAAAGTTGTTCAAATGGTTCCGGTCCGTTGCACATCTAGGTCACAGGAGCAAAAAATAGATTTTTTTCACCAAAACTTAAAAAATCTTCTTCTCTGGAACCACAAGGCCCAGGTCTTTGATATTTGGTACGAAGCTTCATCTAGTGGACCCCTACCAAGATTGTTCAAATTATAATGCTGGGGCCAAAAATGCCCCTGCCCTGGGGCCCTTTGGTTTTACATAGGCTTATATAGGGGAAATATTTAAAAATCTTCTTCTCTGAAACCACATGGCCCAGGTCTTTGATATTTGGTATGAAGCTTCATCAAGTGGACCACTACCAAGATTGTTCAAATTATAGTGCTGGGGCCAAAAATGCCCCCGCCCCGGGGCCCTTTGGTTTTACATAGGCTTATATAGGGAAATCTTTAAAAATCTTCTTCTCTGAAACCACAAGGCCCAGGACTTTGATATTTGGTATGAAGCTTCATCTAGTGGACCCCTACCAAGATTGTTCAAATTTTAGTGCTGGGACAAAAAAAGCCCCCGCCACGGGGCCCTTTGGTTTTACATTGGCTTATATAGGGAAAATCTTTAAAAATCTTCTTCTCTGAAACCACAAGGCCCAGGTCTTTGATATTTGGTATGAAGCTTCATCTAGTGGACCCCTACCAAGATTGTTCCAATTTTAGTGCTGGGACAAAAAATGCCCCCGCCACGGGGCCCTTTGGTTTTACACTGGCTTATAGAGGGAAAATCTTTAAAAATCTTCTTCTCTGAAACCACACGGCCCAGGTCTTTGATATTTGGTATGATGCTTCATCTAGTAGACCCCTACCAAGATTGTTCAAATTATAGTGCTGGGGTCAAAAATGCCCCCGCCCCGGGGCCCTTTGGTTTTACATAGGCTTATATAGAGAAAATCTTTAAAAATTTTCTTCTCTGAAACCACACAGCCCAGGTCTTAGATATTTGGTATGAAGCTTCATCTAGTGGACCCCTACCAAGATTGTTCAAATTTTAGTGCTGGGACAAAAAATGCCCCCGCTCCAGGGCCCTTTGGTTTTACATTTGCTTATATAGGGAAAATTTTTAAAAATCTTCTTCTCTGAAACCACAAGGCCCAGGTCTTTGATATTTGGTATGAAGCTTCATCTAGTGGACCCCTACCAAGATTGTTCCAATTTTAGTGCTGGGACAAAAAATGCCCCCGCCACGGGGCCCTTTGGTTTTACACTGGCTTATAGAGGGAAAATCTTTAAAAATCTTCTTCTCTGAAACCACACGGCCCAGGTCTTTGATATTTGGTATGATGCTTCATCTAGTAGACCCCTACCAAGATTGTTCAAATTATAGTGCTGGGGTCAAAAATGCCCCCGCCCCGGGGCCCTTTGGTTTTACATAGGCTTATATAGAGAAAATCTTTAAAAATCTTCTTCTCTGAAACCACAAGGCCCAGGACTTTGAAATTTGGTATGAAGCTTCATCTAGTGGACCCCTACCAAGATTGTTCCAATTTTAGTGCTGGGACAAAAAATGCCCCCGCCACGGGGCCCTTTGGTTTTACACTGGCTTATAGAGGGAAAATCTTTAAAAATCTTCTTCTCTGAAACCACACGGCCCAGGTCTTTGATATTTGGTATGATGCTTCATCTAGTAGACCCCTACCAAGATTGTTCAAATTATAGTGCTGGGGTCAAAAATGCCCCCGCCCCGGGGCCCTTTTGTTTTACATAGGCTTATATAGAGAAAATCTTTAAAAATCTTCTTCTCTGAAACCACAAGGCCCAGGACTTTGAAATTTGGTATGAAGCTTCATCTAGTGGACCCCTACCAAGATTGTTCCAATTTTAGTGCTGGGACAAAAAATGCCCCCGCCACGGGGCCCTTTGGTTTTACACTGGCAGTAGTATAGGGGACTCTTGGCCCCAAATGACGTCACAGGATGGTCGACAAGATGGCCGCCATTTTGACCCGGGTTGACCTCGCGGGGGTCGCTCTCGATGCGGAGTTGAGACCAAGATGGCCGCCATAAGCTGGATGAGGTGACGCGTTTAGTAGAAACGCCCTAGACCACGGGAAGGTAGCGTCACGTCCTAGGTCACGGGGGTCTTCTATATATACAGGCTCATCTACAAGGTGGAGGGGTGACCCCTTTTTACGGATTATCGAACATACACCGATCGGGACTGATCAATCCGTATAATGTCAAGTCGGATGACCTTGCGGGGGTCCCCCTTTGTAGGTCAAGGTGGCCGCCGGGTGACTGTTTAGACAGAGACACCATATCCATCAGATCCGTATCCCACATGCTGTCCAGCCCTTCGACAATCACTCTAGATCTCCGGAATCTCGTTCCGGTCCCCTCCCGTAAGCGAGTAGGCTTCCTGTTTTGAAGCCATTTTACCTCGATCCGAGCCATATGGAACCGGATAGGAGCGGTGAAGCTCGAGCCCCTTCTTCTTTTGACTAAATTAGATGTCAAAATATTTAGCACACGACAATTAAAATAATAACTCGCATTATTTTGCCTTCTCCATTTGCTGCCTCGTTACTAAATGATTGCAGAATGGCTAAACTCTTCGTTTAATACGTCGGCTGACCCTAGATGACCTTTCAGACCGGTGTAGGTCTTCACCACTAACTATCGGAAACTGGAACACTCCGTACTTATTAGTCATGGAGAGTCCATTGTTATACATGGATTAGACCAACGTGGATCTATAATGAGAAAAACATTCGCCCATTCCGCACTCATTACGAGCACTCGCCGTTTCAAGCCTAACATCCTATAAATGGAACGAGATCCTGATGACACGACCCTAGGCAAACGGTACGGGCTATTATACGGGAATGTCTTGAATCATGACTTTTTCATAAAAATCGGCAAGAGGTCTAAAATCGCATCGTAGATGGCACATTTCTATCAAAGTTTTATCAAAATATATGCAAAGGCGTGGCAGTAAATGCCATTTTTCAACTACCTGTCGATTCCACTCGTCTAAGATGGAAGAACTCATTCGGCTTAAATGGCTTTTGGTCAGTTTTTATCGCGCTACAGCGCTGAGTCATTAAATTCGACACCATTTCAAGCCTAAATGGCATATAGATAAATACGCTATTTTTTCTGACTTCGGTTAGTTTATTTTATATATATCGCCATTGTCTAAATACTCCAGCAATACGGAACATTCTCTCCGTCGTAGATGAAAATTAATGAGAAAAACATTCGCCCGATTTCGCCATTTGAATTGTCTTCACTCGTCTAAGAAACTCATTCGACTTAAATGGGTTTATGTCAGTTTTACGCGTTACGGGTCGTTAAATTAGATCGCGTTAATTGTTTTTTCAACATATACCCAGGTATTAACTTTTATGAATTTCGATGGTCTATTTTTAAACTTCAGCCGCCCGAGCTAATCGGGGCTTGAGGGAATAGATGGGGGCTGCGCATACATGAAACGACCGCATTCTGGTAAGGTTCTAAGACTGCCAAGGCAAAGCGGTGCGAGGAGGCCCTTATAAACCCTATCGGTTTCATCGGGCGATAGGGCTCGAGATGTCATTTCGTCTCCGTATCTTTTTTTCTTGCTTTTACCGCGATCGGTCACATTTAACCATCACTCGCAGGTGTACATTACATACACTCCGGGTTGCAGGGTTGAAAGCCTACAAAGTAAGCGTGTAATTACGGTAAGGGTCTTTGACCTGCACAGGAGATGACTCTTCCAGCAAAGGGGACCTCCAGTTAACGTCCCGAACCGAAGGACGGTGCAATTTTTGGCTTTTACCCCCAGCAAATGATGCCAATGGAGCGTGTTCAGACACAGACCGAATTGTCTACACTCGTCTAAGATGGAAGGACTCATTCGGCTTAAATGGGGTTAGGTGAGTTCCTTTAAACGCCGTTTGATGACCTTTATGTATTGTAACAAATATTTTCTCAATTTCGATACACGTTTTCCGCATATGCTTATTGGCCCTTTTCGGGGACATTTGCAAACAGTGTGGGCCCAGATCAGACGCGGCGCTCGATGTAGGTCTTGACCTCATTAATCTCGCAAAGCTTATCGCTAACTTAACACAGCTTTTATTGGAACACTCCATAATTTTAGGCAGAAGATTCCATTCTGGGTTAGACCAAGAGAATATGGCATATAGATTTATACGCTGTTTTTTCACATGGTTCTCTAACTTTATAATGGTAGGGGTCTTTAAACTGCACCGTATCGATCCGAAGGACGGTGCACTTTTTGGCTTTCATCCCCGGGAGCGTGTTCGGACATCGAAATAATCACCGCGTCAGACATACATACAACAGAACCATCTCGTTAAAGATACGTTGTGGATGGGCGTTGAGGTGGATCATTAAATACGGGTTTCGGGATCCAGCCTCGGTGAGGCGGCGCATAACGCCTAAGTTCTGAGCGTTTGTTAGAATGAGGTGATCCCTCAAAGACATGTAAAAAATCAAAGTAGTAACAGTATCGAATATCTACGTTGTCGTGCATAAGGAGCGCTACGAAAAAAATCAAAGTAATAGCAGTACCGAGAATCTACCTTATCGCGCATAAGGCTTGCTACGAAGAAAAATCGAAGGAATAGCAGTACCGAGAATCTACCTTATCGTGCATAAGGCTTGCTACGAAGAAAAATCAAAGTAGTAGCAGTGCCGAGAATCTACCTTATTGTGCATAAGGCTTACAAAGAAAAAAATCAAAGTACTAACAGTACCTTAATTCAAACTTTAAGACAGATTACATGCATACATACATACACCCCTCCCTCCTCTTTCTCCTCCTCTCCTTTCCCTTCTCCTCCTCCTCTTCCCCTCCTCCTCCTCCTCCCTCATCCTCCTTTCCCGTCTCCTCCTCCTCCTCCATTTCTCCTTCCCCATCCTCCTCCTCTCTCCTCCTCCTCCTCCTCCCACATCCGCTTTCCCTCCTCCTCCTCCTCCCTACGCCTCCCCTCCTAGTCCAGCTCTCCTCCTCCTCCTCCTCTTCCTTTCCCTCCTCCTCCTCCCTAATCCTCCTTTCCCTCCTCCTCCTCCTCGTCCATTTCTCATTCCCCTCCTCCTCCTCCTCCCTCATCCACCTTTCCCGTCTCCTCCTCCTCCATTTCTCCTTTCCAATCCTCCTCCTCTCTCCTCCTCCTCCTCCCACAGCCGCTTTCCCTCCTCCTCCTCCTCCCTACGCATCCCCTCCTAGTCCAGCTCTCCTCCTCCTCCTCTTCCTTTCCCTCCTCCTCCTCCTCCCTAATCCTGCTTTCCCTCCTCCTCCTCCTCGTTCATTTCTCATTCCCCTCCTCCTCCTCCTCTCCTGCCCCTCCTCCTCCTCCTCCCTCATCCTCCTTTCCCGTCTCCTCCTCCTCCTCCATTTCTTCTTCCCCATCCTCCTCCTCTCTCCTCCTCCTCCTCCCACATCCGCTTTCCCTCCTCCTCCTCCTCCCTACGCCTCCCCTCCTAATCCATCTCGCCTCCTCCTCCTCCTCCATTTCTCTTCTCCTCCTCCCTCCTCCTCCTCCTCACACAACCGCTTTTCCTTCCTCCTCCTCCTCCCCTACGCCTCCCCTCCTAATCCATCTCTCCTCCTCCTCCTCCTCCTCCATTTCTCTTTCCCCTCCTCCTCCTCCCTCATCCTCCTCCTCCCTCATCCTGCTTTCCCTCCTCCTCCTCCTCCATTTCTCCTTCCCCATCCTCCTCTCTCCTCCTCCTCCTCCCCACATCCGCTTTCCCTCCTCCTCCTCCTCCCTACGCCTCCCCTCCTAATCCTTCTCTCCTCCTCCTCCTCCTCCTCCTTCATTTCTCCTTCCCCTCCTCCCTCCTCCTCCTCCTCCTCCTCCTCCTCACACAACCGCTTTCCCTCCTCCTCCACCTCCCTACGCCTCCCCTCCTAGTCCATCTCTCCTCCTCCTTCTCCTCCTCCTTTTCCTTTCCCTCCTCCTCCTCCTCCTCTCGACACAACCACCTCCACCACCACCTCCACCAACACCAACACCTCCACCACCACCTCCACCAACACCAACACCTCCACCACCACCACCACAGCCAAGTCCACCACCATCACAGCCACCACCACAAACACCACCATCTCCACCACCCAACACCACCCGCCGCCGCCGCCGCCGCCGCCACCACATCATCGCCACCACCCACCAACTGATACAGTTTTTTCAGGACCATGATAGTTTGCGGGGGGATTGGGTTTAAAATACGGAGAAGACAAACACTGTTTCCAGTCGGACATGTGCATCAAATATGACTTTGAAAAGACATTGAAAGTCATACTATTTGAGAAAAGTACACCTGTCCGACTGGAAACAGTGTTTGTCTTCTCCGTATTTTAAACCCAATCCTCCCGCAAACTATCCTGGTCCTGAAAAAACTGTATCAGTTGGCGGGTGGTTGCGATGGTGTTGGTGGCGGCGGCGGCGGATGGTGTTGGGTGGTGGAGATGGTGGTGTTGGTGGTGGTGGCTGTGATGGTGGTGGAGGTGGTGGTGGTGGTGGTGGTGGTGGTGGTGGAGGTGGACTTGGCTGTGGTGGTGGTGGTGGAGGTGGTGGTGGTGGTGGAGGTGGTGGTGGAGGTGTTGGTGTTGGTGGAGGTGGTGGTGGAGGTGGTTGTGTCGAGAGGAGGAGGAGGAGGAGGGAAAGGAAAAGGAGGAGGAGAAGGAGGAGGAGAGATGGACTAGGAGTGGAGGCGTAGGGAGGTGGAGGAGGAGGAGGGAAAGCGGTTGTGTGAGGAGGAGGAGGAGGAGGAGGGAGGAGGGGAAGGAGAAATGAAGGAGGAGGAGGAAGAGGAGGAGAGAAGGATTAGGAGGGGAGGCGTAGGGAGGAGGAGGAGGAGGGAAAGCGGATGTGGGAGGAGGAGGAGGAGAGAGGAGGATGGGGAAGGAGAAATGGAGGAGGAGGAGGAGGGAAAGCAGGATGAGGGAGGAGGAGGATGAGGGAGGAGGAGGAGGGGAAAGAGAAATGGAGGAGGAGGAGGAGGAGGAGAGATGGATTAGGAGGGGAGGCGTAGGGAGGAGGAGGAGGAGGGAAAGCGGTTGTGTGAGGAGGAGGAGGAGGGAGGAGGAGAAGGAGAAATGGAGGAGGAGGAGGAGGCGAGATGGATTAGGAGGGGAGGCGTAGGGAGGAGGAGGAGGAGGGAAAGCGGATGTGGGAGGAGGAGGAGGAGAGAGGAGGAGGATGGGGAAGAAGAAATGGAGGAGGAGGAGACGGGAAAGGAGGATGAGGGAGGAGGAGGAGGAGGGGCAGGAGGAGGAGGAGGAGGAGGGAAATGAGAAATGAATGAGGAGGAGGAGGAGGGAAAGGCGGATTAGGGAGGAGGAGGAGGAGGGAAAGGAAGAGGAGGAGGAGGAGGAGAGCTGGACTAGGAGGGGATGCGTAGGGAGGAGGAGGAGGAGGGAAAGCGGCTGTAGGAGGAGGAGGAGGAGAGAGGAGGAGGATGGGAAAGGAGAAATGGAGGAGGAGGAGGAGGAGACGGGAAAGGTGGATGAGGGAGGAGGAGGAGGAGGGGAATGAGAAATGGACGAGGAGGAGGAGGAGGGAAAGGAGGATTAGGGAGGAGGAGGAGGGAAAGGAAGAGGAGGAGGAGGAGGAGAGCTGGACTAGGAGGGGAGGCGTAGGGAGGAGGAGGAGGGAAAGCGGATGTGGGAGGAGGAGGAGGAGAGAGGAGGAGGATGGGGAAGGAGAAATGGAGGAGGAGAAGGAGACGGGAAAGGAGGATGAGGGAGGAGGAGGAGGAGGGGAAGAGGAGGAGGAGAAGGGAAAGGAGAGGAGGAGAAAGAGGAGGGAGGGGTGTATGTATGTATGCATGTAATCTGTCTTAAAGTTTGAATTAAGGTACTGTTAGTACTTTGATTTTTTTCTTTGTAAGCCTTATGCACAATAAGGTAGATTCTCGGCACTGCTACTCCTTTGATTTTTCTTCGTAGCAAGCCTTATGCACGATAAGGTAGATTCTCGGTACTGCTATTCCTTCGATTTTTCTTCGTAGCAAGCCTTATGCGCGATAAGGTAGATTCTCGGTACTGCTATTACTTTGATTTTTTTCGTAGCGCTCCTTATGCACGACAACGTAGATATTCGATACTGTTACTACTTTGATTTTTTACATGTCTTTGAGGGATCACCTCATTCTAACAAACGCTCAGAACTTAGGCGTTATGCGCCGCCTCACCGAGGCTGGATCCCGAAACCCGTATTTAATGATCCACCTCAACGCCCATCCACAACGTATCTTTAACGAGATGGTTCTGTTGTATGTATGTCTGACGCGGTGATTATTTCGATGTCCGAACACGCTCCCGGGGATGAAAGCCAAAAAGTGCACCGTCCTTCGGATCGATACGGTGCAGTTTAAAGACCCCTACCATTATAAAGTTAGAGAACCATGTGAAAAAACAGCGTATAAATCTATATGCCATATTCTCTTGGTCTAACCCAGAATGGAATCTTCTGCCTAAAATTATGGAGTGTTCCAATAAAAGCTGTGTTAAGTTAGCGATAAGCTTTGCGAGATTAATGAGGTCAAGGCCTACATCGAGCGCCGCGTCTGATCTGGGCCCACACTGTTTGCAAATGTCCCCGAAAAGGGCCAATAAGCATATGCGGAGAAAGTGTATCGAAATTGAGAAAATATTTGTTACAATACATAAAGGTCATCAAACGGCGTTTAAAGGAACTCACCTAACCCCATTTAAGCCGAATGAGTCCTTCCATCTTAGACGAGTGTAGACAATTCGGTCTGTGTCTGAACACGCTCCATTGGCATCATTTGCTGGGGGTAAAAGCCAAAAATTGCACCGTCCTTCGGTTCGGGACGTTAACTGGAGGTCCCCTTTGCTGGAAGAGTCATCTCCTGTGCAGGTCAAAGACCCTTACCGTAATTACACGCTTACTTTGTAGGCTTTCAACCCTGCAACCCGGAGTGTATATAATGTACACCTGCGAGTGATGGTTAAATGTGACCGATCGCGGTAAAAGCAAGAAAAAAAGATACGGAGACGAAATGACATCTCGAGCCCTATCGCCCGATGAAACCGATAGGGTTTATAAGGGCCTCCTCGCACCGCTTTGCCTTGGCAGTCTTAGAACCTTACCAGAATGCGGTCGTTTCATGTATGCGCAGCCCCCATCTATTCCCTCAAGCCCCGATTAGCTCGGGCGGCTGAAGTTTAAAAATAGACCATCGAAATTCATAAAAGTTAATACCTGGGTATATGTTGAAAAAACAATTAACGCGATCTAATTTAACGACCCGTAACGCGTAAAACTGACATAAACCCATTTAAGTCGAATGAGTGTCTTAGACGAGTGAAGACAATTCAAATGGCGAAATCGGGCGAATGTTTTTCTCATTAATTTTCATCTACGACGGAGAGAATGTTCCGTATTGCTGGAGTATTTAGACAATGGCGATATATATAAAATAAACTAACCGAAGTCAGAAAAAATAGCGTATTTATCTATATGCCATTTAGGCTTGAAATGGTGTCGAATTTAATGACTCAGCGCTGTAGCGCGATAAAAACTGACCAAAAGCCATTTAAGCCGAATGAGTTCTTCCATCTTAGACGAGTGGAATCGACAGGTAGTTGAAAAATGGCATTTACTGCCACGCCTTTGCATATATTTTGATAAAACTTTGATAGAAATGTGCCATCTACGATGCGATTTTAGACCTCTTGCCGATTTTTATGAAAAAGTCATGATTCAAGACATTCCCGTATAATAGCCCGTACCGTTTGCCTAGGGTCGTGTCATCAGGATCTCGTTCCATTTATAGGATGTTAGGCTTGAAACGGCGAGTGCTCGTAATGAGTGCGGAATGGGCGAATGTTTTTCTCATTATAGATCCACGTTGGTCTAATCCATGTATAACAATGGACTCTCCATGACTAATAAGTACGGAGTGTTCCAGTTTCCGATAGTTAGTGGTGAAGACCTACACCGGTCTGAAAGGTCATCTAGGGTCAGCCGACGTATTAAACGAAGAGTTTAGCCATTCTGCAATCATTTAGTAACGAGGCAGCAAATGGAGAAGGCAAAATAATGCGAGTTATTATTTTAATTGTCGTGTGCTAAATATTTTGACATCTAATTTAGTCAAAAGAAGAAGGGGCTCGAGCTTCACCGCTCCTATCCGGTTCCATATGGCTCGGATCGAGGTAAAATGGCTTCAAAACAGGAAGCCTACTCGCTTACGGGAGGGGACCGGAACGAGATTCCGGAGATCTAGAGTGATTGTCGAAGGGCTGGACAGCATGTGGGATACGGATCTGATGGATATGGTGTCTCTGTCTAAACAGTCACCCGGCGGCCACCTTGACCTACAAAGGGGGACCCCCGCAAGGTCATCCGACTTGACATTATACGGATTGATCAGTCCCGATCGGTGTATGTTCGATAATCCGTAAAAAGGGGTCACCCCTCCACCTTGTAAATGAGCCTGTATATATAGAAGACCCCCGTGACCTAGGACGTGACGCTACCTTCCCGTGGTCTAGGGCGTTTCTACTAAACGCGTCACCTCATCCAGCTTATGGCGGCCATCTTGGTCTCAACTCCGCATCGAGAGCGACCCCCGCGAGGTCAACCCGGGTCAAAATGGCGGCCATCTTGTCGACCATCCTGTGACGTCATTTGGGGCCAAGAGTCCCCTATACTACTACTGGCTTATAGAGGGAAAATCTTTAAAAATCTTCTTCTCTGAAACCACACGGCCCAGGTCTTTGATATTTGGTATGATGCTTCATCTAGTGGACCCCTACCAAGATTGTTCAAATTATAGTGCTGGGGTCAAAAATGCCCCCGCCCCGGGGCCCTTTTGTTTTACATAGGCTTATATAGAGAAAATCTTTAAAAATCTTCTTGTCTGAAACCGCAAGGCCCAGGACTTTGATATTTGGTATGAAGCTTCATCTAGTGGACCCCTACCAAGATTGTTCAAATTATAGTGCTGGGACAAAAAATGCCCCCGCCACGGGGCCCTTTGGCTTTACATAGGCTTATATAGGGAAAATCTTTAAAAATCTTCTTCTCTGAAACCACAAGGCCCAGGACTTTGAAATTTGGTATGAAGCTTCATCTAGTGGACCCCTACCAAGATTGTTCAAATTATAGTGCTGGGGCAAAAAATGCCCCTGTCCGGGGGCCCTTTGATTTTACATAGGCTTATATAGGCAAAATCTTTAAAAATCTTCTTCTCTGAAACCGCTAGGCGCAGGTCTTTGATATTTGATGTGTAGCTTCATCTAGTGGACCTTTGCCAAGATTGTTCAAATTTAGCCTTTGTTGATGTTTGGTATGAAGCGTCACCTTTAAGACCTCCCTCAACATTATGCACATTAAAGCCCTGGGGCCAATAATGGCCCTCTCTGGGGCCCACTTGTTACACTATGGATCAGGTGAGCGATCCAGGGCCATCATGGCCCTCTTGTGTTTTATATTAGGATCACTTTTTGTCTGTCATCCGTGCGTAAACAATTTCTTCAAACTACATCTCCTCCAAAACCAATGATCGGATTTTGAACAAACTTCACAGGAATGATCCTTAGGTGGTCCCCTTTTTAAAGTTGTTCAAATGGTTCAGGTCTGTTGCACATATAGGTCACAGGAGCCAAAAATAGATTTTTTCACCGAAAACTTAAAAAATCTTCTTCTCTGAAACCGCAAGGCCCAGGTCTTTGATATTTGGCATGAAGCTTCATCTAGTGGACTCCTACCAAGATTGTTCAAATTATAGTGCTGGGGCCAAAAATGCCCCCTCCCCGGGGCCCTTTGGTTTTACATGGGCTTATATAGGAAAATCTTCAAAAATCTTCTTCTCTGAAACCACAAGGCCCAGGATTTATTTTGGTATGAAGCTTCATCTAGTGGACCCTTACCAAGATTGTTCAAATTATAGTGCAGGGGCCAAAAATGCCCCCGCCTTTGGGCCCTTTGGTTTTACATAGGCTTATATAGGGAAAATCTTTAAAAATCTTCTTGTCTGAAACCGCAAGGCCCAGGTCTTTGATATTTGGTATGAATGATGATGATGATTTCGTGTTTAACGACGCGTCAACCCTCTTTGTGGGTCATAAGCGTCAAACGGTTAATGGTTAAACGGCAAGAATAATTATGATGATATTAAAAGTAAAAAGTCAGAATGATAATGTATAAAAATCTGAAACAGTTAAATCTTATGAAAAAGTCCAATTTCTTTTAAGAATAAAATAATATTATCAACAGGTACATCTCGAAACAGTTGTTGCAAATTGTCAGCTTTGAAATATAAAATACGTGAGGGTGAAAAGTCAACACAGTCAATTAAGATATGTTTCACAGTGAATGGCTGATCACAACCTACACAAGAAGGCTGATCATCACCATTAAAAATATAAGAATGAGTAACTCTAGTATGGCCGATGCGCAGTCGTGTTAATACTACGTCCTCGTTTCTGGAAAACTGTGGACGAGAGCATTTTGTACTAACGACAGGTTTAATGGCATGGAGTTTGTTATTTATTGCACGGTCCCATTCGCCTTGCCATTCCGACAAGATGTATCTGTTGATAAATGGTTTAAAATTATTAAAAGGAATTTTAAAAACAGATGGATCAAGATTGAGCGATTCCTTTGCTTTCTTGTCAGCAAATTCATTGCCGACAATGCCAATATGGCTCGGAAGCCAACAAAACAAGATTTGGTGTGTTTTAGAAATTTCATGATGTTTTTCGATCAATTTTTGAATTTGAGGATTTTTAGATGATGAATGGTCTAAAGCCTTAAGCACAGAAAGTGAATCAGAAAATATAATTGCTTTTTGAATTGTTGAAGAACTGATAAAATCTAAAGCAAGGTCTATTGCTTTGGCTTCAGCTGTAAAAATAGATGAACCATCTGGAAGGCGCATGGTTTTGTGCGTATCTTTAGAAACAAACGCACAACCAACTTTATCTCCTTCTTTGGAACCATCAGTATAGACTTGCTGGTAATCATCGTAACGTGACTGCAGTACCTGAAAGTTTTGTTTGAGAAGTATCGGATTTGATTCGGATTTTTTGCCATCATGTAAATCGAACAGAATAGAAGGTTGTTTAATACACCAAGATGGAACTTCGGCGGTTTCATGTTTTTGAATATTTTTAAGGTCAATACCTGAATTTTCCAGCAGTGGTAAAATACGTAATCCAAAAGGTTTAATTGCTGTGGGTTTAGTTTCATACCTATCTACAAATTGAGGTGGAAATGAAATTTCGAATGTCGGGTTAGATGGATTTGCAGCAAGTCTAATAGCATACTGAAGAGAAAGTTTCTCTCTGCGCGAGGTTAAAGATGGTTCACCTGCTTCTACATAAAGGCTTAATACGGGAGAAGTACGGAAGGCTCCCATGGCCAGACGAAGGCCTTGGTGATGGATAGTATCCAAGGATTTTAAATAGGACTTTCTGGCAGAACCATAAACAACAGACCCATAATCTAATTTAGCTCTTATTAAAGACCGGTAAAGATGTAATAAAGTATACCGATCTGCTCCCCAACTTGTATGAGCTAAAACTTTCAAAAGATTCAAAGCTTTTAAGCATTTCGCTTTAAGATATTTAATATGGGGAATAAAAGATAACTTTTGATCAAATATGACCCCAAGAAATTTGGCTTCTTCAACAACAGGAATTTGTGATCCGTATAAAAACAGTGAAGGATGTTCGTGTTTCTTCCGTAGTTTACAAAAATGAACACACTGCGTTTTCGACTTGGAGAACTTGAAACCATTTTTATCAGTCCATTCTTCTATTCTTTTTAAATTTTGTTGTAACTTTCGTTCAATTGTTTTCATATTTTTTGAACGGTAACATATACAAAAATCATCAACATACAATGAACAATCAGTTTTGTCGTCCAAACATTGTACAATATTGTTTATTTTGATGTTAAATAGCGTAGTTGAAAGAATACTACCCTGTGGGACACCCTGTTCTTGATCATAGAAATCTGACAGGGTAGACCCCACACGCACCTGAAACATGCGCTCCCCTAAAAAGCTTTCAATAAAACTGGGAAGTTTTCCTCTTAAGCCAATGTTATGTAGATCTTTCAATATTCCATAACGCCATGTTGTATCATATGCTTTCTCCAAGTCGAAAAAGACAGCTACTACGTGTTCTTTGTTAATAAAAGCATCTCGTATAAATGTTTCTAGTCTTATTAAATTGTCATTGGTACTACGTTCCGAACGAAAACCCGATTGATATTCTGAAATGAGGTTGTTGGACTCTAAGTACCAGACTAATCTCTTGTTTATCATTCTCTCCAATGTTTTACACAAACAACTTGTCAAAGCTATCGGACGATAATTTGTAGGTTCTGCATGATCTTTCCCTGGTTTCGGAATTGGTACAACTGTAGCTACACGCCAGCTCTCAGGACAGACCCCCGTTTCCCAAATATTATTAAAGATATCTAAAAGTGTTGTAAGAGAACTTTTTGGCAGATGCTTAAGCATCTGATAATGAATTTCATCGGGGCCGGTTGCCGTATCATGTGATTTTTCAATGGCTTCAACGAGTTCGGATAAGTTAAAAGGTTTGTTGTATTCTTCGTGATTAAGGGATTTAAAGTTTAGATTTCTTTTCTCTTGGTCCTTTTTGAAATTTCTAAAAGTGTCAGAATAATTACGCGATGATGAATTTCTCAAGAATGTGTGCCCAAGAGTATCTGAAATATCTTTTTTTGTTGAAGCTATTGTGTCATATTCAGTATTTAAATGTGTAAAACTAGGGGACTTTGTTTTTCCTGAAATTTTTCGTACCATATCCCAAACCTTTTTAATGGGGGTTTTGTAGTTCAATTTGGAGACATATTCTCTCCATGACTTTCGTTTGGAAGCTCGGATTGTTCGCCGAGCTTTAGCTCTAAAAACTTTTACGTCGTTTAGTTTTTCTGAAGTGGGACTTCTGCAGAACTTATTTAGAGCCTGTTTACGCTTTTTAATAGCTTCTTTACAGTCATTATTAAACCAGGGCTTGCTTTTCTTAGTATTTGTGGAGGTCTTTGGAATGCATTGTTCTGATATATTAATAAGTGTATCTGTGAAATCAGAAACAATGTCGGATGATTCATTAAATTGATCAAATGATAACTCTTCTACACATAAATTATGGAATAATTCCCAGTCGGCTTTATTCATTTTCCTCTTCTGGTTACAGTCCTCATCTGGTTCGTTTACGCTCTCAATTATAACAGGGAAGTGATCACTTCCGCACTGATCATCATGAACAGACCAGTCATAGTCTAAGAAGAGAGATGGGTGACACAAAGAGAGATCTAAAGAAGACAAATGACCTGTCGCAGGGTGAAGGTAAGTGTAAGATTTATCATTCATCAAGCAAAGATCGCTCTTTGCAATAAAATCTTCAACAAGTGCTCCTCTGTTATTGATATCTTTACAGCCCCATAGAATATTGTGACCATTGAAGTCGCCAACTAAAAGATATGGCGATGGAAGTTGACTCAGCAATGAGTCAAGATGTTCGGGCTTTAAAGAAAATGAGGGTGGAATATATAAAGAGCAAATTGTAGTTTCTTTATCCAGAGAAACCGATACTGCTACAGCTTGTAGGTCTGTTTCTAATTTGATCTCTCTTTGTGGTAAACATGATTTAACAAGAATTGAACTGCCACCAGATGGTTTGCTACCATCAGAATAGATATAGTTGTATGTATTGAAACCCCTGACATCAATGTTGTCATCAGTTTTTAAAAAAGTTTCTTGTAAACAAAAAACCGATGGGTTTAATAACGAAATAAGTAATAAGAGTTCATTATAATTTGGTTTAAGACCTCGACAATTCCATTGTATTATTTTGTGTTTTAAATCCATTTTATGAAGAGATTAAGACTAGAAACTATATTGGAGCTGCAATTGGTGATATAGATCTGCTACCACCAGCTCGTGGTGTTGCTGACCTCGATCTGTTATTGCCATTTGGTGATGATGGAGTTTCAAACTCCATATCACTATCACTCAAAGATCCGAATCTGTTCTGGAATTTTATATGGTCTCTTTCCATTTTACGTTGTCTCTCTGTTTGTTTTTGAGACAAGTGTTGTTTCTTCGGATCTTCTGATCCCTTAATAGTTCGACCTAAGTCGAGTTTCTCTTTTGCATGCGGCGCTGGCTTCGGTACGGTCGCTGTCGACCGATCCGAAGCAACCTGGATTGCGCCATTTGATAAACTGGTTGAAGTTTTTGGTGCTGGAGTGGATTTACTCCATGCACCAGATTTTTTCAGTTCAGCTATGTATGATTCAGCAGTCTGTGTTGCGGAGCTGGAAACTTTTACACCAGCACCCTTTGTGATGCTGGCGTAACTTGTGGTTGGTGTTGTGTATCGCTCATCAACAATTTTCCGCGCTTCTGGGAATGTTATCCCCCTTTGGTATTTGACAGTGAGTATTTCTTTTTCTTTTTTCCATGCCGGACAATCTCGAGAGAAAACAGCATGCTTGTCACCACAATTGACGCATTTGGCCTCATTTTTGCAGTTTTGATGGTTATCGACATGTTTTTCCTCACCACAATTTGGACAGAGTTGTTTCTTCTGACATCTGCTTTCGTGGTGACCAAAAACCTGACAATGATAACATCTGAGAGGGTTTGGTATATACACCTCTACGTTAACAGATAGATATGCAACTTTTATTTTCTTGGGCAGAACTGGTGTATTAAATGTCAACACGTAGGTACTTGTTGGCTTTAATACACCACTTCTACGAACTTGGATGTTACGTACACCAATGACGCCTTCATCTCTTAAATTCTCAACAATCTCGGCATCGTTGCACGGACGTAGCTCTGGGCTGCGGATGACACCTTTACATGAATTGAGTGTTTTGTGCAACGATACTTTGACGTTGAGATCGAAGAGCTTTGTGGTACCAAGCAGGTTTTTGACCTGCTGCTCTCTCTCGACTTCCAAGAGGAGATCACCTGACTTCAGTTTTTTTATACTTTTTGGATGTCCGGCAATGGACACTAAACTCTTTTCGATAACAAAGGGTGATAAATCTGACACCGTACGTGTATCATCGCGTGATGTCATCACCAAGAAGCGTGGAAAAGTGTTGAGCTTTGGAGTTTCAACTTGCTGACAAGACTGCTGACTTGATTGCTGACTTGACTTCTGACTTGACTTCTGACTGGGTTCATCCGTTTCGGATGAATCCTCGTCTTTTTTACGTTTAGCTGCGTTGCGGTTATGTTTTTTTCCATGAGGCATAAGGAAAAAATTCTAGTTTCGTCCCAAGTGCTCTCCGCCCTCCGTGGAGCCCTACAAGGGAACACCATAATGGAGTGGTTATCCAACTCGCAGGTGTTAGAGATACACGTGAGATATACTCGTATAAACAAAATGCCTACACGATTGATCCGTTTAGCCACCGCCTTCTAGAGATAAAAAGACAGAAAAGGGTAAGGTAAATGGGCATATGGTTGGTATCAGGAAAGATACAAAAAGAGTTGAAGAGAAAGCAAAGCGGTATCTCTAGGGCTCGGCGCGACCAGCCGATTGACCGTGCCGGACCGCACGGCCACCCGTCTACACCGAAAAGCCAGGCCAAAGAGGCGTGTTGGGTACCTGAAGCACCGCCACCTCAGGTAACCCTCAACCTCCAGGATCCCTTCTTCCGGCTTACAGGACGCCACCCACGGCAAACGGGTGGTACTTCCTTTAGCTCTTCCCAGTGGGCACAAAGACCACAGCGGTAATGTGCCCAGTGGGAATTGAGCCCCCAGGGCCACGGCAAGGCAGGAAGTCTAATACCTGGGGGTATTTGGTATGAAGCTTCATCTAGTGAACCCCTACCAAGATTGTTCAAATTATAGTGCTGGGGCCAAAAATGCCCCCACTCGGGGCCCTTTGGTTTTACATTGGCTTATATAGGGAAAATGTTTAAAAATCTTCTTCTCTGAAACTGCAAGGCCCAGGTCTTTGATATTTGGTATGAAGCTTCATCTAGTGGACCCCTACCAAGATTGTTCAAATTATAGTGCTGGGGCCAAAAATGCCCCCGCCCCGGGGCCCTTTGGTTTTACATAGGCTTATGTAGGGAAAATCTTTAAAAATCTTCTTCTTTGAAACTGCAAGGCCCAGGTCTTTGATATTTGGTATGAAGCTTCATCTTGTGGACCTCTACCAAGATTGTTAAAATTATATTGCTGGGGCCAAAAATGCCCCCACTCAGGGGCCCTTTGGTTTTACATAGACTTATATAGGGAAAATCTTGAAAAATCTTCTTCTCTGAAACCACAAGGCCTAGGTCTTTGATATTTGGTATGAAGCTTCTGCTAGTGGACCTCTACCATGATTGTTCAAATTATAGCCCTGAGCCCAAAAATGCCCCTGCCTCGGGGCTTTTTGGTTTTACATAGACTTATATAGGGAAACTCTTTAAAAATCTTCTTCTGTGTACACAAGGCCTAGGTCTTTGATATTTGGTGTGAAATTTCATCTAGTGGACTTCTATCAAGATTGTTCAAATTATAGCCCTGGGGCCAAAAATGCCCCGTCCCGAGACCCTTTGGTTTTACATCGACTTATATAGGGAAATCTTTAAAAATCTTCTTCTCTTAAACTGCAAGGCCCATGTCTTTGATATTTGGTATGGAGCTTCATCTAGTGAAGCCCCCACCCATAGGGGCTTGAAGAAATATATGGGCTGCATGATGCTTCCACGCAGAGCTGAATCTGGCCTGCACACTAGTACTGGTAAACCGCTTAGAGGATCTAAGCCTGTCCAGGAACCGCGGTGCGAGGCGGACCTTCCATGCTAATAAACCCTATTGGTTTCATTGGGCGACATCTCATTGTCGGGTAAAAGTCCCACAAAATTGGAAGCAACGTCTCCAAAATCACCTTTACAGTGTTGACGGGGACGTTAAACCTCAAATCAAACAAACAAATCATCTAGTGAACAATTATAGCCTTTGTTGATATTTGGTTTGAAGCTTCACCTTTTTAGACCTCCCTCAACATTATTATATTATAGGTTATATTATAACCTTGGGGTCAATAGTGGCCCTCTCCGGGGCCCACTTGTTACTCTATGGATCAGGTGAGCGATCCAGGGCCATCATGGCCCTCTTGTTTATTTTCCCGTTGAAAAGCCTAAGGAACCAAATTTGACCTAGCCACAAAACATGTCAAGGTCAACCTAGGGTCATCATATTTGCAAACTGGTTAGTACTCAGTTACCTAATGCTACGTACCAAGTATCAAGACAATCGGTCAAGTGGTTCTGGAGAAGAAGTTTTTTTTTAGGTTTTTGCCATATTTGGTTATGGCGGCCATCTTCGTAATGTGATCTGAACCATTCGATCAAATTGTTGTTCCCTCACTGTGCAAAGGCTGCGTATAAAATTTAATTGAAATTGGCCCAGTGGTTTCTGAGAAAATGCATTTTGAAATGTCAATGTACCTGTATTTCAAGTGACCTTAATCCACCTTGACCTTAAGAATTCATAAACATTCATTTTTTACCTATTCATATGGCACAGACCACAAGATTTTTCGAATAATGCATTGTTTTACCCTTTTCCAATTTGAAAGCCTAAGGAACCCAATTTTACCTTGGCACAGCATAGGTCAGTGTCATCCTAGGGCCATCACATTTGCATACTTGATAGTACTCAGTCACCCGATGCTACATGCCATGTTTTAGACAGTCGGCCCAGTGGTTCTCGTAAAGAATATTTTTATTTTTTTACCATATTTCGGCATAGCAGCCATCTTGGACATGTGACCTGGACCATGCTTAAATCTTTCTTTCCCCCATCGCCAAGAGGCTGCATATGAAATTTAATTGGAATTTGCCTAGTGGTTTCAGAAAAGAATACATTTGAAAATGGTGGACGAAGAACGGACGACGGAGCCCTACATCCTGCAAACTCCCCGGAGCCTTTCGCTAAGGGGAGCTTAAAACACGACAGAAGAACCGTCTTGGAACAGTCAGTGAAACGAATGTCACTGGGGGGTCGGGTGTTTTGTGGGGGGGGGGGGAGTCTTAAATCGATTTTACGCAGCTGCAATCCTCGCCCTTACTTCCGTCGCGATATAGACAAATTTGTTCTGTCCGCATGAAGGCCTCCTACCTCATCAGTGCAACATCTCCGAGTACACAAAAATCAAACAACGACAGAGATAAAACAACGGCGAGGACACGACAAAATAAAATCACTGAAATGCTGGAGCAAAAAAAAAAAAAAAAAAAAAAAAAAAAAAAAGGCAGACTCCGATGGGCCCGACCAGAGACAGATCATCAGACATCAACCAACATTACATAAAATTAAATTCTCTCTTATTCTCAGTAGGCCTTTACGCTGGAACCGTCATAGAACCAGTGGCCTGACCCACCGGCGTGCAATTAAAATGGGAAGTAAAATAGAAGTGAAGGCAATGATCAGAAATCGATACAATTAATCCACAGCTTCATCAGATACTCCAAAGGGAAAGAAACATTAACATGAAATAACTAAGTCCTAATGGAAACATCAAAATATAGGTCGGTGTCAACCTAGGGACATAATATTTGCACCCTTAGCAGTACTCAGTCATCCGATGCTACATACAATGTTTTGAGACAGTAGGCCCAGTGGTTCTGATAAAGAATATTTTTATGTTTTTACCATATTTGGGCATGGCCGCCATCTTGGACATTTGACCTGGACCATGCTTAAATCTTTTCTTTCCCCATCGCCAGTAGGCTGCATATGACATTTAATTGGAATTGGCCTAGTGGTTTCAGAAAATAATACATTTGAAAATGATGGACGAAGAACGGACGACGGAGCCCTACATCCTATAAGCTCCCCCCGAGCCTTTCGCTAAAGGGAGATCAAAACGCGACAGAAAACCCGTCTTGGAACAGTCAGTGAAACGAATTTCACAGGGGGCTCGTAGAGGGGGGGGGGGGCTTAAATCGATTTTACGCAGCTGCAATCATCGCCCTTACTTCCGTCGCGTTTTAGACAAACAATTTGTTCTGTCTGCATGAAGGTCTCCTACTTCATCAGTGCAACATCTCCGAGAACACAACAATCAAACAACCACAGAGATGAAACAACGGTGAGGACTCGACAGAAAAAAAACAACACTGAAAAGCTGGAGCAAAAAAAAAAAAAGGGTTCGACTCCGATGGGCCCGACCAGAGACAGATCATCAGACACCAACCAACATTCCATAAAATTAAATTCTCTCTATTTCTCAGTAAGCCTTTACGCTGGAACCGTCATAAAACCAGAGGTCTGACCCATCGGCGTGCAATTAAAGTGGGAAGTTTAATAGAAGTGAAGGCAATGATCAGCAATCGATACAATTAATCCACAGCTTCCATCAGTGACACCAATGGGAAAGAAACACAGACATGAAATAACTAAATCCTAATGGAAACATCAAAAGCGGAAAGCCAAAAGGACAGTTACTTTCCCACAATATGGCCAATTGGCTATACCAAGAAAACAAAATAATATAAGCGATACAACACTCAAAAGACAAAACATAACAAAATTAAACCGCGGCAGAAGAACCGCCTTGCAACGATCAGCGTAACGAATTACAACGGGGGGGGGGGGGGGGGTTAAATCGATTCTACGCAGTTGCAATCCTCGCCCCTACTTCCGTCGCGACACATATTTTTTCAATTCACCAGAAGGCCTCCTCACTTATCGGAGCAACATCAACTCAAACAACCACAGAGATGAATTAACGGTGGGGACTCGACAGCAAGAAACCACTGAAATGCTGGAGCAAAAGAAAACCAGCAGTTAGACTCCGATGGGCCCGACCAGAGACAGAGCATCAGGCACCATCCAACATTACTTAAAATTAAATTCTCTCTAATTCTCAGTTAGCCTTCACGCTGGAACCGTCATAGGATCTGAGGCCTGACCCACCGGCGTGCAATTAAAGAGGGGCGCAAAGTTGTCAACTGTGATTGGGTTAACTACCATGCATGCAGTCTGTTGTACAACATTTATGTTGTATCCCAATCTTTCAATTATTTATATCGAAGAGTGATTTTACGAAATTGGGTGCTGAATAGAAGAAGTAAAACAAAGATCAGGAATCGATACAATTAACTTACTCGCCCCCCCCCCCCCCCCCACATCAAAGACACCAAAGGGAAAGAAAGATAAACATGAAGCGACCAGACCATAATGGAAACCTAAACGAAGGAAGGCCATAAGGACAGTTACTTTCCCACAAAATGGTCAAATGGTCATCAAAAATAAAAAGACACAAGTGATATACACAGTAAGTAACAAACAACAACATAAATAAACCGCCAAAGAAGAACCGCCTTGGAACGGTCAATGGAAAGAATTCCACTGGGGGCTTAAATCGATTTTACATGGCCATAATCCTCGCCCTTACCTCTGTCGCGGTATACACTCATTTTGTTTAGTGCGCATGAAGGCCTCCTAACTCATCAGTGTAACATCTCCGAGAACAATAAAAAACAAATAAAAAAAACTACAGAGATGAAACAAGGTTGAGGACTCGACAACATACAAATAAAGAATTGCTGGAGCAAAAAGAAAACCAGCAGTTAGACTCTGAAGTCATTGCAATTATATAATTTTCTGAACTTATTTACTAAGGCACCATGAAATTCGGGTTCCGATACCTTGTTGCAGGAGAGATTTAAGTCCAACACTGAATTTTGAAATTAAATTGGAATGACGTCTAGTAAATTTTGAAATGGCTGTGTATAGTTTATGATACCGATAGTCCTTATTTAGAAATTTAGCAGTTAACAATTTATTACGTGTGTTGAAGTTCGTTACATGAAATTTTGCAGGAAACAAAATAGAAGTGAAGGCAATGATCAGGAATCGATGTATTTACCCCACACTCACATCAGAGACATCACGGGACAGAAACTCAAACATGAAACAACTAGACCCTAATGGAAACAAACCCATATACAATAAACCGTCATAGAATCTGAGGCCTGACCCACCGGCGTGCAATTAAAGAGGGTCGCAAAGTTTTCAACCGTGATTGAGTTAACTACCATGTATGCAGTCTGTTGTAGAACATCTATGTTGTACCCCAATCTTTTAATATCGAAGAATGATTTTACGAAATTGGGTGCTGAATAGTAGAAGTTAAACAAAGATCAGGAATCGGTACAATTAACTTACCCCCCCCCCCCCATCAAAGACACCAAAGGGAAAGAAACATAAACATGAAGCGACCATGGAAACCATAAACGAAGGAAGGCAATATGGACAGTTACTTTCCCACAAAATGGCCAAATTGCCATCCAAAATAAAAAAAACACAAGTGATACACACAGTAAGTAACAAACAACAACATAAATAAACCGCCACAGAAGAACCGCCTTGGAACGGTCAGTGGACTGGGGGCTTAAATCGATTTAACATGGCCATAATCCTCGTCCTTACCTCTGTTGCGGTAGACACTCATTTTGTTTAGTCCGCATGAAGGCTTCCTAACTCATCAGTGTAACATCTCCCAGAACATACAAATAAAAAAAACTACAGAGATGAAACAAGGTTGAGGACTCGACAGCATACAACAAAAGAATTGCTGGAGCAAAGGAAAACCAACAGTTAGACTCTGAAGTCATTGCAATTATATATTTTTCTGAATTTATTTACTACTAAATCAACATGAAATTCGGGTTCCGATACCTTGTTGCAGAAGAGATTTTAGTCCAACACTGAATTTTGAAATTAAATCGGAATGGCGTGTAGTAACTTTTGAAAGGGCTTTATGTAGTTTATGATACCGATAGTCCTTATTAAGAAATTTAGCAGTTAACAATTTATTACGAGTGTTGAAGTCCGTTACATGAAATTTTGCAGGAAACAAAATAGAAGTGAAGGCAATGACCAGGAATCGATGTATTTATTCCACACTCACATCAGAGACACCACGGGACAGAAACTCAACCATGAAACAACTAGACCCTAATGGAAATAAACCTATATACAATAAATCGATATAAATTAGAAAGGGGCCTCTGTAGCAGAAGAATGTGGGTTATTTAACGGAAGTTCTGGGGATAAACTTGACTGATCAAACCATCGAACTACTTATTGTCAATATTTAATAAATCATCCAAATATCTAGAAGTGCTAAGAATGTGCTAAAATAAAAAGCTAAAAGGTTGCCTTTGGAAACAAAGAACACATAAAAGAACTAAAATCGGAGACTCGGTTTTATTGAGTCTCTTCGTGCACAGCAATATGGTTTGTAAGGCTGCATACGCCTCCTGGCACCGGCTTAAGTGATATTCGATTTCAAAGTAACCAGAATGGGCCCAATGATCCCAAAGGAAAAGAAAATATAATCAGCACTATGATGAATAATAAAAATCATAAATGAGTTCCTTTAAGAGCAATGAAAACATTCATAAAAAAGAAAATGGGTCATACTACGTAGTTTCGGCTAATAAAGACTCATCAGTGACCCTGTAATGATCCGGCAAAGAAATCCAGCGCAAACATACTGCAATGTTGCGAATTTCGAATAGGGCAGTCGATTCAAAGACTGATATATATCAAAATGGGGTCCAAATAATTAAAAGCCTGTCTAGAATATGAGTCTTAACCAATAATTTATTTCTGATGTCTCAGAATATTCACGCTGATCTCAAAGGAACAAAAGTAAAATATAAACTGCACTATGGTTGAAGCACGCTAAGACTTTTTTACGGCCGCAACACGGCACTTAACGACAGCTACAGTGATGTAAAATAAAAAGCTAAATAAAAGTGGAGGCAATGATCAGGAATCGATACAATCAACCCACAGCTCCCATCAGACACACCAAAAGGAAAGAAACACAAACATGAAACCACAGACCCTAATGGAAACATCAACAGTGGAAAGCCAAAAGGACAGTTACTTTCCCACAAAATGGCCAAAAGGCTATCCAAAATAAAATAATATAAGCTAAGCGACACAAACACACAAAAACAAACCATAACAAACCTAAACCACGACAGAAGAACCGCATTGAAACGGTCAGCGGAAACGAATTCCACTGTGGGGGGGGGGGGGGAGGGGGGAGGATGGAGGGGGGGGGTAAATCGATTTTACGTGGCCTCAATCCGCGCCCTTACTTCCGTCGCGATTTAGACAAATAATTTGTTCAGTCCGCATGAAGGCCTCCTAACTCATCAGTGCAACATCTCCGTGAACACAAATAACCAGACAACCACAGAGATGAAACAAAGGTGAGGACTCGACAGCAAGAAACCACTGAAATGCTGGAGCAAGAGAAAACCAACAGTTAGACTCCGATGGGCTCGACCAGAGACAGAGCATCAGACACCAACCAACATTACCTTGAATTAGCTCTCTCTAATTCTCAATACGCCTTTACGCTGGAACCATCATAGAATCTGAGGCCTGACCCAATGGCGTGCAATTAAAGAGGGAAGCAAAGTTGTCAACTGTGATTGGGTTAACTACCATGCATGCAGTCTGTCGTATATTATTTATGTCGTATCCAATCTTTTTATATCTAAGAAATATTTTACGAAATTGGATGCTGAAGTCATTGAGGTTTTAAATGTTTCTGAATTTATAAACTAAGGCACCATAAATTTCGGGTTCCGATAGACCTTGTTGCAGAAGAGATTTAATTCCAATATAGAATTTTGATATTAAATCAGAATGGCGTCTATAAAATTTTGCAAAAGGCTTTGCGTAGTTTACGGTGCCAATAACCCTGATTAAGAAGTTTAGCCGTTTACAATTATTTCGAGTGTTGAAGTCAGTTACATGACCACACACTCTGGCAAATCG
Source organism: Lucinisca nassula (assembly GCA_963580285.1). Classification (NCBI taxonomy): domain Eukaryota; kingdom Metazoa; phylum Mollusca; class Bivalvia; order Lucinida; family Lucinidae; genus Lucinisca; species Lucinisca nassula. The sequence continues at coordinate 70,066,066 of OY757010.1, forward strand.
AATTAATTGCGAAATATAAACGCCATAGGATGGCGCACGAGGAACATCACCATTCAAAAAAGGAAAGTGATCGCGTTTAGCATAAATCATGCAAGAAACAAACCCATCTACAATAGATAGATGTAAATCCAAAAACGGGGCCTCGGTAACAGAAGAATTTGCTTTATTTAACCTAAGTTCTGGGGGTTTAAATTTGACTGATAGGTATTATCAATATTTAATAGATCATCCAAATATCTAGGAGTGGAGCTAAAACCTTGAATCATTTCAGACTGGTTTTCAACAGAAAGGGACATCGTTAAGTCTCTCTAATAACAAAACAAAGTAGAAGTAAAACAAAGATCAGGAATTGATACAATTAACTTACTCCATCCATAAAAGACACCAAAGGGAAAGAAATACAAACATTAAGCGACCAGACCATAATGGAAACCTAAACAAAGGAAGGCCATATGGACAGTTACTTTCCCACAAAATGGCCATATGGCCATCCAAAATTAAAAGACACAAGTGATACACACAGTAAGTAACAAACAACAACATAAATAAATCGCCACAGAAGAGCCGCCTTGGAACGGTCAGTGGAAGATTTCCACTGGGGGGCTTAAATCGATTTTACGTGGCCACAATCCTCGCCCTTACTTCCGTCGCGATTTAGACAAATAATTTGTTCAGTCCGCATGAAGGCCTCCTAACTCATCAGTGCAACATCTCCGTGAACACAGAAATCAAAGAACCACAGAGGTGAGACAACGGTGAGGACTCGACAGCAAGAAACAACTGAAATGCTGGAGCAAAAGAAAACCAACAAAAGAGCAAAAGAAAAGACAGATCAGCCACAAGTGGTGCGCAATTAGTACCCATCGGAATACCCACGACTTGTCTGAATAACTTAGTACCAAATCTAATGTAAATATTGTCAAATAGAAAGGTGAGAGCTTCACACACTTTCTGACATGGCCATAAAGTATAATTTTTAAGCTCTTCAGAAGTGAAAAAGCATTTCTTACATTACATGCAAGATAGAGGGAGTCTACCCTGTGAAATGTACTTTCAATAAAATCATTAAGTTTTTTCTTTTATAAAGTAGATTATGAGGAAGTGTAGTAAAAAAGGGTGGAAAAATCATAAGCAGAGAGACTTGAAGCACGAAAACGCCTGGATTTCAATTTATTTGAAACTTCATTAGAATTTTTATAGACCAAAACAGATTTCTACCTGATCTTTCGAAGACTTTGTCGCATTATTTTATCAAATGTTTTTTTGATGGCAGTCAAACATGAGGTTAATAATTTGAAGAGTTCAGTGGTGGTCCAAGAGCTTGAATTTGCAATAAACCGCGCTTTGTATGGTCTTTTATGAAGTTAAGGTAACCAATATAACGTAGGGAGCTTGTCTTGGCCTTCTGTAACACAGACGGTAAGCTTTGTGGATGAATGACAAATGTGGTCATCAACTAAAGCCCTCTCTACAGCTAAAGGCTGGAGTTCATATACCTTAGTACCACCACGTTCTTGCTGAAGAGTGTTAACATAGTGAAGCCGTCAAACAACGACCACATTGTTCGCGGCCTTATCAGCTGGAGCCAAAACAAACTTCCTATGAAATTCGTGAATACCTAGTTTAAGGTGACGTAAAGACATCTTCTTAGGTTTAGGAGGTAATAAGTTAGTATTTTGCGAATAAAAAGAAATACGTTTGTTCACTAATTTCAGAATGCTAAGTTTACATTCCTTAAGAGCTTTATGTTCAACATACTCTCGTTTACACCACCGATTACCAAATTCATTCAAGGCAGCAGCGATTTTATCTCTACATTTATTGAAATCAGATATATGCAAGACAGTGCAAACAAGACTCAGAGACATGCAAGACTCCTGGCTCAGCAACAAGGCTGATGAAATCCTGTCCTTTGCAGACAGAAAGGATATGAAGAAGTTCTTCGATTCACTAAAGACTGTTTATGTCCCCAGAGCTCAGGAACCACACCTCTCCTTCGCGCAGTTGGAACTAGTCTTCTGACTGACAAAGAGGCTATCTTAAAAAGATGGGCCGAGCACTTTGATAGTGTTCCTAATCGGCCATGCTCCATCAATGATGATGCAATCAACAGACTACTACAGGTTGAATGTAGTCTGCTGCTTGACAAGTTCCCAACCGTTACTGAAACGGTGAAAGCAATAAAACGTCTGGCATCTGGCAAGGCTCCAGAACCAGATGCAATACCTGCTGAGATTTACAAAGGAGGAGGTACTCCAGTTGCAAAGAAGTTGACAGAGTAATTTCACATTATATTGAGGAAAGAAACCATCCCCCAAGAATTCATGGATGCATCAATTATCCACCTATTCAAACGGAAAGGGAACCCTCAGATCTGTGACAATCACCGTGGCATCTCTTTATTGTCATATGCTGAGAAAGTCCTTGCAAGAGTCCTGCTTAACCGACTAAATGAACATCTTGAACATTCAGGGCTTCTACCAGAAAGCCAGTGTGGGTTTAGGAAGGACAGAGGAACAACTGACATGATCTTCACAGCAAGACAGCTGCAAGAGAAATGCCAGGAACAGAACATGGACCTATATATGACCTTAGTTGACCTCACAAAAGCATTTGACACAGTCAGTCGTGAGGGCCTTTTGAAGATCATGGTGAAGTATGGATGTCTAACCAAGATCATAGCAATGGTGAGACAGTTCCGTGATGTTATGCTTGCAGGGGTCCAACATGATGGTGAGATTTCAGATCTATTCCCTGTGACAAACGGAGCCAAGCAAGGCTGTGTGTTAGCTCCAACACTGTTCAGCATGATGTTTTCTGCCATGCTCACAGATGCTTTCCAGGATGGTGACAATGGCATTCCTATTAAGTATCGCTTTGATGGGAAGCTTTTCAATCTCAGAAGGTTGCAAGCCAAATCAAAGGTGCAGACAGAGGTGCTAGATGGGTTCCTCTGTGCTGATGACATGGCAATAGGTGCTCCTACAGAAGAGAAGATGCAAAAAGGTATAGTAGATCGAGTATCCGACGCCTGTGATAGCTATGATCTCACAATCGGCATCAAAAAGACTGAAGTAGTCTATCAGCCAGCACCTGGTAAGCATTACAAAGAGCCAATCATCACAGTGAAAGGTCAAAGATTGCAAGTGGTAGACAAAATCACCTTGCTTGGGAGCACACTGTGAAGAGCCGTGCACACTGATGATGAAGTCAATGCCAGGATTGCCAAAGCTAGTGCAGCATTGGCCGACTACGTGGTAGTGTCTGGGATCGAAGTGGAATTTGACGCAAAACTGAAAGTCTACAGAGCTGCAGTGCTGCCAACACTATTGTATGCATGTGACACATGGACAGTTAGCCAATGGCACGCCAAAAGACTGAATCACTTCCATACTAGCTTTCTTAGAAAACTCTTAAAGATTAAGTGGCAAGACAGGATTCCAGACACGGAGGTCCTGAACAGGGCAGCGATGCAACGTGTACATACTCTTCTGAAATTAGCACAGTTAAGATGGACAGGCCATGTTACCAGAATGTTTGCCGAAGAACATTCTCTATGGAGAACTAGAAATGGGCAAACGCTCCCAAGGTTGTCAGAAGAAGCGCTACAAGGACACCCTCAAAGCCTCCCTCAGGGACTTCAACATTCCAACAGAGTCGTGGGAACAAATTGCACAGGACTGAGCAAAGTGGCGAGGTCTCATCAAAAGGTGTGCCAATGGATAAGACGCAAAAAGAATCAGTGAAGCTGAGCAGAAACGTGCACAGCGCAAAGCCAGAGCTAAGGCATCACCAACAGAGCTGTCTTCCTCTAGCGTCTGTTGCTGTATTTGCAACAGACAGTTCCGAGCTAGAATCGGTCTCATCAGCCATCTCAGAACACACAAATAGAAACGCTTCTCAAATATGATTAAGATTGGTCATTGTCAGTAATGACAGACGAACTATTTCATTTATTGAAATCAATTTTAGAAGGAAATCGATATTTCGGTCCTATAGATATTATATTACGTATCCAAGAATCAGAGATAATTTTTAAATTGCCAGTTATAATATGACCAACAGCAGGATAGCAATACACTGAATTTTTACAATCGCATGTACCAGGAGTGTTAGTGTCAATATCAAGATCAGAAACAATTGTTTTTGAAATAACAAATGATAGATCTGACAGGTTTATTGCATTTACAGTAAATTATGGGTGTTTCAGTATTTTGAAAATAAGCAGGAATGGATAAAATAACCGAACTGTCTCGGAAGATACCAGGTAGATCTATAAAATCTTAACCCTTACTAATGAAGGATATTTTGATGTAATGACGTTTGTGATTATTTTCAAAATCGATGAAAGGACGAAAGCCTGCCTACGTAAAGGGGTGCGATTTGGACCGCCCATGCATATAAACCCTATTGGTTCCATTGGGTGGCAGGGCTTGAGATGTCATTTCAACCCAATGTCGGTGAAAAGACCCCCACGAAATTGGAAGCAGCGTCTCCAAAATGACCCAAAAGTGTTGACGGGGACGTTAAACCTCAAATAAAACAAAACAAACTAGTCTAATCTTCCATATGGCCCTGGAGGCTGTCAGTTCTATCACAAGGAAATCTGTATGCGCGATATTTTTTCAGCTGAAAGCTAGATATCAATCAAACTTCCATGGATATCTCATTCGGAAATGTCTTTGAGCTGATAAGATTTTGGGGACATTGACCTTCTGTTCAAAGCTACCAGTGTATAAAATACAATTTTGTTGACTTAGTCTAAATAAACTTGTTTTCGCGACATTTCGGACTTTCCTCCGACTTGCAACGAAATCTCCAAGTTTGTATTCAGTTTTGGTGACCTAACCTAATATTCAAAGTCAACACTGGACAAAATCGACCAACTTCGTTCAAGTTAAGCGTGTGTGGGAAAGGCTATGAGACTAGCTTCGAAAGATTACTGGGACATGTGTTTGAGTTTATTACATTTTGGTGACCAGAGTGTGCATTTTAAATGTCATTTCGGGACATAATATGCCACAGATTGACCAAATTTAGTAAATGTTACTCCTAGAGTAGTTGGGCATTCATCAAACTTTTGGAGTCATATCATTTGGGTTTATCTTTAGTCTTTCCCGTGCAGACCTTGGCCTCTCAAACTATGCCATTTGGGCATGATTAATTTTGTGAGTGCTGTTTCTTAAGAACATAAAGGCGGACTCCTAAGCTGTTATTGATGTATCATTGCGCTATGCTTTCAAACACAGAATATTTTAATTTAGTCATTGGCACAGGTCAGATCAAGTTTATATGTGATCAATATCTTGCACCTTGAATCTTGCTAAACTGGCAAGAATTTTACACAAAGTCAGTATAAATGCTTTATAAGGTTTTGTGAAAATGATTTTGTTGTTCAAGGTAATAATAAATTGGATTTTAATTTTCAACATTTATCCAGATAAAGCTTGGTGACGCCCTGCCTCGGAACCGCTTAGACAAATACTCAGGTAGTTATCATTGGATTATGTTTACGTTGGGTTGATATCTATTTTCTCTGAAAACATACTGTTTAGATTAATTTTACAAAATTGCCAATATAATTGTGGGTTTGCGTTTGAAGCACTATCCCAGAAAGTATAACTAATTGATCGATTTACCGGTGCTTGATATAGAGAATCTTACATGGAGCCTCGCATAATATCCCTTTTTTTCTAAACGAGTTTTATAAATTTAATAATACATGAACACGATCGCAAGATTCTATTTATTTCATGACATTTTAAACGGATTGTATTCACGATTAATTTACAGAAATGTCAATATTCCGCCATTGGTACTGCAACGTCGTCAATGACGTCGAACATGTAAATTTACGGGACATATCTAACTAATTTGCATAATTAATCCACTAGTAGGAATGTGTGGCGGCCGTAAAAAGTCTCCCTGCCCTACATCATAGTGTAGTTTATATTTTCTTGTCCTTTGGGACCAATGATTCCATTGTGGAATTTAAAATTATTTGAGGGTCACTGATGGGGCCGTATTGGCCGAAACTAGCTAGTGTGGCCCAGAAAACATGTACACTTCATATTTTCCGGTTCTGTGGTGTATTCATTGCTTCCAAAGGATAACCCTTTTATAGAACACATTTAACGTCACTACAGCTCGTGTCTGGGAATGTGTGGCGGCCGTAAAAGACTTCCTGCCATACATCATCGTGTAGTTTATATTTTCTTGTAATTTGGGACCATTGCTTCCATTGTGGATTTTGAAAATATTTGAGGGTCACTGATGAGGCCTTATTGGCCGAAACTAGCTAGTCTGGCCCAGAAAACATGTACACTTCATATTTTCCGGTTCTGTTGTGTATTCTTTGCTTCCATATAGAACATATTTACGAACATAATGCATGATGTTATTACTATTATTATTTCAGGAGAGAGCAATAATATGCCTAGCCTACGCTCCAGCCTTGTTTCGCTCATTATATAAACTGTTTTATGTTTTCGAATACTTAGCTATACTGTGTAAATAAGTGTTTGATGACAAAAAAAATCTGAATAAATAAATAAATGATGTTATTACATTCTCAGACACGACGTCATATAATAAAAAAAATATTTATATATCGTTTACAGGAAAGGAGACAGTAGTCGTGTATCGCCTGAACCATGACTTGACTCTGGAACAGCTGTATTACGAAAGCTTCTACGATGTTCAGTTTGAAGCCGTAAGTGAACATTTGCACGATGTTTATGGCATAACGCAAACACGCCTATACAAATACATTGCCACCTTTATCGCCAAAAAAAAATGAAAATTTTATGATGAAAGATTGTGATATTTTTCTTATTTCTGCTCCAAATATAAATTGTGGGCACTCGTAAGAACCGGGTCTATATTTTAGAGCAGAAATAAGAAAAATAAAGTATACCCCCGGAAACCCCAGTTTCTAAAAGTGGGGTTCTAGGGGTCGAAATTATATAGGCGTGTTTTCGTGATTAGGAAATGTGTGGGTGTAGCGTTTTTGGGAGGGTTGTAGGTTTGTACAGCTATTCGAGCTAAAAATTTATCCAGACATGCAACTGCCTTCATTTGGGATTTTCAAGGACATCACGAAAACATGCCTATATAATTTTGACCCCCCCCCCTTGAACCCCACTGTTTTATAGTAAAACTGAAGGCTTACATGGGTAAACCTTATTTTTCGTATTTCTGCTTTAAAATATAGATAAATATAGATTGTGGGTACTCGTTAGAATCGCCTCGGTCTATATTTTGAGCAGTAATAAGAAAACTATCACATTTTTCCTCATTAAATTTTCGTTTTTTTCGGTTATAATGTTTACAACGCATTTGTATAGGCGTCTTTTCGTAATGTATACGTGGTTTTACTGATTTTGATACTAAACATAGATTGATAGTACTGATTAGGGCCGCCTCAACATTATTATTATTATTATTATTATTATTATTATTTATTAATTAACATTATTGTTATTATTATTATTATTATTATTACATCTTCTTATGATGGGCGCATCCACTTTCCGGCCAAATCTTGTCACATAACTTGTTTTATTATTTACACAAAAGCAAAAATGTGTTGGGGATGATGTGTCGTCCACGATAATATTATTTAGGTAATTTTTGGAGACGTTGCTTCAAATTTTGTGGATCTTTTACCAGACATTGAGATGAAATGACATATCAAACCCTACCGTCCAAACAAACCAATAGCGTTTATATGCAGGGACGGTCCGACTCGCACCACTTTGCCTGGGCAGGCTTAGATCTTTTAAGCGGTTTAACAGTACCCATGTGCGGTCGATTTCAGTTCTGCATGGAAGCATCAAGCAGCCCAATCTATTGCTCTAATCCCCAGTGGGCGGGGCCAGTATGTATGTATGTATGTATGTATGTATGTATGTATGTATGTATGTATGTATGTATGCGTGCTTGTTCTCCTGAGCGGAAAGTATCTGCTCCATCGTAATGTCAGTATGTAGGTAAGTAAGAACCACCCAACCTAATTTTGGTCATTATACAGACTTATGTGCGTGCTCGGTTTAGATTTCTTATTTTACCCGGTTCCCGATGAACGGCCTACGTGGCCTTGTTGGTAAGAAACATAATTCTTTCCCCTGTAGTAATGCACTATTCATCTTTCGAATGCATATTTTTTGTCTTTCTTACATAGAGGATCATTTCATATTAAAAATTTATGGAACTCGCCAAAGGCATATGAAATGACCACGAGTGTAAGATTCTCTTTATCATATGACCACTTTAAATTGGATTTTACGGCCTTTAAATTTGACAATTTTCTCCACAAAAATGCATGGTTGATGGTCGTCATGAGGTTACTTAATCTCGCCATGTAGTATTACACGTGTGGTCATGCGAATTCTAATACACGACGTCATATGCTAAAGCTTTTCTAACATGCTTTTTGTCAGGTGACTGAAAATTAATATATTGAATTAGAATTGACCCTTAGATCGCTCATACGTCATGAGGAGGTTAATGGCGTCATTTTATACGCTGACGTCGCGTTCTGTGTCGCGCGACATTTGATCAGTCCGCAACTTCTTTGGGGATCTACTCTCCCAATTATTTGAGCAGCCATTCATAATGCCACCCCGTGCTATTTTCAGGTACCAACTCTCAGTTTACTTACAGTCCGATGCTAAATCCCTTTGGTAACGTAATGGTGATGTTTACAAACAGATCAATAACTGTACAGTTAAATTACGTGATATTTTTAAATTTGATGACAGTGAGCCACATTGCAATATAACATCATGCTATTCAAAAAAATTTAAAACTTGTACAATTTTGATCACGGATGCAAATTTTACTAGTGGACTCACTAATAAACATACCACACACGGAGCTTGGACAATCTCAGCTGTAAGTCCTCAAATGTTGTCTTTGGAGTGGAGTGTTCACTTTGCGGATTGATATACGTAGGTGAGACAAAAGGACAACTGCGTACTAGAATGTCTGGTCACAGATATGAAGTGAATAATGGAGGCAATCAGTTGTTATACCAACATTTCAATCTAGCAGATCATTCTAGTTTGTCCTTCAGGGTAAGAATATTGGAAAAAATATACCACCCTACTAATAATCCAAGCTTGAGCACACCACTTCGTAGAAACGTGAGGAGTTCTGGATTAGAGAATTAGGCACTGCAGCACCCTACGGTTGCAATGACAAGATAGACTCTGTAGGAAATCTTACTAGCCCTGAATGCAGCTCGGTCAATGTGATGAGGCTCTTTAGCAGCTCTCAACGACGTAGGACATCGGCACTATAACCGTCCGAATTTTCATGCTAATGTGACATTCGACAATCTCCTTGGGACTTCATCTTATTCGTACCAAACTGTATCAACTGCCGGTTTCAAAAATTTGCTCTTTGCAGAAAGAAGCTTTGGATGTGAACACGTTCGATCCAAACTCTCCTGAATATAAGCTGGTTGCTATTATTGCGGATGTTGCTATGTTTCGGTTGTACAAGCTAGTACAAACAGTTTCTCCAGAAGAGACTCCACCTCGTGACTTTCTGAAGCTTGAATTCAGAAATAAAGGTTTTGACGCCGTTAACATTGGCAATATTCTGAACAATAAAACAGTGACTTCAAACGTACCAGCTTATTTCAAAAACAAGAGCCCACCAATTATTTCCTACAGTTATTCTACTCCGATTGCACCCAAAATATTCAATTATAAAACCGTTCTGCAAGGTCTAGATGCCGAGACCATTGCCCCAAACCCCTCCGAATGTTCATGTAATGTCTCAGATTTTTGTTACAATCCAGCAGGTCACATCATTACAGGATACCACAATATTGTTAGAAATGTCAAACTTCGAGACATTCTTTCAAAAGGCCCGAAATACAGGGAACCAAAGTCTTTTACTTGGAAACAGAATTCCAAATTAATTTTGGATTCTGTTGAAGAGTATGCACTGCGCTGGGCTAGGAAAGAGAATGCGAAGGTTGACACCCTCTCCGAATGGGTAAAATCAGTAATGGCCTTGGTAAACAGACGTATAACAGTACTCAGCAGAACCATGTCTCGCCGACATTATTCGGTGATTGATAATCAAGATGTTGCTGCTGAGTTAGCTGAAATCCATCAGAAGTATGTCCTTGTTCCAGCTGACAAGGCATCTAACAGTATTGTGTTTGTTTGCAAAACACACTATATAAACTGCTTAAAAGAAGGATTGGTTTGAGTACTGTGACTGGCAACCCAACATATAATCTTTCTTCTTTGTCCAAAGATGAAATTCTGCGAAACCACCAATCGTTGATGCTTTCGTTTGGAATTTCCCTCCCAGAGGATTATATGGAACTTCCAAAGTTGTACTGGATTCCTAAGCTTCACAAGAATCCGTACAAGCAGAGATATATCGCGGGTTCAGCTAAGTGCTCAACCAAGCCTCTTTCACAGATCCTAACAAGAATCCTTACTGCAGTTAAAGATGGCCTTCAGAAATATTGTGACACTGCATATGCCAGGAGTGGTCTGAATCAGATGTGGATCTTGAAAAACTCCAAAGAGCTCATAGAACATCTTCAGTCACAGTCTTTTCTCTTAGTAAACAGCATAAAATATTTCGATTTCTCAACGCTCTACACAACTATTCCTCATGATAAATTGAAATCTCAACTCAAGGAAATCATAAATCAATGTTTTTTTTTCACAAGAATGGTAACCGTCGCTACCAGTATGTTGTCCTTGGCTACAAAGACACATACTTCGTTCGAGATCTCCGATGCACCACAAAAGTACACTGATGCAGATGTCATAAGGATGCTGGTATATTTAATTGACAATATTTTCGTGGAGTTCAGTGGCCTATTATTTCAGCAAACAATTGGCATACCAATGGGTACTAATTATGCACCGTTGCTTGCCGACTTGTTCTTGTACTCGTATGAGGCGGAGTTTGTAAACGGTCTCCTCAAAGCAGGCAAGAAACGCCTTGCACAACAATTCAATTTCACCTACAGATATATAGATGATTTATTGTCTCTGAAAAATGCTAAATTTGCAGAGTACTTGGAATTCATCTATCCACGTGAACTTGAAATTAAGGAAACAACAGAGACTGCAACCTCCTCCTCATACTGGGAGTGTTATCTCCATATTGACAACGGGAAGCTTACTACTAGGCTGTACGATAAACGAGATGACTTCAATTTTCCCATTGTTAACTTTCCCTTCCTGAGCAGTAATATCCCGTCTGCACCAGCATATGGAGTTTACGTTTCACGGTTAATCCGTTATGCTAGAGTCTGTTCAAAGTATCAGGACTTTATGGAACGTGGGAAGGTGCTCACTACCAGGTTGTTATGCCAGGGGTATCAAAAAACCAAACTGGTACCAACACTAAAGAAGTTTTATGGGAGGCACCATGATCTTGTGGATCCGTACAATGTGGCCATTTCCAGAATTATTTCTGATATGTTTGCCAATGGAAAGCCATAGGAAGACTTCCAAAATCTCGGACATACCCTTCCCGGCATTTACACATTATCTTCGTTCGGGTCGATGGGTATGGTGGGCGAAGCTTGCTTACCAAGTAATGCTTACTATCCGCGGACGCCTGATTACACTCTTCTGGAGTCCATGTCTGTTGATCGGAACATTGATATTTGCCATTTTATCTATGGATTAATGATTTTGGATTAACGCTTTGGTACTACGACTTAAACTACTTTACGCCCAATATTATACCCACTGAACACGTTTGACACAACTAAATTGATACAAAACGACTAGGAACAAAGTTATTTTTCTCTGAGGTCGAGTGACGCGGAAAGAGTAGCTAAATATTGCCGTTTCGAAACATGTAAGAAAATAATCATGCGTGAAAATACTCGTATTGGTGTTCATTCGACGAAATATATTTCGGCTTTACACTGAAAAAAGACATCCTCTATTTAACTGAAATACAGAGATTTTCCATTGAAATCGAAATCGATATCATCACTGTTTCAAACAGTGAAGATACGATTTGGGGATTTCACTGTTTGTGAATTCGACGTACAGAAACTGAAATACAGAGATTTCCCATTAAAATCGAAATCGATATCGTCACTGTTTCAAACAGTGAAGATACGATTTGGGGGTTTCACTGTTTGTGAATTCGACGTTTCGTCGAAAAATAACATATCAGAAGAAATTGTTTGTTCTACCAAGTTCCCCATAAATAAAGTCATTTTGCGCTGTTTTTTTTTTTCTTTCACGCCTTAAATGTTTTACAGAACTGTAAATGCATCTTCTTAATCGAATTTTCTTGTATAAACCTCGCCCCCAGATCTTTCATAAATATTAAAGGATCGGAGTTATCAAATTATCGAAAAGATCTAGCTTGTGTTTTGGTGAAATATGCGTTCATTTATATAAATATTTATTTAACTTAACAATTGCCTTTTGTGTCTGACCCGCTTGTGTATTTTGGGCTTCAGAAAAGGAACCCCCGCTTGTAAAAACTATAACCAAGAATTAAAATTCCTTAATTAATTCAATTTGTTGTCCATTATAGTAGAGTGTCATGTTTAAGGTAGCTGGCCACCTTTTCTAAAATAACATTACTTTTGATTTACATACATTTATAGTAAGTTTCCATCTAGTGCAATATTCTAGCATTAAATCCAAACCCGTCTGTACCTGTTCTGGTGAAATGGCAAAAAATGGCAATATCATCTGCATATAATAACATAAATATTTAATACATATTAATATCGGTATCTTCAAGACCCGAATTTATAAAATGTTCTTAAATATCGTTTAAATATAATGAAAAAGCAAAAGGCGACAGACACTTTCAACAGCAACCAGTTTTTTTTTTTGCTTTAAATTACCAGAAAATAGCCACACTCACCTAGGCGTTCTTATACTTCAGATGGTTTTCAATGCATTTAGGAAGTAGTTTAGATCTATACAAATTATGTCTTTATGATTTTGGTAAAGATATACAAAACGATTTCAGAGCAAAAAAAAAAAAAAAGAAGTGGAGGTAATGATCAGGAATCGATACAATTAACCCACAGCTCCCATCAGAGACACCAAAGAGAAAGGGACACAAACATGAAACAACAGACCCTAATGGAAACATTAATAGCGGAAAACCAAAAGGACAGTTACTTTCCCACAAAATGGCCAATAGGCTATCCAAAATAATATAATAAAAGGGACACAAACACACAAACCATAACAAAAATAAACCGCGCCAGAAGAACCGCATTGGAACGATCAGCGGAAACGAATTCCACTGAGGTTGGGGGCTTAAATCGATTTTACGTGGCCACAATTCTCGCCCTTACTTCCGTCGCGATTAAGACAATATGTTCAATTCGCATGAAGGCCTCCTAACTCAGCAGTGTAACATCTCCGTGAACACAAAAATCAAACAACTACAGAGATGAAACAACGGTGATGACTCAACAGCAAGAAACCACTGAAATGCTGGAGCAAAATAAAACCAATAGTTAGACTCCGATGGGCCGAGCAGAGACAGAGCATCAGGTACCAAACAACATAAGCCTTTATGCTGGAGCTATCATAGAACTGAGGCCTGACCCACCGGCGTGCAATTAATGAGGAATGCAAAGTTGTCAACTGTGACTGGGTTAACTACCTTGCATGCAGTCTGTTGTATAGCATTTATGTTGTACCCAATCTTTTTATATCGAAGAATGATTTTACGAAATTGGGTGCTGAAGTCATTGCGGTTATACATTTTTCTGAATTTATATACTAAGTCACCATAAAATTCGGGTTCCGATAGACCTTGTTGCAGAAGAGATTTAATTCCAATATTGAATTTTGAAATTAAATCATAATGACGTCTAAAAAATTTTGAAAAGGCTTTGAGTAGTTTATGGTACCGATAACCATGATTAAGAAGTTTAGCCGTTAACAATTTATTACGTGTGTTGAAGTCAGATACATGACAACACACTCTGGCAAATTGAATTAATTGCGAAATATAAACGCCATAGGATGGCGCACGAGGAACACCACTATACAAACAAGGAAAATGTACAATCTCAAAATCAAAATCATCGCGTTTATCATACATTTGTAAGAAACAAACCCATCAACAATAGATAAATGTAAATCAAGAAACGAGGCCTCGGTATCAGAATAATTTGCTTTATTTAACTGAAGTTCCGGGGGTAAATTTGACTGATCAGACCATCGAAATAGGTATTATCAATATTTAATAAATCATCTAAATATCTAGAAGTGGAACCAAAAGCTTCACTGATTTCAAACTGGTTTTCAGCGGAAAGGAACTTCATGAAGTCTCTCTCATAACAAAACAAAAACAGATCAGCCATAAGTGGTGCACAATTAGTACCCATCGGAATACCAAGAACTTGTCTAAATAACTTAGTACCAAATCTTATGTAAATATTGTCAAGTAGAAAGATGAGAACTTCACACACTTACTGGCATGACCATAAAGTATAATTTTATGCTCTTCACAAGTGAAAAAGCATTTCTTACATTACATGCAAGATAGAGGGAGTATTCCCTATGGAATGTCCAGTCAATGATATCATTAAGTTTTGCTTTTATAAGATTATGAGGAAGTGCAGTGTAAAGTGAAGAAAAATCATAAGTAGACAGACTTGAAGCACGAAAACGCATGGATTTCAATTTATTTAAAACTTCATTAGAATTTTATAGACCAAAACAGATTTCTACCTGATCTTTCGAAAACTTGGTCGTAATATTTTATTACATGTTTTTTGATGGCAGTTAAACATGAAGTTAATAATTTATACAGTTCAGAGGAGTACAAGAGCTTGAATTTGCAATAAACCGTGCGTTGTATGGTCTTTTATGAAGTTTAGGTAACCAGTATAACGTAGGAAGCTTGTCTTGGTCTTTTGTAACAGAGACAGCAAACTTGGTGGCTGAATGACAAATGTGGTCATCAACTAAAGCTCTCTCTACAGCTAAAGGCTGAAGTCCATAGGCCTTAGTACCACCAAGTTCTTGCTGAAGAGTGTTAACATAGTGAAGCCGTCAAACAACAATTGTTAACGGCCTTATCTGCTGGAACCAAAACAAACTTCCTATGAAATTATTGAATACCTAGTTTAAGGTGACGTAAAGACGTCTTAGGTTTCGGAGGTAATAAATTCTTATTTTGCGAATAAAAAGAAATGCTTTTTTTTTCACTAATTTCAGAATTCTAAGTTTCCATTCTTTTTTTTATTTTTATTTTTATAGGGTATACCAGCAGTGCATAGACAATTATTTCATCGCTGATTAAATTATGATTAAATTTAGTGGAATGCTACAATATTCGATGAAATTTTGAGGATTTGAAGGATTTAAATTTAAAACGGCAACTTTTACTCTATATCGTGAAGGTGATGACTTTGTGATAGCTTTGAAATTTGAAAGTATAAAATGTGAAATTCAACTGACCCAAGGTGAGCGGACAGCGGTTACATGCGTGCACCTATTGTAAACAAAGTAATGTTTCCCAGCCTGATTGTTCATTCTGAGGAGAACGTACGCTCAAATATTTAAGAAGTATACGGTTCAATAAAAGTATGGCAGATAGTGTGGCCACTGCAGATACTGAAACAGTAAGAGACAGTAGAAGAAAACGAAATAATATAAGCAGTGTTAGCAGTTTAGATACTATTGGTACTGCTGGCACTCACCAACATACATGTAAAAGCAGAAGAAGAAGAAGAAGAAGCAGAAGAAGAAGAAGAAGAAGAAGAAGAAGAAGAAGAAGAAGAAAAGAAAAGGTGAAAGAAATGCAAAAGAATCAGAACCTGCTATTCGAGAGGAGCAGGGGAGAGAATCTGTGAAAGAGTCACTCTCTTTAGATGTTACTATGCAACTTTCTGAAATGAACAAAATCTATCGACCGTTATAACGAAGGATGATGGCTTTCTGAGAGGGATGATTAGAGATGTTTTTCAGCAGATGAGAGATGAGTTTCTTAATTCGGTATATAACAGAATTAAAATCCTAGAAGGAAGATTATTTGAACGAGATCAGGAGAATGATAAACTGAAGAAAGACATAGATGATCTAAGGCAGCAGATAGATAAACAGAAGTGTACGCATAACAATCAGCAAAGTGAGAATACGAAACTGAAGGAGCAGATAGAAACAGTGAGTTTGAAAACAGAATAAAAATATATATATGAATTTAAACAGTATAGCAGAAAGAATAACTTAAAAATAAGCAGCATTCCAGTGCGTGGAATCGAATCGACTGAAAAAACTGTAGAGAAAGTCATTGAGAAACTGGATAATACTATTCCAGAAGTAGAGTTATGAAACTTTTTCAGAGAACAACTTCAAATTGGTTTTATTTATTTATTAACACAACGTTTCGGCCATTATTGGCCTTTATCAAGTGTAATAAACAAGTAGACAGGAAATGACTTCGACGTCACACGACGTCAATGGTGACGACGTCAAATAGAAACACATCAGTTGGCGTAAAAAGTCTAAATAAAGGAAGTAGAGTTACAAAGACAGCATATCGACGTGGCACAAAGGATCGGTAGACAGCAGAAAGAAAAACATAGACACATAATTATAAAATTTAATTCTAGACTGCAGCGAGATGAAATTCTCAGGAAACGTAGAGCCTTTAAAGGGTCAAAAATCTTCTTAAGTGAAGACTAAACAAAAATAAACCAATAAGTAATAGCGTGCATAAGGAAGAAAATGCCCGACGAAGTGGACCGGTCATGGTCTACTGGTGGTCATTTATTTTACAAACTGAAAAGTGACTTGGACACCAAAATTGAAGTACCCTACAAAGATTTTCAAACTTGGATAGACATGCCGTGGCCAAAAACGCAAATACGAGACGACCGCTCTGAGTAAACTGGAGCTTTAGACGACAACTAAAACTAATATGAAGTAATTGTTATAATTTTTAAACATTATAAGTTCAAAGTAAGACATCAAGAAATCCGTTATATCATTAGGATAACATGCCGTTACGGTATTTTGGTATACAGCAAGGGTCTACTAATAGCATTATCAGATGATAATTTGATTCTTTTCCTTTCTTATCTCCGCTCCGCGCATTGACTGTGGATGCTCGATAGAGTCGCCTTAATGAGGCGGTTCTAATGAATACCAGCGGTCTGTGTTTCGGCGCGGAAATAGACAGGGTATTGTACACCTCTGATATGAAAAGGAAAGCTTATATCCCTATAACCCCGCCACTTTTTTCTCTACATGATGTGGAGTTCAACAGGGTGTGTATTACACGGACTTGATCTTCCACTGACCGTTCCAAGGCGGCTCTTCTGTGGCGATTTATTTATGTTGTTGTTTGTTACTTACTGTGTGTATCACTTGTGTCTTTTGGTTTTGGATGGCCATATGGCCATTTTGTGGGAAAGTAACTGTCCTTGTGGCCTTCCTTTGTTTAGGTTTCCATTATGGTCTGGTCGCTTAATGTTTGTATTTCTTTCCCTTTGGTGTCTTTTATGGGTGGAGTAAGTTAATTGTATCAATTCCTGATCTTTGTTTTACTTCTACTTTGATAACGTAATGCACATAACAAAACTATAAACTACAGTGGAACTTCGAGAACTTGAACACGGAAAATCGTTTACTATATCTTATTCGAACTCTCTCGTATGTCCCTAGAGAATTGCTCTTATAGTTCCTGACGTCCATGTGTTTACATTAATTTATTTATTTTTGTTTGTTTGGTTGATTTCATTTTGAAACAAATATGCTGTGTGTCCTCATTGAGGCGATTCTAACGATTACACACAACATAGATTTGTTTGTTTGATTTCAGGTTTAACGTCCCCGTCGGCGCTGTGTGGGTCGTTTTGGGGGCGTTGCTTCCGGTTTTGTGGGTTTGTTTACCCGACATTGAGATGAAATGACATCTCAAGCCTTTCGCCCAATGAAACCAATAGGGTTTATAAGCATGGACGGTCCGATTCGCACCGCTTTGCCTGCGCAGGTTTGGATCCTCTAGGCGATTTACCGATACTCGTGTGCAGTCGAATTCAGCTCTGCGTGGAAGCATCATGCAGCCCATCTATTCTTTCAAGTCAACATAGATTTATTTTATAAAAAGGCCGACCATATATCTAAAGGTTATCCACATTATGCCTCATGGCTTGATAGTATGAGCAACTCATTATAATTAAAACTACCCCTATTTCGAATAAAAAGTTCATGGTCCCGAAAGTGTTCGAGTTATTTAAGTGCGACTGTATATAGATTTCAACCCTTAACAAATCGAAGTCAAGTGTGTGCATATATTTTTTTCAAACAGTATACTATACTAAGATTTACTGTTATTGGAACAACAGTATATGATCCAAACCTGTTCGTTGTGGTATGACCACGTGACCGATGGATGCACTTGGCATTTTATTTCCTTTCTTTTTTTTCTATTAGCATATGATTTTTACGACTGAAGCCTGGCATTCGGAAGAACAATTTGGTGTCTGTACATGTATTTGTCGCCTGTCTTAAAAAGTAATCGGACCTTTAGGCAATTCAAAATACATGTTTATGAAAGCGGACCGAATCACGCAGGAAGAAGCCTTCCTCCTTTATTATATGACGTCGCGTCTGAGCGTGTAATAACGTCATATGGTAAATTCGATAATCTACTATGCAAATTAGTTAGTTATGCCCCGTAACGTTACATGTATGACGTCCTTAACGACGTCGCGTTGGCTAATGACGGCATATTGACATTTTTTTTTGTAAAAAAACAATCGTAAATGATGAATGGACTGCGTTTGAATGTCATATGATAAATATAATCTTGCATTTGTGCTCATGTATTGTTGAGTTTATTAAGCTCGTTCAGAAAAAGGGATAAAATGCTCGACAAAGCCTCGCATTATATCCTTTTCCTCAACTCGTTTTGATGGATTCAATAATGCATGGACACTAATGTAAGATCCTCTATTTACAATATGGATGTCTAGAAATATAACTAGTTGTTATTTGTCGATATATACTATGACAACTCACCAGCACACAAAATATTGGGGAGAATTTTGTCTCGGCTCACAAAAAAATACTAACCGACTGAATATGCGACCTGTGAAGTCTGTTCATTCTTTACTTTAAGTATTCTTAACCCTTTTTGTACCAAATGGAATCATCCTCCGTAGTAGTATAGGCGCCGCTTTGGCGTCATGGACTGCGCGTGCGCGTCACGGCGCGTCGGCCATATTGGATATCGATGACTTGACCTCGGAATAAATATCTGCCACGTCTCTATTATTCGTCGAAGACTCTTAAATTTAAACAAAAGGTCTCTTCAAAATCCAAGCTGCTCCGTCTCTATTGTTCCGAGGATGCACTAAAATGTGAAAACAAAAGCCTGATCCCTATCTGTGAATACATGTTTTGACAAGCAAGTAATGTCCTGTTTGGACAGGTTTGCAACGGTAAATTATGATTGGATGATTATTAAAAACGCTGCTATTTGATTGGCTGATGAAATATTCGAAAATTCGCTCTTTGAACTTCAAAATTAAACAAACCTTTAAACTTTCTACCCACACGGTAGAAAAACCCTTAGATGTTTACAATGAATACGCTTCAGTCTTTTTTAACGTGGATAAAATGTATGAATGTGTTGTAGCCTGCCTGCAAGAACCGGATACTGTAAAACAGATTGGGAAAAGAACTGGAGTTACAAACGTTTTAATTTTGACATTGGAATTTTAGGATATACGCATGAACCTAGCAACAAGATAAAAGTGATATTTACAAGGACTAAGAAGATATGTTTTGTGATAACCGCTTATCCCATTGCTTAAGGGGTCAGTCGAAAAACATGCTTGGTCACGATTTTCAGCTAAATGGTTATTCAGAACTCACTAAAAATAACAGCCAATCAGAATTGACTCGTCACTATAAAAGTTATTGCTTCATTCGTTTTGAGTCATATAGGTTTGGACATTCAGACAGAAAACATGTCACACTTCAGATGCAGGTTCACTCTCGGTAACGATCGTTACGTGGAAGGTAAGGAATGGAAGGGGCAACTACGTGTTGATCTAAGAGAATGGAAAGACGATTAACCGACCAAGAAGGGTATCTGTCTCACGTTGATGCGATGGAAGAAACGGGTCGATTACTTATAATACGTAGATCAGGCACTGACAGAGAAGAGATCCTACAGTTCTCACTTAGGAGGTAACGTCTACTGTACGATTGCAGAAGGCGGCGTGTGTGTTGATATAAGACAATATTGGAAACCCCAGGATAGTGTGATACCCACGAAAAAGTGACTGTGTTTGAGACCTTTGGAATACAAACGCTTCAAAAACTGATGTCAGAGATAGGAAACGCTTTACCCGAACTGGACCCAGTGGTACCTTTTTTTCTACAGAGTGATCATATGAACCAACTGGGAGCGTTACAGTATTCTGAATGTAACCATAACGATTTTAACAATTGGTGATAACAGTTATAATATGAACAATAGTTAGGTTTGTGTGTATGACATTGGCGATATTTGACGAGTTATGTTGGTGGTCAAGATGCCATCAATTGCGAAGAGAAGCCAGAGAAGCTTCAGAACGGTGGATAGAAATATTTGAAAGACAACAACATGAAAATTTATACAGCGTTATATTGTTAATTGCATTTATATTGTAAACTTGTTTGTAAGAACGTTTATATTTCTTAACATGTTTATAATTAAATATGTCCGACTGGAAACAGTACTTGTCTTCCTTATACTTTAATTCCAAGTCCCCGGGTAGCTATCTTGGTCCTGAAAAATTGTATCGGTTTGTTAAATTTTGTATAGTTACGCCCTATTTGTTAAAACTGAAGGCAAATATAAAATTGGGAGGTATAGAATCCGAAAATGGTTACAAGACCAGGAGTCTTATTCCCTAACCAAAGGCGCTAGACGTAAATATACTAGATCGAGGGTCTTTGAGGCGGGCATTGACAGTCAGAGGGATGTGGATTCCATGGTTATGGTAGATTTAGCTAAACAGAATGACGGTTATCAATATGTGTTGGTCGCCATTGATATTTTTCCCGCTATGCCCGCTGTCAACCTGTCAAAAGTAAAAAAAGGAAGGACGTTGTGGACGCCCTGAAACGTCTGCTAGGTGGTCATCGGAAGCCAAACATGGTCCGGTCTTACTTAGGAATGGAATTTAGAAGTGCAGAAACCAATAAATACTTTAAAGAACAAGACATTTACCATTTTTACGCATTAAACACAGCGACAAAAGCTAATTATAGCGAACGCCTTATCAAGACTTTAAACCACAAGCTGTTTAGATACATAATGAAACACAGAACGCAGCGCTACATAAATGCCCTTCATGACATCGTACACATCTGTAATCATACCCGACATCGAAATCTGGGAAAAGCACCTGCTTCCATCAACAAGGACAACAAAGGGGAAAGTATACTACAGCAATATTTACTGAGACAAAAGGGCGTCAAATCGAAGAAGAGTTCCCCGGAAAAAACTTTGCGCCGATACAAGTTTAAACCAGATCAAACGGTTCGCCTGTCCCACGTGAGAAGCTCTTCGAGAGAGAGTACTCACAAAAATGGACTGGAAATATATTTTAAGTCAAAACACGTTTCAGAAGAGATGGTATACCTGTCTATGCTCTTGCGTCCTGTGATGAGGAAAGCTTCGACGGGACATTTTATGAACCGGAAATGCAGGCCGTCCTTGTCGTTGCCTCGACGGAATATCACATTCAAGCGATATTAAAGAAGCGTGTGCGAAAGAAAAGAAAAGAAGTTTTTGTAAGATGATTACACTGGCCCCAAAAATATTACAGCTGGATACCAGAAGAAGACGTCAAGGACTACTCATAGACCAATCAGAAGCCTGTCTAATCAGATAATCAAATCACGTGGCTCTTGTTACATTATATATGTAGGACAAATCGTTAGACCCGTCATGTTTGAAGATAACACCATGAAGATTACAAATGCCGTTTATAGCGCTCATTTGTGCAGATCTATCGACTTGAGAGACCTATGTCAGTGTCTATGTAACGCCCGGTACGACCAATACGTTTCCCGGACTTATATATGGCAACACAGAAATATCGGTTGTAACTGCTTGGTATTTCCCAACGGCGTGATTAATTGTAACGGTAGTGCTTCCAGTGCAGAAGAGGGATAGCAGAGGTTACGAAGGTATACCAGAAAACTTCAGAAAATGGGGTTACCAGTCCAGCTTAGAAAAGTCAAGATGATGACAGCGTCTGCGAGCCATTCTCTAAGTGATGTTCTTGACATAAAGATGTTGGCCAAAGAAAGAAACGTTGTGTAAGAACCAGAGCTGTTTCCCGCCCTTAATTTTAAAAACTATGGAGTAAACTTTTGCTGTTTTCATACGGGTAAAGTGGTGATCACCGGTATAAAATGTGCTCGTCAAATTGATAATGTGGTCTTTCCAACCCTTAAAGAACTGGCGCTCTATACGCGTTAGAAGCGTTAACGCAAGCACATATTTAACAATGCAGCATTCCAAAGTCTACCAGTGTGTCCACTTTCTGGCGATGTTGAAGAACGACACCCAAACCTAACTACACAGCAATTGTCATCCATCATAGAAGTGGCCAAGAGACTGGGCAACGGAACCATCAATCCTCTAAGAAGGGATGCTCAATTTTTACAGAGAAGACAGTTGATGCTAAGAACATTGACGTCCGGTGGAGTCAGTGTCAGAATAAAAAGGCTTTGGTGAACAGACATTCTTCGATTATACCGTTAATGTTGAAAAGTGTGTACTCTGTCTGTCGCATGTTGAGCCGTTGACCAAACTTGCCCCAGAAACTGTTTAAGCGAGGGCTCGCAAACCAGAGTTCTTTGCAATATTTCCTCGATCCAATCATACACCCTCCTTCTCGAAATAATGCCATATGCATTGCATCATATCCGTTTCATTTTCCATCCAGTCGGGGGACTACTCGCCTCTTGCTTAAACTTTAAAACGTATTTATATATTTGGCGATTAGCCCCCCTTCTCTCGTCTTGGGGTCATATTGAGTCCTTTCTTGCCAGTGGTATACCTCGTAAATGTTTTTCAGGCTATATCCTAATCTTAGAGTCGTTTGAATCTCAGGGGTACACCAGGTGCCGGTCAACTCTCTTTCCTCTTCGGAGCACGTGCAAGGGTTTTGATTTTCGGTATCCGCACAGGTTTTACATAGGGGGAATTTAAATTTACAATTTGATTTGTAGGGAAGGACTGGATGATACAGTCCTCTTGGAGGTAGAATTTTGATTTTTTTGCGATGCCAAAATAGTCATTTATATTTCCAAAATCTTTAGTGATAATGGCGGGGTGACCTACGGGATACCGACAATAAATGTTCACCCAGGGATAGAGACTGATAAAATCGACGTTCCTGATTTGCTCGTGTTCTGAGGTTTTGTAACAGAGTTGACTCGCATTGATGCGTCCCCCAAAGAAACTCTCTCTAGGATCTAACCTGTCCATTAAATCTAACTGTAGGGTAAATTGTTTAAGCTCAGAGTTTTGATTACGTAGCTTTTTAAACTCATGTTCCTAAATGCAAATGTAATTCATGCCTAATTGTTCTATCCATGCTTTCTTTTTCATGGTTAATGCGTATAATTCCTTTAAAGATTGGTTTGTGAGTGGATGGTACGTGTCTTCACGGTTTTCGGAGAAACAATCGGGGCAACCATGAAAGATACAACCATGGTACTCGTATGCCGTGTTTGTTTCTTCGCAATAACCGTCCACTTTGAAACGTGTGCCCAGTAAAGACTTTTCGCCTGTATTCAAAGCGTGCTGAATGTATGTGTTACTGACACGTGCCATCCATTCTAATCACTCAATTGAAACCTTGCTGTACTGATCATTGTAACCACTTGGACGGATTTTTGTGATAGGTGTACTCACAAAGTAGAAGTAAAACAAAGATCAGGACTCGATACAATTAACTTACTCCACCCATCAAAGACAAACTCTCTTTCGCTTACTCTCTCATGTGTGATGTCGGATTCGTGGACCAATCTGTTGTCTTTTTAAAATTTTATGTAACATTTTTCATCGACGATTTTGGCGGGCACCCAATCGTCACGGTCTTCAAACTTTACCCGCCATTCTTCTTCAATGAACTTTGTTCTAAACACGCTCATGCACACGGACGCTATGGTGACTGAATCAAATAGGTCCACGGCTCCAAAACATTTCCTCTCTTTATTATTCTTATCATTGATAACTTTTTTAATACCTGTAGCACTCATCAACAACTCTCAATTTCAAACACGCTTGCCTTAAAATATCTACATCACTTCTACAATATTCTAACATTTCTTTTCTAAAATCAAACTCTTCATTCATTCTCGCACTTAACCATTTCAATTAATTCTCTTCTCTCTTCATCTCCCATAAAATTGTGACCATAGAATTTAGCTTCAGGGTAGGGTCCCACATAATTTTGATTATCTCTCGTATTAAAATAATGGGGGAGCCATCCCTTTTTCAGCTCTTTCAATCCAAATGCTTTAGGTAGTTGTGATAATTTCATAGGTAAGACGTTGAGACTGTCAATCACTTTGATATGTAAATTTCGCTCGACTGTCATATACATTATTTTTGTACCGTCATAGATGATTTTGTCGGCACGTAGGGATTGGTCAATAAGGGACTCTAAAAGAAAATAGCCATCATATAATTTCATTTTATGCACTACAACTTTAAAATGTCTACGTTGGTCGTTAAATAGCCATGCTCCAAATTTTTCGGCGGTATCCCCTCCTTCAAAAGTGACTTATCTAAAGAAGAAGTAAAACAAAGATCAGGAATTGATACAATTAACTTACTCCACCCATAAAAGACACCAAAGGGAAAGAAATACAAACATTAAGCGACCAGACCATAATGGAAACCTAAACAAAGGAAGGCCATAAGGACAGTTACTTTCCCACAAAATGGCCATATGGCCATCCAAAATTAAAAGACACAAGTGATACACACAGTAAGTAACAAACAACAACATAAATAAATCGCCACAGAAGAGCCGCCTTGGAACGGTCAGTGGAAGATTTCAACTAGGGGGCTTAAATTGATTTTACGTGGCCACAATCCTCGCCCTTACTTCCGTCGCGATTTAGACAAATAATTTGTTCAGTCCGCATGAAGGCCTCCTAACTCATCAGTGCAACATCTCCGTGAACACAAAAAATCAAAGAACCACAGAGGTGAGGCAACGGTGAGGACTCGACAGCAAGAAACCACTGAAATGCTGGAGCAAAAGAAAACCAACAGTTAGACTCCGATGAGCCCGACCAGAGACAGAGCGTCAGGCACCAACCAGCATTATCTCTTTAATTCTCAATAAGCCTTTACGTTGGAGCCGTCATAGAATCTGAGGCCTGACCCACCGGCGTGCAATTAAAGAGGGAAGCAAAGTTGCCAACCGTGATTGGGTTAACTACCATGCATGCAGTCTGTCGTATAATATCCATGTTGTACCCAATCTTTTTATATCGAATAATGATTTTACGAAATTTGGTGCTGAAGTCATTGCGGTTATATATTTTTCTGAATTTATATACTAAGTCACCATAAAATTCGGGTTCCGAAAACCGCATTTGCCGGGACAAGGACCATCGTCTTTGTTGTCCCTCAAACGGGTATTGTCACAATCTTCGCAGCGGGTTCCGCACGCCTTACATACAGATTTATGGGTCAGGCTTATCAATGCATTTTGGACAAACGGAATGCGCTACGACAAAGTTGGGACGATGCGTAGCCTTACCACATCATGAAGTTTTACAATGTTGACATTTAGAACAAGATTTACATACCTGTTGAGATTGACAGTCCTTACAATTGTCCTTTTTTAAAAGTTTATATTTATCCACACTTTCACCAAATTCATCCTGACTACATTCAAAATCAAAATATATAAATTTAGGTATAAAGTCCTCTTTAGCTTGTTTAGTTCTTAGGTAACATTGATGATCGTCAATTACATTATTTTTCGCAAGAGTTACATAAGTATTCACCACACTCGTGTTCCTCTGTTTTTCGTTTGTCTTTTCTCATTACTTTATAGCACTGCGTAGACTTCCACCATTTTTCGCACTGTTGTGTACCACTACGTTTTCCCTCAAATTTTCCATTTTTATGTACCGGAACCTGTTTGTGTTTCTTATGGCATAATTCAGATCGACAGTCCATATTACAGTCCTGGCATTTTACTGGAGTCTCTGTTTTCGGACAATTGTCCCTTTCACACACAATAAATGAAGTGTCGCGCTGGTGCCTGTCTCGATGATCGTAATGATAAAGGCATTTTTTCGCAAAAATATCTAGCGCTGAGAATCCGGTTATGCTGGTAATAGCATGGAAGTAGTCGTCGTCGACTAGATACTCGTAGATGCACGGTCTTTCGTCGGTACTAGGACTGGTAATAAACTTGTTACCTAGTCTGGCGCTGACCACCATCACGCGTACTCCAAAGGCTTCTTCAAACGCCTCCACATCATTTAAACTCGCCGGTCTGTCCATGGCTACTCCCGCTAACTGACTGATGGCTCTTGCTAGATTTTGCTGTAAGTCTCTTGTTTTATTTCTCAAGTTTTTAAAGAAAGTTTCCGGTACTTTCTGGTGTTCCAAACGAGTTGTACGTATCTTTTCTTTCCTCTGTTTTTTTGGCTATTACTTCCCATTCTTCAGGTGTGCATCTTTGGAGTTTCGCCCAACTTACCCCCGATCGCTCTCGCCATACAAAGTTGATCTTCATTCTCTATTGTCACTATAGATGTCTTCAATTGTAACGAATTATTTTTTGCTTTAATCTTGGTGATTCTTCGACGAGCTCCTCCTTTGGGTAAATTTATGGTTCCAATGGTAATTTTGGTTACTGTTAAGTACTTTCTTGATCGTGTCCATAACCTTCTGCACATTCAGCTGATCCCAGGCCTGTAGAGGTACTACGACAGGGTCGTGTAAACGTTCGTGATGATTAACCACCCTTTCAAAGTCGTTTCGCACCGAATTGCCCCGGGTTCGTTCAGCACGTCGTTGAACATGTGGTGGAGTCCATCTCTAATATCTTGAAGCCGTTTCCCGTTGTGCTGCTCGTTTATTTTTATTTGGTAGGTGCGGTATACGGCCGCAATTTTTGCATACGTTCTTTTAGACTTTTTCCCCATGTTGTACTGGAGTGGTTGGGTATCGGATCGATGTAATGGCCCCGGTTGAGGTTCTTCTCCACCGCCTGCCTGTGGTGAAGTAGGGTTTTATTTGATGTATTCCTTGCTTCCAAAGGATCTAACTTCAGAACTTATTCCATTCCCCGTCTAAGATACACACTTCTGCCATGTCATTCATAGCGTCGTCGAAAAACAGAGCCTTGATCGATTCTTCGACTTCTTCCTGCTCTTTTACATACTCCAAGACTAACTCAAGATCGTCAGTAGTTTGTGTCGTCGGAACATCCAAACGCTCAAGCATCCATTTGCTCGGTCACGAACTCGTCCCCGTACTGTCGATTATGTAATTGGAATAATCGAAACCTGACCGCCGGTGAATCTACAATTCCCCACCTCAAAGCAAAATTCATCAAGTCGTCGGCGTCGGTGTAAGTGTTCACCATACTCTCAAACTGTGTTGTATAATTTTCCACGTTGTCGCTTTCAATTCAAAATTGATAATGATTTTTTCTTTGCGCTCGTTCTTATATACTTTTGGAAACCTCGCTCTTACGTATGATTGGATTATTAAAATAGCAATTCGGGTTGTCACGCGAAGGCGTCATGTGATCGATTTTCTAGTTAGCCAGAATGGGTTTGTAAAATTAGCACTTCGGGTATCACATGATCGCGTCACGTGATCGCGTCATGTGATCGATTTTCTAGTTAGCCAGAATGGGTTTGTAAAATTAGCATTTCGGGTTGTCACGTGATCGCGTCATGTGATCGATTTTCTAGTTAGCCACATTGGGTTTGTAAAAAAAGCAGTTTGGGTTGTTACGTGATCGCGTCGTGTGATCGAGTTTCTAGTTAGCCAGAATGGGTTTATAAAAAAAAAAAAAACAATTCGAACTGATCAAAATCTCTTTTGTTCTATTATTATAGCCAAATATAGGTCTAACCTCATACACTTGATGTTTCATTTTTCACATTACGATAACATACACGTGCGACATGTTTCACATCTCCATATATGACGACATGTTTTATGAAATCCATTGATATTTTTTCTTTTTCATACTGCAAACATGTGGGTACTCGTTAGGACCGCCACTTTGCGGCCGTTCTAATGAGTACCACGGCCTATATCTAGGGGCAGAAATAAGAAAAATAATATATACCCAGATTTCCCTATAAAGAGTGGGGTTTAGTGGGGGTGTCCATTTCACGGACTTGTTCGCGTGATGAGATCTTTGAGTTCATCACCAATACTTAGTATTTGTCAAGACCTTTCAAACGAGACGTAACGCGTTCTATAGGGAGTTAAAAGCGATTTCACGCATTTTGGTCACGGTCCGATTATTTCAACGCGTAGGTCTCCTTTAGACGATTCGTTTGATACCAAGATCACCCATAATGGTTCAGGCATAAGGGAAATAGAGCCATTTAAAGATTACCCCAAGGGAGATAATCTGAACCGCCAAGGGATATAATTCGGTCACAGGTGAATAGTTTCATCGCGTAGACCTCTTTGAGACGAGACACAACACGATCCCCTTCGGATAAAAACTAAGGCCATTTGGTTTTTGCAAACACTGTAAATCCGGATCAGACGCCACACAACATCTGATCAGTGTGTAAACTGTTTGCATACAGTTCAGGGTATTAGTAACGGACGCATCTGAAGTGTGACGTCTGATCAGTGCTTGCCTTTTCGGATAGCCACAGTCTAAAGTCTATTTTGGTCATTAACTTGATGAAACGTAATAAAAACCTGAACAGACACAATTATATTTAAGAGTCATTTCAAATTCTATTTTAAACGTGAATAAGATCAGCCAGCTTATTAAGTCTTTCGGGGATACACGTGTGACACTGATGCGCAAGGCGTGCATTGATGAGTCTGCGTTTATATGCAGACTGGTCAGTCTTATATTGTTGCTAAAGTTTTACCTTTATAGTTTTTTTCGGTCGAGGGCACAATACTCGTATCGTAGCAATTGCCGTCAATGTGAATGAACCTTCAAGCGCTAATCACATCAAGCAGATGACATTTTTTTCTTTCTGTTTGTGTTTAGCAGTACTGATAATGGCAGGTGATTCGCGTTAAACATAAACAAACAAATCGTCTGCTATGCACGTGGCACGTAGTTAAGCGGACAGGTCTATTCATCATTTCAAGCTAAAAGTACCCAATACTAGCAGATGATATTTTCGCAAGTTGGTTTTGAAAGACAAACACAGATATTCAAACATGTTAACGAAAAAATATAGAAAAAATTTGATAAAAATTGATATTTTTGATAGCTCGAAACATAGATTGTTGGTACTCGTATAACAAGAAGAGAGAAAGAGAGAGAGAGAGAGAGAGAGAGAGAGAGACAGAGACAGAGAGAGAGACAGAGAGAGAGAGAGAGAGGGAGAGAGAGAAAAGAGGGATGCATGCATCTTTTTGGCTGATAGGTAGCTAAATCGGCCCCCGCCCATCGGGGCTTGAAGAAATAGATGCTTCCGCGCAGAGATGACACGAGTACTGGTAAACCGCTTAGCCCAGGTAATGCGGTGCGAATCGGCCCGTTAATAAACCCTATGGTTTCAGTGGATGACAGGGCTTGTCATTTCATCTCAATGTCGGGCCCCGCAAAATCGGAAGCAACGTCTTAACAGTGTAAATCTCAAACAAATTCCGCATTTTATATCAATAATTTATCTCGGCTCATCATAAAAATCACCGATTTCGTCGGCTAGGTATTGTATGAATTTAACGGCGTTCGTAAAACCTCTTAGAGGGGTGCTATTGCAGATCAGGCTTTTTCACTCATATTCTAGACAGGTTTTTAATTATTTGGACCCCATTTTGATGTATATCAGTCTTTGATGTATATCAGTGTAGTCATGTAACTGACTTCAACACTCGTAATAAATTATTAACGGCTAAACTCCTTAATCAGGGTTATCGGTACCATAAACTACGCAAAGCCTTTTCAAAATTTTATAGACGCCATTCTGATTTAATTTCAAAATTCAATATTGGACTTAAATCTCTTCTGCAACAAGGTCTATCGGAACCCGGATTTTATGGTGACCTAGTATATAAATTCAGAAAAAAAATATATAACCGCAATGACTTCAGCACCCAGTTTCGTAAAATCATTCTTCGATATAAAAAGATTGGGTACAACATGGATATTATACGACAGACTGCATGCATGGTAGTTAACCCAATCACGGTTGGCAACTTTGCTTCCCTCTTTAATTGCACGCCGGTGGGTCAGGCCTCAGATTCTATGACGGCTCCAACGTAAAGGCTTATTGAGAATTAGAGAGATAATGCTGGTTGGTGCTTGATGCTCTGTCTCTGGTCGGGCTCATCGGAGTCTAACTGTTGGTTTTCTTTTGCTCCAGCATTTCAGTGGTTTCTTACTGTCGAGTCCTCACCGTTGTCTCACCTCTGTGGTTCTTTGATTTTTGTGTTCACGGAGATGTTGCACTGATGAGTTAGGAGGCCTTCATGCGGACTGAACAAATTATTTGTCTAAATCGCGACGGAAGTAAGGGCGAGGATTGTGGCCACGTAAAATCGATTTAAGCCCCCCAGTGGAAATCTTCCACTGACCGTTCCAAGGCGGCTCTTCTGTGGCGATTTATTTATGTTGTTGTTTGTTACTTACTGTGTGTATCACTTGTGTCTTTTAATTTTGGATGGCCATATGGCCATTTTGTGGGAAAGTAACTGTCCTTATGGCCTTCCTTTGTTTAGGTTTCCATTATGGTCTGGTCGCTTAATGTTTGTATTTCTTTCCCTTTGGTGTCTTTTATGGGTGGAGTAAGTTAATTGTATCAATTCCTGATCTTTGTTTTACTTCTACTTTGAATCGACTGCCTATTCAAAATTCGCAAAATTGTAGTATGTTTCCTCTGGCTTTCTTTGCCGGATCATTACAGGGTCACTGATGAGGCTTTATTAGCCGAAACTACGTAGTATGACCCATCTTCTTTCTTATGAATGTTTTCATTGCTCTTAAAGGAACTCATTTTTGATTTTTATTTTGTTGTCAATTTAGTGCAGCTTCCGAACAATAGAGACGGAGCAGCTTGGGTTTGAAGAGGCCTTTTGTTTAAATTTAAGTGCAATAGAGACGTGGCAGATTTTTATTCCGAGGTCATCAAATATGGCCCAAGAAGAGAGAGAGAGAGAGAGAGAGAGAGAGAGAGAGAGAGAGAGAGAGAGAGAGAGAGAGAGAGAGAGAGAGAGAGAGAGATGCATGCATGCATGTATGCATCTTTTAAGCTGATACCTCAGATCAAACATGTGCAGTCCGACTTTTATATCAACAATCTCTATCGGCTGATCATAAAAATCAACGATTTTGTCGGCTAGGTATTGTATGAATTTAACGGCGTTCGTAAAACTCTAAGAGGAGTGCTGTTGCTGATCAGGCTTTTGTTTTTCAATTTTTAGTGCCTCCTTGAAACAATAGAGACGGAGCAGCTTGGGTTTTGCAAAAAGGGGCCTTTTGTTTAAATTTAAGTGTCTTCTTCGAACAAAAGAGACCTGGCAGATTTTTATTCCGAGGTCAAGTCATCGATATCAAATATGGCCGACGCGGCGACGCGCCGTGACGTCATCCCCGCGCATGCGCAGTCCATGACGCTCAAGAGGCGCCTATGTTACTCTCCTTATATATAGCAGGAGTCTATTTCAAAATTTAGGGGTGTCAGGTTTTTTTGTAATTACTGTTATCATTATAACTATTACTATCCGGTTTTATTATTAGTACTTGAAATTACTATTACTATTTTTATTATTATTATTTATTATTGTTGTTATTATTATTTGCTATTTTGCTGTGCAATTGTATACAGTCAAACCTGTGGGGGTAAATATTATATATATATGTAACATGAAAATATATCATAGATAAACTTACAATACGTGTACTGTATGTTTATTTAACCATTTTTGTACCGAATGGACTCTTCCTCCTTATATATATAGCAGGAGTCTATTCCAAAATTTAGGGGAGACAGGTTGTGTTTTTATAAAAAATATCAGGATTGTATCTGAATAATTGCACCTTTTTGGTTACATATAATCACTATATTTATTGTTATAGATTTGTTAAAAGCAATATGGTTAGACAAATAATTTCTTCTCGAAACAGCATTTTGAAACTGATTCTATATTTTTATTTATTTATTTAATTTTATCTAGCAGTAATAACTAATATTATAATTATTGTTATTATGACTATTATTATTATTATTCATAGTGACAGTAGTGAAAGTCACGGTTTTTGAGTATTATATTTTGTTAATGACTATCATAGATACATGTACTACCAATACTATACATGTATAAATTGATTCTTCACCACTACATAAATTTAATAATATTATTATTATCATTATAATAACCACTATTATAATCGTCATTATTATTAGTAGTAGTAGGTGTAGTAATCAGTATCCTTCGAAGTGGACAGGTAGGTTTAAAAGCTCAGTAAGCAGTCAAGAATTGTAGTTGCTATATCCCTAAATAAATATACTGTATAATATGGTCCATCTTGTTTCTTAACCATAACGTAAATTATGGTTTATATGGAAAATGATGTCAGTTATTATTAGCTGATTATAATATGCTTTATAAAATTATGTACCGCAATTGATTTTCAATATTGACCGAACATGTCATCTTGTAAAACGATTTAACACACTGCTTTCTTTCTTGCAAAATAGGACTTGCAGCTTGTCAAACACTGAATCGCTTCTTTGAGAAACAAAACAATTGAACATCACGAAGACACGCCTACATAATTTTGACCCCCTTGAGCACCACTTTTATATGTTGATATATACAGGAGTAAATCGAAGTCTTTTGTTTCTGAATGTGGGTGCTCATTAGGACCACATCGATGTATCGGTTCTAATGGCCGGTTGTATGGGCGTGTTTTTTTTTTTTTATTTTCGTGATGGTTTAGATTTTTTTTCTCTAAGAGAACTGGGGAACTATAAAAGAAAAATGCCATAAATTTTGCACGCGTCTATAAAAAGTTTAATATAAAAAATAAAACGGCCCATACGTTATCACCTGTCCTAATAAACATGATGATGTTATCAACTGTTTCCTCTGTAAACTATCCTTTATATCCTTTAAATGTTAATTCTGCTGCCTTCCTATACCTTATATATATATCTCGACAATTAGCTATATATAATCAATGGATATAACTATATGCTCATATAATGTAAGAAGTCTTGGCAACAAAATTAAACGGGAAAAAATATTGGCTTTGCTTAAAGGCATTTATTCTTGATTATTGAGGACTATCATTTCATTACATAATATTATGTAGCCCTCAGTGCTCACTGGAGAGAAGTCCTCTGTCTTCAACAGGTAAGGGGCCGCCTTGGGGAAAATCAATAAATTACTTACTGTTGACTGGTGTACATTATTGATTTTCCCCTTAAGTGTCTCAGTCAGGGGATTCAACAAGAGCTACTAATCACCCTATTAAGGGCCGCCTTTGATCTGCTATAGTCAGTATATCACAGGGGGCAATAAAACAATTATGGACACACGGTGTGTTTTACTGTTGCAGAATAAATGCCTTTAAAAGCAATAATTATGACATATGTCTATTGCAAGAAACGCATCCGGGAATAGACAGTCACAATTTGTGGCAACAAGAATGGGGTAGCGATGCGGTTTTCTCCGGACAAAGCACAGCTTGTGAAGGGATAGGATTTCTGTTGAAGCGAAACATATCATATAGAATTCTAAAACATACAACTGTAGGCTTTTCATTAGGAAATATGTTAATCAATGCATTTTTATTAAAAAAGTACTGTGACCTGTGATATGCGAATAGGTAAAAGAAAGGTCTATGAATGCTTAGGGTCAAGGTCATTCGGTGACCTTGGCCCAAGTTCACTTGTATTGAAGGTACATTGACATATTAGAATACATTTTCTTTAACACCACTGGGTCAATTTCATTTAAATTTTACATGCAGCCAAAGGACACTAAGGAAACAAAATAGTATTCTGATAATACAGGTCACATGACAAAGATGGCCACCATACCCTAATATGGTAAAAACCTTTAAAAATCTAATTCTCCAGAACCACTGGGCCGATTGTCTTGCAACTTGATATGCAGCATCGGATGACTGAGTACTAGCAAGTTTGCAAAAATGATGACCGCAGGTTGACCTTGACCATTTTACGCCAAGGTCAAATTTGGCTCCATAGGCTTTTCAGTGGGAAATAGGTAAATCAATGCATTTTCGTTAAATATTATGGTCTATGATATGACAATAAGTAAAGACGTGAATGTCTATGAGTTGATGAGTCAGTTGGTGACCTTTGCCCAAGGTCACTTGTATTGCAGATTCAATGACATGATAGAATACATTTTCTCTAAAACCACTGGACCAATTTCATTTAAATTTCATCTGCTACCCAAGGACACTGAGGAAACAAAAAATTATTCGGATGGTCCATGTCACATAGCCAAGATGGCCGCCATACACAAATATCGTAAAAATCTTAAAAAAGCTTCTTGTGCAAAACCACTGGGCCGATTGTCTTGATGGTATGTAACATCGGGTGACAGAGTTCCAGTAAAGTTGCCAAAATGATGACCGCAGATTGACCTTGACCTATTTTACGCCAACGTCAAATTAGGCTTTTCAATTAGAAATAAGTAAATCAATGCATTTTTCGTTAAATATTGTGGTCTGTGGTCTGAAAAATAGGTAAAACATGAATGTCTATGAATGCTCAAGGTCAAGGTCAATTAGTGACCTTGGCCCAAGGTCACTTGTATTACAGACCAATTGACATATTAGAATACATTTTCCGTAAAACCACTGAGCCAATTTCATTTAAAACTTTACATACAGCCTAAGGACAAAAAGGGAACAGATATTATTCAAATGTTCCAGGTCGCATGACCAAGGTGGCCGCCATGCCCGAATATGGTAAAATAACCTTTAAAACTCTTCTGATCCATAACCATTGGGTCAACTGTCTGAAAACTTGTTACATAGCATTGTGTGACTGAGTGCTACCAAATTTGCAAAAATGATGACCCTAGTTTGGGTTTGACCTATTTTACGGCAATGTCAAATTTGGTTCCTTAGGTTTTTCAATGGGAAATAGGTATATAAATGCATTTTTTCGAAACAAAATTTGGTTTGTGATATGAGGATAGGAAAGCGACAGGGCTTGTGAAGTCATTTATCTCAGTGTCGGTAAAAATCACACAAAATTGGAACCAATGTCTCCAAAATGACATGTACATTGTTGACGGGGATGTGAAACAATCAAACAATGAAAATAGGCAAAAGATCAATGTCTATGAATTCTTAGGGTCAAGGTCATTCGTTGACCTTGGCACAAGGTCACATGTATTGCAGGTCCATTGCCACATTAGAATACATTTTCTCTTAAACCACTAAGCCAATTTTATTTAAATTTTATATTCAGCCGTAGGACACTTAGGGAACAAAAATTTATTCGGATGGTCCAGGTCACATGATCAAAATGGCCACTATGCTTAATAATTGTAAAAACCATAAAAAATCTTCTTCTCCGAAACCACTCGGCCGATCGTCTTGAAACTTAATATGTCGCATTGGGTGACTGAGCACTATCGAACCCGTAAAATGATGACCGTAGGTTGACCATGACCTATTTTACGCCAAGGTAAAATTTGGCTCCATAGGCTTTTTCAATGGGAAATAGGTAAATCAATGCATGTTTCGTTAAATATTATGGTCTATGATATGAGAATAGGTAAGAAATGAATATCTATGAATGCTTAAGGCAAGGTCATTCGGTGACCTTGGCCCAAGATCACTTGTATTGCAGGTCCATTGGCATATTAGAATACATTTTCTCTAAAACCACTGGGCCAATTTCATTTAAATTTAACATGCAGCCCATTACGATAACACACCAGTGCAACAGTGCATTTTTCATACCTCCAAAGTGGCTACTTTTCTGATGAAAATCCGTGACATTTTTGTTATTTATGCTGCAAACATAGGTTACCACCTATGTCTTGGAGCATAAATAAGAACAATAACGTATACCCCCTTAAACCCCAGTTTTCTCTATATAAAGTGGGGTTTAGGGGGGTCTTCATCTCACAGACTTGTTCACGTGATGCTAAGGGCAGTAAGGGAACAAGCATTTATTCAAATGTTCTAGGTCGCATGACCAAGATGGCTGCCATACCGAAATATGTGGGCAAATTGTCCTGAAACTTGGTATGTAGCATTGGGAGACTGAGTACTTCCAATTTTGAAAAAATGATGACCCTAGATTGATCTTGACCTATATTACGTCAAGGTCAAATTGGCTCCTTAGGCTTTTCAATGGGAAATAGGCAAATCAATGCACTTTTCGAAAAATATTGTGGCCTATGATGTGCGAATAGCAATGTCCCAAGTTCATTTGTATTGCAATTTTGCGAATTTCGAATAGGCAGTCGATACAAAGACTGATATAAATCAAAATGGGGTCCAAATAATTAAAAACCTGTCTAGAATATTAGTCTAAACCAATAATTCATTTCTGATTTCTCAGAATATTCACGCTGATCTCATAGGACAAAAAGTAAAATATAAACTACACTATGGTTGATGTACGGGGAGACGTTTTACGGCCGCCACACGGCACAACACCAGCTGCAGTGAAGGCAAATAAAAATCAAAAATGAGTTCCTTTAAGAACAATGAAAACATTCATAAGAAAGAAAATAGGTCATACTACGTAGTTTCGGCTAATAAAGCCTCATCAGTGACCCTGTAATGATCCGGCGAGGAAAGCCAGAGGAAACATACTGCAATTTTGCGAATTTCGAATAGCCAGTCGATACTAAGACTGATATAAATCAAAATGGGGTCCAAATAATTAAAAACCTGTCTAGAATAATAGTCTAAACCAATAATTCATTTCTGATTTCTCAGAATATTCACGCTGATCTCAAAGGACCAAAAGTAAAATATCAACTGCACTATGGTTGATGTACGGGGAGTCCATTGACATATTAGAATACATTTTCTCTAACACCCCTGGGCCAATTTCACTTAATTTTTACGTTCAGCTTTAGGACCATAAGGAAATTAAAATTTATTCAAAAGTTCCAGGTCACTTGACCAAGATGGCTGCCATGCCAGAACATGGTAAACACCTTTAAAAAATCTTCTCCAGAACCACTCGGCCGATTGTCTTGAAACCTATTATGTAGCATTGGGTGCGTGAGTACTTGCAAGTGTGCCACAATGATGACACTAGGTTGACCGTGACCTATTTTACGTCAAACTCAAATAGGTTCATTTTGCTTTCAAATGGTGAAAAGGTGTAACAATGCATTTTTCGAAAGATATTGTGTTCTGTGTCATTTGAATCGATACTAGATGAATGCTCAAGGTCAAGGTCATTAGATGACATTGGCACAAGGTCACATGGATTGCAGGTCCATTGATATTTCAAAATATATTTTCTCTGGAAACACTGGGCCAAAATCAATGGTAAATAGGTAAATCAATGCATTTTTTGAAAAATATTGTGGTCTATGATATGAGAATAGGTAAGAAACGAATGTAAATGAACGCTTAACCCTTCTCTTGCTGAATATTCGGTTTACCCACACCCATTTCTGACTTTGATCCAACCAGAGTACTTAATGCAATTTATTCCTAAAAAATCGTAAATTGAATGTCAAATAGTGCAAATCCTGATCAGATGGCTTCTTCAGATCTGGACCTACACTGTTTGCAAAGATTTGGGTTGTCGTGAACAGCAAGAGAATGGTTAAGATCAAAATCATTCTGTAACCTTGGCTGAATGTCGCTTGTATTGCATGTGCATTGACATATTAGAATACATTTTACTCTAAAACCACTAGACCAGTTTCATTCAGCCTAATGGCGCCTGTTTGGGAAGATCACTAAAGGAATAATAATAATAATAATAATAATAATAATAATAATAATAATAAGCATAGTATAGCCAAAGACCACCATTCTGACCATCCTTGGTCTTGAGCAATCAGCCCTAAATGGATTTGAAAAAAGTTTATTTTGCCTTTTTCCCCTTTGCCATATGGAATATCTTGAACTTTTTACAGATATATAAAACACGAAAGGAAGCATAGTATGGCCAAGAACAGTCGCTGCCAATTTTGGTTATTGCACCATCTGCCCTTGATATTTACCAGCGCCCAAGATATAATAGTCACTTAGATGGGGAAAAAGGGACCAAATAATACATCTGGCTCAAAGGAAAGATCAGGACCTGATGGTCCTCTTGTTTAATATTTTGGATGGGGCATAATGTTCCTGGAACCTAAATCAAATGGAAAAAATGCGCCGCGGCTTTCGTACAGTTGACCCCTAGTCAGCATAAAATGCATTGAATGATCGCGATTAAAGTGTAAATTTAAGATTAACAGTTTCATTTTCCACATTTAGTGTTGTAATAGAAACAGCGGTCGTCGCCTGTATCTTCATGTCGCGTGCTTTTTTCACTGACCTACTTGCTTCATCACACCATGGACTTTCAGTTCTTTAGTGCATCTTATACAGGTTCATTTTTCCGTCGTTAGATGTTGGACACGTCCGTCCCGGGAAGTCCAGTTGTCATTAAACCCGTCTGACAATATGCAAAAGGGTGAATATGGGCTGATAACCTGGTATTGCCAATAAGGTACTCGGATGCGGGGATGGCAACAAAGTAGAAGTAAAACAAAGACCAGGAATTGATACAATTAACTTACTCCGTCCATAAAAGACACCAAAGGGAAAGAAATACAAACATTAAGCGACCAGACCATAATGGAAACCTAAACAAAGGAAGGCCATATGGACAGTTACTTTCCCACAAAATGTCATGTTTGATCTCGTACATCATAAAAAGGTGACTGTCAATATTGCGTTGTTCAAGGGGTTGCCAGTTTAGGTCCTTCAACATAGCACTGACGTTGGAAGAGTAACAGTATCCAAGTACTGAAAGTACTGATGAAAGTTGATTTATGAAGAATAATTATCATGATAACAATGTCAGTAGTAGATCAAACAGTTATCTGAATATTTTCGTTGACAAGGTCCCAGAGGGTTAAAAAAACAGACGAAGTAATATAAAATGATTCATTGATTTTTTCTTTAGTATAACGACAGGTCAGCCCTTGTGGGTCGTTTTTGTCGTCTGCCAGAGAAAGGCAGGACAGAGATATAAGAGAAAGTATAGCATAGGAGATGAAAGTGAGGAACAGAGGAGAAAGAGGAAAATGAATGGTAGTGTAGAAGAAATAACATCATTCTACTTCTGCCGTTACCTGCTACAAGGATAGCAGGCCTTGCCCAACTGTATGTCAATATCAGCTGGACGCCGGAGTAACACAAGGTACACATCACGTTTGCTTTATCCAGGAAGAAAAAAGGAAGACAGAAAGAAAAATAAACGTGCCTGCTAATTTCTCCATGGTAAAACCATAAATTTCCAAATTAGCTCAGTACATTCTGTGCTTCTCCCATCTGCTAATAGTCTTACAGAGAGTTCTCCTAGCGGGCAAATGACGCTTTAGCAACGTCTCATCAACGTCGCATTGATACGAGCGTCGGGACATAAAAAGGAAAAAAAAAACTAAAAAAAAAAAGATCATTTTTAAACCATTTGATTTAGACATTATAACCGTGATCGGACGCCGCATTAAGCGAACTTCTACTGACTTGTGCAAATGTTTCAAATACTGGGGCATTTGGAAACAGTTAGACATGTCAGAGGCCACAAAATGTAGCGTCTGATCGGTGTCTTCACTTTTTTGCTAAGAGTACGGAACTTGATTTAAAACTCACGGATTTCAACACATGTTTTGTAATTAGAGCTCTCGAAAGCAGGTGAATAACTGTGTCCGATGTGGGCCAGTAAGGAATTGTTTAGGTAGTTGGTCACTAATAATCAAATAGAAGCGAACTAACCCTTTTAATCCTGTAGAAATTTGCAGACGACGATGTAGAAATACACTGTATATATGCAAACCTTGTAGATCCAGATAAGACGGCACGTAGCGAGCAGTCTCGCCAGAATTTCCATGTACATTTTTGCCATCATGCCAATGAACTAATCTATAAGAACATATTTAAAGCGAGAAGAGTCCTGTTCAGAAACTCAAGGATGAAAGAGTAAAATCTCAAACCAGTTATATAAATATCATCAGAAAGCGCGTAGGAAAATAGTCCTGAGTATTCTTTACTTTTCAGAGCTCGTCTTTATGTGTCAAATTATTTGGAAAAGATAATTATCATGTTAAGTATTTAGTACTTTTCCGAAGCTCCATCCTCATCCTATTACTGTCATGTTTGGTTTTTATGACTATTTTTATTTATTAAGTGTATGTTCGAAGAAGCGGAAGTGCTGTAGTTGGGTCCAGTACCGGATATAGAATTGCGTTGACATAAAAACTTGATACAAGTATCAACATTCAATAATCACGTGTGCCCACCTGGCAGCCATTCTTTGGACTGCTTCCACTTTAAATATATCAGTGGCAGATGGTGTGTGGTGCATATTGTGGACGCATACTCTAGCTGCGGCCTAACTAAAGTCTTATATGCTACTGATTGCAGGTCCTTATTGTGGAGCCGAATGTTTCTTTTCAGGAAACCAAGGCTCTGATTTGCCATTTTTGGTCCATTGATTTACGAATTCCCCCAAAGTTATAA
The DNA here is from genome assembly GCA_963580285.1 of Lucinisca nassula. Taxonomy (NCBI): domain Eukaryota; kingdom Metazoa; phylum Mollusca; class Bivalvia; order Lucinida; family Lucinidae; genus Lucinisca; species Lucinisca nassula. Next base: position 70,106,969 of record OY757010.1, read on the forward strand.
AGGGCAGAACTGTTTTAATGCTGTTGTACACGTGACCACTTTTGGAAACCAAGATTACTGTTATTAATAGTATTGTACTATTTTTATCGAGATTAGATCAGTGTTTATCAATAGCGCTGTACGAAATCCAAAAATGCGCTATATATAGATTCTGGACGGGAGGCATGACTGCTCAGGGTCTACAATGTTTGACTAAAGTACTGTTACTTAAAGTAAACAACGGTATAAGTCTCAATTCAAGTCAGTGCTTTCAATTTAACCCTTAAAGAGCAGACTGCTGTAAGACTTACAGCTAGAAATTGGTGAGTGGCAGACAAGAACTAACGGGTTTTCTGAATTTCGTCTAGGTCATGTCTAGGTCATGTACATGTATATTCGAATTACAGTACACAACTACTTGCAGTCTCAATGTCACTGGAGGGTTTATCCCTTACAACCCTGGAGCTCGGTACAGATACTTTTGCAAACAGTGTAGATGCTGATGTGATGGATGTTCCGAATATATATTGCTTGCCATTCGGCTGGACGGCATATTTAGCAGATTGGACGAGCACAACTTTAGTGATGGAAGAACGTACTCGAAAAAGTCAACGGTGAGATGGTTTAGGAGCAAATAAATCAAAGCACTGACAGCAATCATTGGCCTACTGTCTCTGAGTGCAGGCTTGGAAAATGGTAATGAACGGAGACTTGGACTTCTTTGTTTTACCATTATCTGCTTGTTCCTAATGCAAACAGTGTACACCGCGTTCTGCGTCATCTTATCTTGCCAAACTCAACAAATGATTCCAGTCCAGATTTTACAGATAGCACTCTTACATTTTTGCAACATTCTGACCTCATAGTGGTACAAATAACCCGGCTATGTTTGGGTCGATTGCTTGTCAATCGACCAACGTACTTAGAAGAAAAGCACTTCAGTGCTAAAGTCCACGTGACCGTCACATTTCTTGTCGGAATAACTTTTTAATATAAAATAGCCGCAGTGATGTCAGAGAGTTAAGACTAAAGAGGGTTATCTTGGAATGATAGAGTAGGTTTGGCAAACAGTGTAGACCCTGAACAGACGCTGATAAACGCGTCTGATCAAGATCTTCATCTTTGCTTAAAGGCTGGAATTTTAGAGTTAAGCGAAACAGCTTAAATCTCAGGTCAGGACTAGTTCCGCAAACTACACTTTATGCTTTGATTTGTTATCTTATCTGTATGGGAACTCTAATTTAGGTCATCAGAAATTGTGACCCCAAGTTATTTGGCTGCTGTAACACTCTCCATCTGAATATTATGCAAGATGTACTTTCCGTTAGATGCTTCTTTATTTTCATAGTGCTCTGATTATTTAACAATATCATTATCTTTAATTTGCACGCGGTTTATAAGTGTTAATTAGTGATAGTCCCGTTGAAAACATCAATATAGTAATGCATTATAGTTAAATCAATCGGCCCAAAACGACATCACAAAAAAGAACTCCTATATTATTTTGACCCCATTGAACCCCACATTTATAGAGTAAAACTAGGGTTTACAGGAGGCCGAGGCGGTTCTAACGCGTGCCCACATTCTATATTTTGAGCAGAAATAAGAAAAATATTACAATTCTTCCTCTTAAATTTACGTTTTTCCGGCGGTAAAGTTTACAATGATTTTGTCTAGGCGTCTTTTCGTAATGGTTTATATGGGGTATTTTGCAGGTGGAGTACTGTCGAGGGTACTTCATACTAAGTGCGCAAGAGAAACCGGACTCTGGAGTCTATGAGTTCAACTCAAATGGCAGATTGTACATCTTGAGGACGTTTAATCCAGATGTTGGCTATCTTGAATGGGTTCGGAATATTCCGGGTAAGTGTATACTCCGCCTTTATAGACACATATTAGGATAGCATAGCCATTAATATAGACAGCTGTTTGGAGGCAAACAAAGATGACGTAATTGATGACCTATTTTCTTGGGCGGCCATATTTTAAGATTGATGATTTGAACTCGGAGTAAAGGTTGAATTCAATGGTCACAAAAGAAATACTTCTTAATCCGCTTAAAGGGATTAAATGTTGCTTAAGTTTTGCGACTTTATAGGAATGTTAGCAAAATGTAAAATATAGAAAAAATACTTTAAAAACAAACCTTGTATAACCCTACGTCCTTGCGCCAATAAGAAATTAATTAGCCGTTTAAATTTAAAAGGAGTGTAAATATTGTTCAACTTGAGGTGCATTGATGTACATAATAGCTTTTTAATAATGATAGTGGATTAAACTTCACTGAAAAGTATGAAGCTTTTAGCTACCTTTAGTTATAAAATATATATATGGAATTCTAATAAGAAAGTGTCCTTGACAATGAAACAATTGACATTAAGTTAATCAAATTTTACATTCTAACTGCCAGATACGACTGAAATCGGGCACTTTATTTTCCGCCCTGTAAGTAAAGCCATTGAGGGCCTGATGACTGCAGAAAACATGTTTTGACAAGCAAGCAATGACTTGTTTGGACAGGTTTGCCACAGTAAATTACGGTTGGATTATCAAAACGCTGCTATTTGATTGGCTGATAAAATCTTTGAAAATTCAGTTCCTTCCCATAGGGTTTGTCTTTCGCTCTTCGAACTTCAAAAGGATACAAACCTTTAAACTCTCTACGCACACGGTAGAAAACACTTAGATGTTTACAATGAATACGCTCCAGGATTTTTAACGTGGATACAATGTATAAATGTGTTGAATAATAGAGTGGAGTCAATGGTCAGGAATCAATGCAAATAACCAACAGCTCCCATCAGTGGCACCAAAGGGAAAGAAAGGCAAACATGAAACAACAGACCCTGATGGAAACACCAATAACAAAGCCAAAAGGACAGTTACTTTCCCACAAAATGGCCAAAAGGCTATCCAAAAGAAAATAATATAAGCGACACAAACACCAAAAGAGAAACCATAACAAATATAAACCGCGACAGAAGCATGCCTCCAAGAACCAGATACTGTGAAACAGAGTGGGAAAAGAATTAAAATTTAAAAAAATGTTTTAATTTTGATATTGGAGTTTTAGGATATGCAACAAGATAAAAGTGATATTACAAGGAGTAGGAAGATATGTTTTGTGATAATCACTTATCATATTGCTTAATGGATCACTCGAAAATAATGTTTGGACACGATTTAAAGTTAAACGGCCATTCAGAGAGACACTAAAAATAACATCCAATCAGAATTGCCTTATCGCTATCATTCGTTTTGAGTCATATATGTTTTGACACTCGGACAGAAAGCGAGAATGTGGTACCCACGAAAAAGGGACTTTGTTTGAGATCTTTGAAACAAACACGCTTAAAAAACTGATGGCAGAGATAGAAAACACTTTACCGGAACTGGACGCAGTGGTACCCTGTTTTGTGCAGAGTGATCATATGAACCAACTGGGAGCGTTACAGTGTTCTGAATGTTTCCCCAACGAGTTTTACAATTGGTGATAAAATATTCCTCACAGATACATACATGAATGCCCTATATGTCATAGAAAGAATGGATTGTATATATAGTTTGTCATTTGACAAAAGTACACCATGTGACTATAGAAGAGTGGTTGGAGAAAATAAAACGAGTACGTGTAATTCTTGTAGGTAGTGTTTATAGTTGACTTTTCCAATGGAATGTATAATCTAAAATCAAACGTGATTTTCAAAAGATGTTTAAGTTTTAAAAATAAATATATATAAAAAAAACAATCGGAAAGAAGGCATTGTGTATATTAACGACGTGTGTACGTTGTATCGTCATTCTCATCAAGAACGTCATGGACAGTAAAGCTGATCAAATCAACATGGAATTCTTCAAAAACAAACTCAAAACATTCGATACTTATCCTAAACAGATGCAACCGGACAGATACCAACTAGCACGGGCGGGACCTTATAACACGGGGAAAATCGGACGTATGCCCGTCCTTCAGTTGTTACGTAAAACTCAGCTCATGGGAACGAGATGACGACACTTCAAACACTACAAATGGTCACCGAACTGTACATACATCAAGATGGTCGTGCATCACCTCAAAGACAGACATGGTTCATGTTCGGGTCAAATGCGACCTTAGGCGGTTTCGGGACAGGATCCAATAATTTTGTGAGAACGCTGGATCCAAAACACATTCAAAACTGGATAGATAACAGAGACGAACCTATGTGGACAATGTTTGGATTACTGTGTATTACATTGACAATATTTTACGAGTTGTATTGGTGGTAAAGATGCCGCCAGAAGCGAAGAGAAGCCAGCGAGGCTTCAGAACGGTGGATAGAAATATTTGAAAGACAGAAACATTAACATTTATACAGCGTTATATTGTAAATTTTATTGCGTTGTAAACTTGTAAGAATGTGTATATGTATTTATATGTTTACAATAAAACACGTTAGACTTGGAACAGTGCTTGACTTCCTTGTACTTTAACCCAAAGCCCTAGCGAGTTATCTAGGTTCTGAAAAATATAACTGACAACGCGGGAACGAGGTCATTACTGAGGAAATGGACTTGAGTAGATCCTGATCTTCACTGTTTGGGTTGTTTTGTTCAACGGCATAAGGCGTGCTCGGTTTGTTTCTGATAGCCAATTGACCATTTTGTAGGAAGGTAACTGTCTTTTTGGCTATAAACTAGTGACGTTCCATTAGGATCTAGTTATTTTATGTCCGTGTTTCGTTCCCTTCGGCGTCTTATATGGAGGTGTTAGCTACTTGTATCGATTCCTGATCATTGCCTTCACTTTTATTTTGAGAGTGTTAGGATAGAAATGATTTTCAAAACAAAAGTATATTTTTCACATTTATTTATATGCAACTTAATACTGTACTTATTATATATAAATGTTCATGTAAAGTCTTTTCGTCTTCTTCTAAGCATTCTTTTCATTTAAGGCACAATCAGGTGCTCGTTGAACTTCTTCTGGTGTGGGTTGAATTCTTTGATAATGTCTTCATTGTTTTCATTGCTCTTAAAGGAACTCATTTTTGATTTTTATTTGCCTTCAATGCAGCTGGTGTTGTGCCGTGTGGCGGCCGTAAAACGTCTCCCCGCACATCAACCATAGTGCAGTTTATATTTTACTTTTGGTCCTTTGAGATCAGCGTGAATATTCTGAGATATCAGAAATAAATTATTGGTTTAGACTCATATTCTAGACAGGTTTTTTTTATTAATTGGATCACATTTTGATTTATATCAGTCTTTGAATCGATTGCCTATTCGAAATTCGCAAAATTGCAGTATGTTTCCTCTGGCTTTCGTTGTCGGATCATTACAAGGTCACTGCTGAGGCTTTATTAGCCGAAACTACGTAGTATAACCCATCTTCTTTCTTATGAATGTTTTCATTGCTCTTAAAGGAACTCATTTTTGATTTTTATTTGCATGGTTTAACCTCGAGATCTCGTCATCACAAAGTATGCGCAGTATAGTTCACATATGGTAGACCTAGCTTGTTGAAGGTATTTATCGTTCATTAGGTAGGGTTTATTGAGTACCTCTTCAAATCCAACGCCATAACTTCTAGAGTCGTTTCCTACTGAATCGAAAAATTCGTGCGGTCCGTGTTTGGGAAAATAAAATTTTACCCAGTGTTTCGCTTTTTGATAACTCGTGGATGAGTTGAAATTACGAACCTTCCTCTTCGTTGTTTTTTTATTTGATCCGCTGCGCAGATAGTCATGGGATATCCGGAAAGTATATTCAGTTGATCACTGTTCATCGTCAATTAATATTTATAGGTTGTCCAATCTACCAACTGCCTGTTTTTTTACTCTTGGTTTCTTACGGTCAGAGGTCTCGACCTTATGCGTCTTTTGTTATCCTGCTTGATCTGACTTTGCCATTTCAGCCACTTGAGCCACAGGAGTGACCAATGTCTCGACGTGTTTTTGCTGTTCCTGCATTTTATTTCTTTTTGACGTTGATCCTCCATTCTCTTTAGAAGACGGTATCTTCTGCCACTACCGACGATATACCGTCCCTCGTGATCAGGTTGAACATAGCCCTCACTCATGTCTTTGAAATGTTGGTACTATGTATCGTAGCCCGTGATATAAGGTACCCATTTGTTCAGTTTCACGTCAAACACTTATATCGAACCCATTTTTCTCCTAATATAGCGTTGCTTAATCCTACTTACATATATTTCATTCGTCATCAGATTCCTGGTTTTCATCGTTTTCTGTCAAGACATGGTCGGGCCAAATGCTGATGAATAAATCCTTTCTCAGTTTCACAGCTTGCTAGGTGGATTCGTCGACATTCATATCATTCTGTATTCTTAAAGTTTTAGCCGAATGTAGAATCTGCCGCTGAATAGGATCCTTTTGCAGCTGGTGATAATCAGGCTTAATCGTGTCGTAGTCTTTACCTGAGGTATTGCAAGTCCTCGTTTGCTGCGCGATGATACGCGTCCTCAGGAGCAGTTCCTTCTTCGATGTAGCTATTAACCTTGTCTTTGAAGCGCTCTGCATTCGACTGCCTTAGGGGTTCCTTCAAGCTTCTCACCAATATTTCTAGACAACGGCGGTCATATTCCAGTGCATCTTTAACACGTTTACCCGGAAGTCCCATTACGGGGTAATGCGTCATCGTCCCTGCCTTCATCATTTATATCGGACTCTTCGGATACCTCTAATTTCCGCTTTCTTTCTACCTAAAATATGTCACTGTGTAAACGCTCTTGTTCGGGCGTGCTCGATTTTAGGTCGACTATCAGGTACCCGTAAGGCCAACTCGTAGCCTGTTCGAATCGTTTCATAAACATGGAGTTGGATGATGGATAAATTCTTCTCGCCAACGCCGGTCCGTCGATGGGATTATTGAGTAAGACGAGATATTGCGTGTTCTGTAGATTCTGCGTGAGATATACGACGGACAAATTTCTGTGATGGCTTCCCTTGGCAAAGAGGCCTGCAATTCTTTGATCGCATTTAGCCTCTGTCATCAAATCGTCAAAAACCAGTACGTTCCTTTCGGGGGTATCGACATACTCGAAGATAGTCCGTTTGACCGGTTTTCCATGTAATAACTCTATCTGTGGAAGTCAACGTTGCAAAATAGAAGTGGAGGCAATGATCAGGAATCGATACAATCAACCCACAGCTCCTATCAGAGACACCAAAGGGAAAGAAACATAAACATGAAACAACAGACCTAAGGGAAAAATCAATAGCGGAAAGCCAAAAGGACAGTTACTTTCCCACAAAATGGCCAATAGGCTACCCAAAATAAAATAATTTAAGCGACACAAACACCCATAGACAAACAATAACAAAATAAACCGCGACAGAAAAACCGCCTTGGAACGGTCAGCGGAAACGAATTCCACTTTATGCATTGACTCATAAAGTCTCATTTGTGAACAGGCCTTATCCTCGAAAACCTTATAATCCACAGACAGGTCCAAGATTCTATCCCATTAATCCTTCTTGTAGTTATAGCCATACATCTAGTGCTATGCCCAAACTTATAAAAGCCAGAATCCTTCCAAACCTTCTGGTGAAAACAGAAGCCAGAATTTTTCCAAACCTTCTGGTGAAAACAAAGACCAGAATCCCTTATCTCAATCTCAAGTAGTCTGTTATTATTGTAAAAATACAGGTCATTTGATCTCTGAGTGTTTAAAATTAAAGCGAAGGAAAGAAAGAGAAAGACAAGCGGAACTTAAGCCTACAGGCTTGACTTCTATAAGGCCAAAACCACAGTCTTGTGTAAGGGAGGAAACTCTTTCTGATATCAAATTATCTGAGACTGATTCAGTTATGGAGATTTATGAACCATTCTTATCAGATGGTTTTGTGTCACTAAATGGTGACAGTTATGCCCATCCTATCCCTATCAAAATCTTACGAGATACTGGAGCTTCTCTTTCTCTTATTCTAGCAGATACTCTGCCTTTTTCTGAGAAGACTTCTTTGGGCCAAAGTGTCCTTATTCAGGGTGTGGAATGTGGATTTGTTAATGTTCCGCTTCATAACGTTTATTTGTCATCAGATTTGGTCTCCGGTTCAGTGGCTGTTGGTATTAGACCTTCTTTACCTTTTAAAGGTGTTCATTTATTGCTAGGCAATGATTTAGCTGGAGATAAGGTTGTGGTAAACCCACTTTTGACTTCTAATCCTTGCACTGATCAACCACCTGATCCCATTGAGCAGGAAATTCCTGATCTTTATCCGTCCTGTGCAGTCACAAGGGCTATGGCACGTAAGGCCAAGCAAACTGATGGGAAACAGATTTTGATTTTACTGATACCTTTTTGGGTCAGTCTTTTAACGACGAGATAACAAGGTCTCTGTCTTCAAGCCTGCCTGATAAGCAGACAGATTTTCATGAGAATAACTCATCTTTCGATCTAGGCCATGACAAAATGTCCGGGTCTCAACTAGCTATAGAACAGCACAAGGATCCTGAGATTTCGCCTTTGTTTGAAAGGGCTTTAGATGAGCAGGAAGTATCTCAGGTCCCAGTCTGTTATTATGTCAAAAACGGCATTCTTATGAGAAAATGGCGTCCACCAGACGTCTCAGCAGAAGACGAGTGGACTGTCAACCATCAGATAGCGGTTCCACGGATTTACCGTCCGGAAATATTAAACTTGGCACATGAAACTCCCATGTCAGGACATTTAGGTGTAAATAAAACCTATCACAAGATTCTTAATCATTTTACTGGCCTGGGTTAAATTCAGATGTTTCTCAGCATTGTAGGTCCTGCCATACATGCCAAATGGTAGGAAAACCCAATCAGACTATACCTAAGGCTCATTTGCAGCCTATACCTGCTTTTGATGAACCTTTCAGTCGAATAATTCTAGACTGTTTGGGTCCCTTGCCCAGAACAAAGTCTGGTTGTGAATATCTATTGACTATTATGTGTGCTTCCACACGTTTTCCTGAAGCAATTCCACTAAGAAATATCAAAACTAAGACAATCGTCAAGGCCTTAGTGAAGTTTTTCACATTTGTTGGGCTTCCTAAATCTATTCAGTCAGACCAAGGCTCAAATTTTATGTCTGGCATATTTCAACAAGTAATGCATGAACTTGGCATTGTACAGTATAAGGCATCGGCCTATCATCCTGAAAGTCAAGTCGCCCTTGAAAGATTCCATCAAACATTGAAAAACATGATAAGATCATATTGCTTTGACACAGAGAATGATTGGGATGGAGGCATCCATCTCCTTTTATTTGCTGTTAGAGAATCTGTGCAAGGCTCTCTTGGCTGCAGTCCATTTGAATTAGTATTTGGCCATACTGTTCGTGGTCCTTTGAAACTTCTCAAAGAGAAATTTCTCTCCAATGATGACACCCCCTGAATTTACTTCAGTATGTGTCTGATTTCAAAACTAGACTTTCAAAAGCTTGTGAGGCTGCTCGGACCAATCTTCAGTCAGCCCAAAGGAAAATGAAACAGCTATATGACATAGGGACAAAAGGAAGGAATTTTAAACCAGGTGATAAGGTACTAGCTCTTTTGCCTATTCCAGGAAAATCGTTGCAGGCCAGGTATTATGGTCCATACACTGTAGAAAAAAAGATCAGTGACGTAAATTACATAATAAACACTCTAAGCAGCTATGTCATATTAACATGCTTAAGGAATACATAGATAGGGACAATACATCTTTAACACCAATCAATCTAGTTAGCTCTGTTCCACTTAATTCATGTGACAATGTCTGTGGGGATATTAATTCAGTGAAGTCGGATCCCACATCACCAAAACTTCAGAATTCTGACATTCTACGGAATCTTGACCAGAAACTGTCACATCTAGAGCCAAATCAGCGGAATGAACTGAAACAGCTGATTTTTGAATATGAACACTTATTTCCTGACATTCCAACACGGACAGACAAAATATTTCACGATGTGGACATAAATGGTTCTAAACCTGTAAAACAACACCCATACATGATGAATCCTGTGAAACAAAAATATCTTAAAGAAGAAGTTCAGTATATATTAGACAATGACTTTATTGAACAAGCCAAAGTGAGTGGAGTTCTCCTTGTATTCTTGTACCAAAACCTGATGGGACATATCGTATGTGTACAGATTTTAGGATAGTTAATTCCTTAAGTAAAACAGATAACGTTCCTATTCCAAGAATGGATGACTGCATTGATAACATCGGGAATGCCAAATACATAACGAAATTCGACCATCTGAAAGGATTTTGGCAAATTCCACTTACAGATAGAGTAAAGGAGGTTTTGGCATTCACAACTCCAGACGGATTATTATCCCCACGCTTTTCGAAGAAAAAGTGGGGATATTGTAATTGTCTCCGTCGTCCGTACGTCCGTACGTCCGTCTTACCGGACAACTCCTCCCACACTTTTACAGCTAGAGAATTAAAACTTTGGGAACTGATAGGTCTTTGGTCTGAGGAGTGCATGACACTTTCGGAATTTTGATCCTACCCCTAGGGGCCAGGCCAGGGGTGGGGTGCCCATGGGGTAAAAAATCAAAGTTTTCAGAACTTGGTCGTGTGACATATCAAATCTAACGGCATAATGAGTAGAATACATAACAACCAAAATTTGACCCCTAGGGTCAGGTTTGAGGTCACCAGAGGTCAAAAACTTGGATTTTCACCCCCATAACACCCTTTTTAACGATTACCGGATAACTCCTCCTACGCCGTTTCAGATAGAAACATGAAACTTTAGGAACTGATAGATCTTTGGTCTGAGGAGTGCATGACACTTTCGGAATTTTGATACTACCCCTAGGGGCCAGGCCAGGGGGCGGGGTGCCCCGGGGGTAAAGAACCAAAATTTTCAGAACCTGGTTGTGTGACATATCAAATCGAACGGCATAATGAGTAGTATACATAACAATCAAAATTTGACCCCTAGGGTCAGGTTTGAGGTCACCAGATGTCAAAAACTTGGATTTTCACCCCCATAACCCCCTTTTTATCGATTACCGGAAAACTCCTCCTACGCCGTTTCAGATAGAAACATGAAACTTTGGGAAATGATAGGTCTTTGGTCTACGGAGTGCATGACACTTTCGGAATTTCGATCCTACCCCTAGGGGCCAGGCCAGGGGCTGGGGTGCCCCGGGGGTAAAAAATCAAAGCTTTCAGAACCTGGTCATGTGACATATCAAATCGAACGGCATAATGAGTAGAATACATGACAATACGGCATAATGAGTAGAATACATGACAATCAAAATTTGACCCCTAGGGTCAGATTTGAGGTCACCAGAGGTCAAAAACTTGGATTTTCACCCCCATAACCCCCATTTTAACGATTACCGGATAACTCCTCCTACGCCGTTTCAGATAGAAACATGAAACTTTGGGAACTGATAGGTCTTTGGTCTGCGGAGTGCATGACACTTTCGGAATTTTGATCTTAAGATTGGGTGGGAGTTGCAATTGAGAAATTATATAATGGCGTATCTTTAAAAAAGCGTGGGGATATGCGATGGCGTGCCATCGACTGCACAATTCTAGTTTAACTATAAAGTCATGCCACTTGGAACGAAAAACTCTCCGGCAACATTTCAGCGCTTAATAAACATGGTAATTGCGGGGCTGGAAGGCTGCAGTGCTTATATTGATGATGCTATCATATACAACGACCACTGGAATCAACATCTTGGGACTATTCGAGCATTCTTTGATAGACTGAGTAATGCCAAATTGACAATCAATCTTTTTAAAAGTGAATTCTGCCATGCAAGTTTGACACTTCTAGGTCATGTTGTAGGTCAAGGTCATGTGAAACCCATTGATGCTAAAGTTGAGGCTATCTCAAATTTTCCCGTACCCACGTGCAAAAGACAGCTGATGCGATTTCTTGGTATGGCTGGTTATTACAGAAAGTTCTGTAATAATTTCTCTATAATTGCTGAGCCTTTGACAAATTTGCTCAGCAAAAGAACAAAATTCCATTGGAATGCAATATGCCAAAATGCGTTTGATAAACTTAAAGCCATACTCAAGAGTGAACCAGTTCTCTTTGCACCAAACATTGAAAAGGAGTTTAAGCTAGCTGTAGATGCTAGTGACGTAGGTGCAGGTAGTGTTTTGTTGCAGGAAGATGGAAATGGTGTGGATCATCCAGTTTTCTACTTTTCCAAAAAGTTTAATAAGCATCAGAAAAATTACTCTGCCATAGAGAAAGAGTGCTTATCTCTGATTCTTGCTCTGCAACATTTCGAAGTTTATCTTGCCCCTACTACTGCACCGATTGTTGTTTTCAGTGATCACAATCCACTGACTTTCATACATAAAATTACATAAAATGAAAAACAAAAATCAGCGGTTGCTCAGGTGGAGTCTTATGCTACAAGAGTATAATTTAGACATAAGACATATCAGAGGGAGAGATAACATTTTCCCTGATGCCCTTTCAAGAGCTTGAGCAGTGTCAGGAGTTGTGTGTTTCTTTCCTACTAAAGTGGATTGTAGATATATGTAATTGTATATGCTATGCTCAATTTTTTTATTATTCTGAAAGCAAAAGAAAGCTTTATTACATAAATCTTTCTTTTCCTCGAAGAGGGGGAGTGTTATGCATAAGAATTTATTTTTCTGATTCCCACTTGCACCCCACTGTTGACCTAATAGTCCTATAAATATTTTGTTAATCTTCTTATAGAGAATCTAGAAAACTGTGTCACAGATTAATTTCATTTTTGTAAACATGTTTACAAGGAAAAGTACTCCAGAACCTTCCAGAAAGTTCAGGTTTGCATTATTTTTGGAAAATTACATCATCTTATTCCACAGCCCTCTGGAATGTTCTAGAGAAATCTTAGGGTCTATAAAAGAGCTTCATTTTTCTCATTGAGTCAGACCTTGGAGTTTGATGTTTGGGCTTATAAGGAAAGTTATTTCTAAATTCTGTGTTGGATTGTTAAAGGATATTACTTTTCATTTCGGACTGTGAATTCTGTGGGATAAAGGGAAATAGATTCATTCAGGATATTTCATAACAGAGCTAAGTACATTTAATTCTCTTACTTCTACAGGTTAAAGTTAACTTGTAAATAAACTTTTTTAAATTTTTCCAAAGGGCTTGTTTGCTTTTTCTTTTTGCTACGCCTGGCTCATAACAATGTATATATGTATGTATGTATGTATGTATGTATGTATGTATGTATGTATGTATGTATGTATCTGCGTGAGGTGCATTGAGCCCTTTACAGATAAGCTCCTGCCATTCGAAGGACCGAGTATTGGCGTAGTGTTTGTAATTTTTGACGATGAAAGGTAAAAACCAGCCATTAGCTTTAAGGGAGATATGGTAATGTGAGCATGTGCTCTAATTAGCCAGGATGGGTTTCTAAAAATAGCAATTCGAATTGGTCATGTTTCGACAAATAAAATATCTTTTTTGAGTACGAGACAGTGTGGCGACTATAAGGGGAGTGATGTTTTCCATAACAATAAGGTATTGAAAATGCATCCGGCCTTAAATAAACGTACTCGAGACATCATGGCGACAATAAGGGGATTAATTTTTGTCACTTTTTTCAATAATAAAGTATTGAAAATGCTCGGGCCTTTATTTAACACATACAAGATATTGTGGCGGCTAAATCTTGTACTTTATAAAAACGGACTGTATTTTGATGAAAAGTGTATCACAATAGACAACTGTATTAATGTCATGGGGCTTATTTGGAGCTTTTCCGTACTGATGAAATACATTTTATAAGTCAAAAAAGTTCTATAAGTTTTGTGTTAAATATGGCCAGCTCTTTTATGCAGTATAGATATACCATCCGTAGTAAACAAGCTTATAGAAAAAAGCAACATTTTAATCATTGAATCGTAATTTACCGTTGCAAACCTGTCCAAACAAGTCATTGCTTGCTTGTCAAAACATGTGAAATGTAGTCATCGCGATAACGTTCGTACAATGAACACATTTCTAACCCCTACTTTATCTGAAAAGTAAGGTTTGCATGATTATACAATAAATTTTGTCTTATTTTAGGGTATACAAGGGAAAGTATTGCAACATAGCACAAACAGAAATGGCTAATAAATTTCTATGTTATTGGACGGAAAATTGTCAAATGGGTTTTCTTTTTAGAACCCCAGAAATATATAATATATTTTATAACTCATAGAAGCTATAAGTTTCATGCATTGTAACAAATTTTAATCCGTTTCTAAGGTTATTAAAAAGCAGCTGTGTAAACATTGCGATATCTTAATACCATCTCAAGTCAAAACCAATATTTCGACAGAATTTAATCCGTTACTGCGGTTATTAAAAAACAGTTTTGTAAACATTGGTCAGCTATTTTATGCACTTACAACATTGCATTTTCTCTTAAGATAAAGGACAGGAAGGATGAAAAACGATTCCACAAGGTTTAGTATTTTTGTACAATTAACATTTCGCTAACATTCCTATAAAGTCGCAAAACTTAACTGACATTTAATTCCTTTCAACGGATTAAGAAGTATTTCTTTTGTGACCATTCAACTTTTAATCATCGACCTTACAAAAACAAACTATTAGTCAGAGGTCAAATCATTGATAGCCAATATGAAGAAAGATTATTTAGATGGGTTCAGTTATTCTTTCTTTGTGTTGTATGCAAACAGTGTCCACTGGTCGGGGGCCACCTTTGGGACTGTCAAAAGACCACCTTTGAACAGTCCAAAAGGTGGTCTGCATGTAGGACTATTATTGTAATTTTTGATGTTCATGGAAGTATCAATAACATCTAGTCATAAGTAATGTTTAAGTGAACGGGGTCTGACTTATTTTGCTCGTGACCCGATGTTATTAATACTTCAATGGACGTTATGATTTTTTTTTTCCACTTACGCCTATGTTATTTGCATTGTAACGCATTGACCTGATAAAGATATGCTGTCTGAGTACAAGTGAGCTTTATCAGGTCAACGTGACATTGCACTTTTATGAATACCCGGACTACTAGAAAATGGCAAAAATGTTTTATTACTGGAAAAATTGGAAAAAAGTACTTATCAATAAATATACCATAGGAAAAAATATGGTCAGCTGGCTGACTCTAAATATATCGACCAATTATGTCACGCCGGAATGTAGGACGCATCGGGGACTATCGGTATCTGATTATAAATTGCCGATTTGGGTAATACAGATATCTGTCAATTGATATCAAGTTTATGAGGCTTGGAGAACGCGTGAAAGCTTCGCGATTGTACAAACATTCTCGTGGCCTTATTTGAAACAAAAACTTGATAGCAAAAGACACGAATTTGGTATTGAAAGAGAGGCAATGATCAGGAATCGATACAATTCACCCAAAACTCCCCTGAGACACGAACATGAAAGAAACACAAACATGAATAACTAGCATCTAATGGAAACATCAATTATAGCGGTAAGCCAAAACGACAGCTACTTTCCCAATAATTGGCCAACTTGCTATCAAAAACAAAAATATATAAGCGATGCACGTACTTAAAGACAAACCATAACAAAAACAAACCGCGTCAGAAGAACCGCCTTTGAACGGTCAGTGAAAAAAACTGGTATGTGTGTGTGTGTGCGTGTGTGTGTGTGGAGGGGGGGGGCTTAAATCCATTTACGCGGCCGCAATCCTCGCCCTTACCAGCAGAATAATTTGTTCAGAAATTTGTTCAGACCGCATGAAGGCCTCCTAACTCATCAGAGCAACATCTCCGAGAAAACAAGAATCAAACAACCACAGAGATGAAACGACGGTGAGGACTCTACAGCAAGAAACCACTGAATTCCTGGAGCAAAAGAAAACCCACAGTTAGACTCCGACTGAACCAGGAATGTATAAACAATCTCTCTCTATATATAAGGTGGTTTACCTAGCTTAGTTTACGTGGGTGTGATGCGGACTTGTTACACGATGCTGTTAGCGAAGGGATGGGTAGGAAAACGTAGAATAAAGAAATTGCTCTGTCTTCAAAACTTATGATAAACTCAAAACGCAAAACAAGCCCGGATATTTTCTTAATGAAAAATGACGTCATTGTTGTGGATGAAAATATAGAAGAAGCTATGTGTTATCAGACTTTTCATTGCCTCTACCTCTATTTTCCCACCCTTTAAACTTCACTTCCTCATAACCTTATAGTAGAAAAACCTTAATGATTTAATTAAATGTACATTTCATAGAGAAGACTCCCTTTATCTTCCATGCAATGTCAGAAATGCTTTTTTTTCACTTCTGAAGAGCATAAAAATTATACTATATGGTAATGTCTGAAAGTGTGTGAAGCCCTCGCCTTTCTACTTGACAATATGTACATAAGATTTGGTACTAAGTTATTCAGACAAATTGTGGATATTCCGATGGGTACGAATCGTGCACCCCTTGTGGCTGATCTGTTCTTGTTTTGTTATGACAGAGAGTTCATACACCACAGAACTGGAAATATGGTGTGTACATGTTTTCTGGGCCAGACTAGCTAGTTTCGGCTAGTTTCACTCCCTTGAAGCCTTTAGCACGATTTCTAGATATTTGGATGATTTATTAAATATTTACAATACTTATTTCGATGGTTGGATCAGTCAAATTTACCCCCAGAACTTCAGTTAAATAAAGCAAAATCTTCTGAAACCGAGGCCCCTTTGTTGGATTTACATCTATCTATTGTAGATGGATTTGTTTATTGCATAATTTCTGATAAACACGATGATTTTGATTGTGCGATTGTAAATTTTCCTTTCTTGGATGGTGATGTTCCTCGGGCAGCATCCTATGGCGTTTATATTTCGCAATCAATTCGATTTGCCAGAGTGTCTTGTCATGTAACTGACTTCAAAACGGTCGTAATAAATTGTTAACTGCTAAACTTCTTAATCAGTGTTATCGGTATCATAAACGATTCAAAGCATTTTCAAATTTTTATAGACGTCATTCCAATTTAATTTCAAAATACAACGTTGGACTTAAATCTCTTCTGGAACACAGTCTATCGAAACCAGAATTTTATGGTGACTTAGTATATAAATTCAGAAAAGAATATACTTGCAATGACTTCAGCACCCAATTTCGTAAAATCAATCTTCGATATAAAAAGATTGGGTACAACATCAACGTTATACGACACAATGCATGCATGGTAGTTAACTCAATCACGGTTGACAACTTTCCTACCCTCTTAAATTGAACGCCTGTGGGTCAGGCCTCATATCCTATGACGGTTCCAGAGTAAAGGCTTGCTGAGAATCAGAGAGAAGATAGTTTTAAGAAATGTCGGTTGGTCCATCTGCTCAGTCTCTGGTCGGGCACATCAGAGTCTTTCTGTTTGTCTTCTTTTGCTCCAGCATTTCAGTGGTTTCTTGCTGTCGAGTCCTCACCATTGTTTCATCTCTGTGGTTTTTTTTATTTTTGTGTTCTGGGAGATTTTGCATTGATGAGTAAGGAGGCCTTCATGCATGCGGAGTGAACAAATTATTTATCTTAATCGCGATGGAAGTAAGGGAGAGGATTGCAGCTGCGCAATATCAATTTAAGCCAACCAACCCCCCCAACCCCGCCCCGCCTACCCCCCCCCCCAAAAAAAAAAAAAAAAAAAAAAAAAAAAAACAGCGGACAGCGGAAGTCGTTTCATTGACCGTTCCAAGGCAGTTCTTCTGTAGCAATTTTATATTTTGATATGGTTTGTATTTGAGTGTGTGTTTCGCTTATATTTTTTGTCTACGCACACAGACTGTCTTAAGGATAACTTTTTCTATGGAAGCATTAAATAAAAAGGTCATGACTAGTTTTCTCTTGACTGGTTTCTCTTTTCATAGACAGGACTATTTTACATCTGATTATCCCCAGGACACCCAAACTCTGGTTATGCCACAACACCTCCTTGCGTATTAAAACCCGGTAATTACCGGAACCCTGCCTTAAGTTTATCACGTGGACATGTATGATTGCTCTCACGCTTTCAAAAAGGACATATATTCGGGGTTTACATGGGGCTGACTTCGCCCTTACCTTGTTTTTCGCACATCTAGTTCTTTTTGCAAGCTAGGACGATTTTTTCGAAAGGTTAACCTAGAATGTGAAATGAAAGGTTAACCTAGAATTTGAAATGAAAGGAGCGAGTGTGTTTGTGTCTTATGTCCCACCAACATTTAAAGTCATACGGAGACGTTACTTCGCTTTAGAGCAATCCAAAAGTCTAGATCGAGCCCACGACCCTTGGTTTATGAGGCGAGTAACATAATCACTACACCATAACCGTAAATGTAGGCATGTAGTACAAGAAGTTGTAATTGGTACATTGGAGAGAACATTTGGAAATCCTTATTTGTAAAATGTAACTGTTATACACTGACGTATTAGCTGGCACATTATTACAACAACGCATGGTATGCAAGTTTTGTCCATTTATTACTACACAAATTAATGTGTGCTTAGCGTAGACTCAATCTTTTTGTAAAAGCTAATACCTGTTTTGTTTTGGATAGCCTGTTGCCATTTTGTGGGAAAGTAACTGTCCTTATCGCTTTCCGCCATTGATGTTTCCATTAGGGTCTAGTTATTTCAAGTTTGTGTTTCTTTCCCTTTGGTGTTTCTGCTGGGAGTGTGGGTTAATTGTATCGATTCCTGATCATAGCCTTCACTTCTATTTACAGAAGAACCCAGTGGGCCAATCCTATCACTGAGGAAAAGACGTTATGATAAAGAATTAGGAATATTCTTTCAAAATGGCTAACATTAAGAAAACATTGTTATCCTTATCGCAGAAAAAAGCACAAAGAGCAGAAATAAGAAACATAAGGTTTACCCCTGTAAACCCCAGTTTTACTTTTAAGGGGGTCAAATATATATAGGATTTCGTGATGAACCGTAAAATCATTGGGTCAGTTTCAATCTAATTTCACAGAAATGTTGACGAAGTTTGTCTCTTTCAAAAATATCTCAAACGGATCGCTCCAAGAAAAAATTGCATCAAGAACTTCAATAAAAAAAAGAAAAAAAAAAAGAATGACAATTCCTACATGTTTGGCTCAGTTACATTAAGACTTTATTTGGTGTAAGTTTTGCTTTCAAAGGATCTAACTATTCAGAACTTATTTATTTTCACTGCAGCTGGTGTTGTGCCACGGGGCGGCTGTATAAAGTTTACCCCCGTACATCATCCATCACGAAAACACACCTATATAATTTTGACCTCCTTGAACCCCACTTTTGTATAATAAAACTGGGGTTTACATCGCCTCATCGAGGCGGTTCTAACGTATACCAACAATCTGTATTTCGAGCAGAAATAAGAAAAATATCACACTTTTTCATCTGAAATTTTCTTTTTTTCGGAGGTAAAGTTTACAATTCATTTGTATAGGCATGTTTTCGTGATGAAAGTGCTGATTGCACGACCCGTAGGGTGTGCGCTAACGATCCATAGGGTGTGCACTATAATCTCCCTGTGAGTCATTCCGTCCGCGGTCAGTTTTGCGACAATCGTTGTAACTTTCGAACCGCTCGGAATATTTTGACCTACTTTTGGCATACATATTGACCCTTTTGTACCAAATGGTATCTTCCTCCTTATATATGGCAGGAGTCCATTTCAAAATTTAGGGGAGACAGGTTGTATTTTCTTCAAAATTTATTTTGAAAATGACTGAACTATAAGCACACAGTGGAGGTCCTGATCAGACGCCGCATAGTACGCGGCGTCTGATCTGGGCCAGCACTGTTTGCCAAGGTACCCCATTAAGATTTTCTGGTACTGAATGGGTTAATTTTGACAATACCTTGCCAATAATATTGCCTTCACCGAGGCAAATATAAAAATATAAAAAAATGTTAACGGGGTATAACGTCTAAACCACTTCGAAACTTTAAATCAGTTTTAACATACGATTTGGTATCGACAATACATAACCAAAGAAATTGTCTTATGCCAGATCACTTCATAAATGGCCTCACCGAGGAAATATATATTTTAAATGATAGCGGAGCATAATGTCTAAACCGCTTCGAATATTCCGTTCATTTTGCCATAAGGGTTGATATTGACAATAATTTACCCAACTACTCACGCAAGATATTGCCTTATGCCAGATCACTTCATAAATGTCCTCGCCGAGGCAATATATATTTACAAATGATAACAGAGTATAATGTCTAAACCTCTCCGAATATTCCGATCATTTTCGGCATGCGTATTGATATTGATACTACATAACCCATGAGATTGTTTTATGCCAGATATTTTTATGAATTGTCTCGACGAGGCTAAGTGATTAAAATGATTACGGATTATAACACCTAAACCGCTTGATTTATTTTGATCATTTTCAGCATGCAGGTTGATATTGATAATACCTAACCCGCAATATAGCCCTATACCAGATTCCTTTTCGAATGTCCTCGAATGTCCTCTCCGAGGCAAATATTTGAAAATTATTTCGGAGTGTCACTTCTATTCCGCTTTCAAACCGGCAGGAATATTTTAATATTTTTTTTGGTATGCAGATGTATATTGACAAGATCCAGCTAATGAGATTGTCTAATGCCCGATATATTGTAGCGTTATGACTATTCTTGGATGTGTGTTTCATACCCCTTGTCGAGGCTGTTTTAAAACAAGAGGGCCCAAAGGGCCCTGGTTCGCTCACCTGATCCAATGTATAACAAGTGGGCCCCGGGCAGGGTCAATTTTGGCCCCAGGGCTATAATTTGAACAATCTTGGTAGAGGTCCACAAGATGAAGCTTCATATCGAATATGAAAGACCTGGACTTTCTGGTTTTAGAGACGAAGATTTTAAAGGTTTACCCTGCATATAGAAGTCTATGTAAAACAAGATTTTCCCTATATAAATCTATGTTAAACCAAAGGGCCCCGGAGCGGGGCATTTTTGGCCCCAGGGCTATAATTTGAACAATCTTGGTAGAGGTCCACTAGCTGAAGCTTCATAACAAATATCAAAGCCCTAAGCCTTGTGTTTCAGAGAAGATGATTTTTAAAGATTTTTTCCTATATAAGTCTATGTAAAACCAAAGGGCCACATGGCGGGGGCATAATTGGTCTCAGGGCTGTAATTTGAACAATCTTTGTAGAGGTCCACTAGCTGAAGCTTCATAACAAATATCAAAGACCTAAACCTTGTGGTTTCAGAGAAGAAGATTTTTCAAGATTTTCCCTATATAAGTCTATGTAAAACCAAAGGGCCCCGGAGCGGGGGCATTTTTGACCCCAGGGCTATAATTTGAACAATCTTGGTAGAGGTCCACAAGATGAAGCTTCATACCAGATATCAAAGACCTGGGCCTTGCAGTTTCAGAGAAGAAGATTTTTCAAGATTGTGCCTATATAAGCCTATGTAAAACAAAAGGGCCCTGGTGCGGGGGCATTTTTGGTCCCAGCACTACAATTTGAACAATCTTGGTAGGGGTCCACTAGATGAAGCTTCATACCAAATATCAAAGACCTGGGCCTTGCGGTTTCAGAGAAGATTTTTCAAGATTTTCCCCATATAAGCCCATTTAAAGCCAAAGGGCCCCCGTGCGGGGGGCATTTTTAGCTCCAGCACTATAATTTGAACAATCTTGGTAGGGGTCCACTAGATGAAGCTTCATACCAAATATCAAAGACCTGGGCCTTGCGGTTGAAGAGAAGAAGATTTTTAAAGATTTTCCCTATATAAGCCCATGTAAAACAAAAGGGCCCTGGTGCGGGGGCATTTTTGGCCCCAGCACTATAATTTGAACAATCTTGGTAGGGGTCCACTAGATGAAGCTTCATACCAAATATCAAAGACCTGGGCCTTGTGGTTTCAGAGAAGAAGCTTTTTCAAGATTTTCCCTATATAAGCCCATGTAAAACCAAAGGGCCCCCGTGCGGGGGCATTTTTAGCTCCAGCACTATAATTTGAACAATCTTGGTAGGGATCCACTAGATAAAGCTTCATACCAAATATCAAAGACCTGGGCCTTGCGGTTTCAGAGAAGAAGATGTTTAAAGATTTTCCCTATATAAGCTCATGTAAAACCAAAGGGCCCCCGTGCGGGGGCATTTTTGGCCCCAGCACTTTAATTTGGACAATCTTGGTAGGGGTCCACTAGATGAAGCTTCATACCAAATATCAAAGACCTGGGCCTTGCGGTTTCAGAGAAGAAGATTTTTCAAGATTTTCCCTATATAAGCCCATGTAAAACCAAAGGGCCCCCGTGCGGGGGCATTTTTAGCTCCTGCACTATAATTTGAACAATCTTGGTAGGGGTCCACTAGATGAAGCTTCATACCAGATATCAAAGACCTGGGCCTTGTGGTTTCAGAGAAGAAGATTTTTAAAGATTTTCCCTATATAAGCCCATGTAAAACCAAAGGGCCCCCGTGCGGGGGCATTTTTGGCCCCAGCACTATAATTTGAACAATCTTGGTAGGGGTCCACTAGATGAAGCTTCATACCAAATATCAAAGACCTGGGCCTTGCGGTTTCAGGGAAGAAGATTTTTTAAGTTTTCGGGAAAAAAAATCTATTTTTGGCTACTGTGACCTATATGTGCAACGGACCGGAACCATTTGAACAACTTTGAAAGGGGACCACCTAAGTATCATTCCTGTGAAGTTTGGTCAAAATCCTATCAGTGGTTTAGGAGGAGATGTCGTTTGAAGAAAAGTTTACGGACGCACGGACGCACGCACGGACGCACTGACGACGGACGACGGACGAAAAGTGATCACAAAAGCTCACCTTGTCACTACGTGACAGGTGAGCTAAAAAAGGCTCGCCTGAACCTTTGTTGCTCGCACAGGCGATAAGTACCAAAATCGTTTGACGGGGCCCAAATATAAATTGCTCCTGCAAACTTCATAAACGGATAAAAAATTCATAATTATGAAGAAATTGTCAAGGTAAAGACATATTCTTGGTAGGGAGTTTCATACCCCTTAAAAGAGGAAAATCGCTGATAATTTCAACCATCGCACCAAACAAGTTCGGAACACCAAGCCCAGAACATAAATTTCTATCCCAGGGTAAAATTACGGATTTCCTTGTCCTGTGTGCTAGAATATAATTGTGCTTGCAGATGTTATGGCAGAACAGCTGTTGTTTGTATTGGTATTGTTTTGTTATAAGTATCATTTTCTTACACTGAAATAAATTTAGCCTGTGTGACCAATGGAATGCGCAGCTAGTATTTGATCTTCTTTCATATTCCCTGTCCAAAAGTGCTGGAGCCTGGCTTTAGGAATATTTGTCTACGCCCTATATTAAGGATGCCTTTTGCTACGATAGCATTTTACGAAGGTCATGACTGGTTTGTTTCACTTTCTTAAGACACGAATTTCCATCTCGGAATACCAAATCACACCCTAACTCTAGTTAAACCACAACATCGCTTTGCGAAGAGTACATGCAATGAAACAGCGTGCAGTGACATAAGGGTGTCATCCAAGTACATTTTTTAAGTTTCTATTTGCAATCTTCCTCCACCATTTGGGACTATATTTTTTAAATGAAAAAGGAAAGAAAAATATTCTAACTTCCGGAGAATTTGAGCCTTTTGTATTCTGTAAGAAAAATTAAAACGGTCACAAATAATGGTGTTTCCTAATTACCGTTAGAATATATTTTGAAGTGTGATATAAAAAGATGAATAAATAGATGTCCCGCCAACAGCACCACTGAGATTTTGAATGTCTCCCTTTCGACGACACAAAGCTCAGGATAAAATGGCACGAAAACGCTCCCTCACAGATTCAGCTATTTTTGGCACACTGTTTTGGAAATAACAGCTCACTTAATTGCTGAGCAGGAGTTTGCTGGAGGAAGTAGTTTTAAGGTAATCTTTGCTCAAATCAGAGTGTTTTTTTCAACCTGAACAACCGTCAGCGGCCGATTGCTTCACATGGAGTCGATTATAGATTGGCTGGGTGCTTGTCACTAAATGCCTTTTAAAAATAAGATGGACTTCAAGTATGTATAGCCGGGCTAGCATCAGGTTAATAATGAAGACCCAGCAATTCTTGTTCTGACGGTTGTTTATGTATACGAATGATGGGCGACCTGCCTTTGGAATATTCAGTTAAATAATTAACAGACAGCGAGTGTCTAATAAACATGTGAAATAGAAGTGACGGCTGCCAGTTGAATAAGTGACCTCTCGTAGGCAAGATTTAACAAGATTTAGTTAACACTATCGTAGAATGAGTTTGCCTAAAAAACTGACAAAATAAAAGTGGAGCCAATGATCAGGAATCGATACAATTAACCCAAAGCTCCCATCAGAGACACCAAACGGAAAGAAACACAAACATGAAACAATAGACCCCAATGTAAACATCAACAGCGGAAAGCCAAAAGGAAAGTTACGTTCCCACAAAATGGCCAATAGGCTATCCAAAATAAAATAATATAAGCGACACAGACACCCAAAGACAAACCAGAACAAAAATAAACCGCGCCGGAAGAACCGCCTAGGAACGGTCAGCGGAAACGAATTCCCCTGGGAGCCTTAAATCGATTTTTCGTGGCCGAAATCAAGTTCGGTCGGTTTCAGCTCTGCGCGGAAGCACCGTGCAGCCCAATCTATTTCTCCAGGCCCCGATGGGCGGGGGCGCAGGGCGTGGCCTGTGTTGCACATTTAAGTACTGGTCATGAACAGACACAGTAAAACATAATCTGCTATTTTCGTTTATTTGGTGTAATACGTTTTTGCTTCCAAAGGATCTAACTATTCAGAACCTATTCACAGGAATGTTGTTTAGGTGACTTTCTACCCAAACCATTCAACCTTGTTCGCCAAATTAGGCCAAAGAGACGCTGTACATAAATGGCTGAAATGGTTTCACTCCAATAAACAAGAACGTCAACAGACCTTAATATAGAAAATTATTTTAGTAAAAACTGCTTCAAAAACCGTAGGCCAATATAATCAAACTCATACCAGGATCACAGTTCCAGACTAAGATATCTATACCAAGGATAGCATCCTATGGCGTTTATATTTCGCAATTAATACGATTTGTCAGAGAGCCTAGTCATGTAACTGACTTCAACACTCGTAATAAATTGTTAACTGTAACTTCTTGATCAGGGTTATCGGTATTATAAACTACGCAAAGCATTTTCTACATTTTATAGTCGTCATTCCGATTTTAATGTCTAAATTCAATGTTGGACTTAAAATTCTTCTGCAACAAGGTCTGTCGGAACCCGAATTTTATGGTGACTTAGTATGTAAATTCAGAGGGGGGCGAAAATAAAACAACTAAATCTGTAGTATTTAGGACAAAGGTAAATAAATGACTTTAACCTTTGGCATTTATAAAAAGTTCATTCATCTGATTGCACAAATCTATTTTTATGCCATATGCTACGATAGAATAAGACAAGAGGGGCATGCTGGCCCTATATCGCTCACCTGAGATAAGAGATTTATTTGTGTGTGCCAGGGCATGGAAATTTTTGGCCCCAGGGCTACAATGTAAACAATCTTGGTAGAGGTCCACTGGATGAAGCTTCATACCAAATATCAAAGACCTAAGCCTTCTGAATTCAGACCAAACATTGTTTTAACGTTTTTTTTCACTAATAAGTCAATGTAAAATAAGTGGGCCCCAAGGCAGGGCCATTTTTGGCCCACCAGGGCTATAGTTTGAACAATCTTGGTAGATGTCCACTAGATGAAACTACATACCAAATATCAAAGAACTGGGTCCTCTGGTTTCAGACAAGAACATTTTTAAATGTTTTTCCCCTCTAAGTCTATATAAAATAAGTGGGCAATGGGGCGGGGCCATTTTTGGCCTCAGGGCTATAATTTGAACAATCTTGGTAAAGGTTCACTAGATGAAGCTACATACCAAATATCAAAGATCTGCTACCTTTGGTTTCAGACAAGAAGATTTATTTTAAGGTTTTTTTATCCCTTATAAGTCTATGTAAAACAATTTGGCAACGAAGCGGCGCCATTTTTGGCCCCAGGGCTATAATTTGAACAATCTTGGTAGAGGTCCACTAAATGAAGCTACATACCAAATATAAAAGACGTAGGCCCTCTGATTTCAGACAAGAAGATTTTTAAAGTTTTTTCCCTTATAAGGCTATATAAAACAAGTGGGTCCCGGGGCGGGGCAATTTCTGGCCGCACGGCTATAATTTGAACAATCCTGGTAGAGGTCCACCAGATGAAGCTACACACCAAATATCAAAGACCTGGGCCTTCGGGTTTCAGACAAGAAGATTTTTAAAGGGTTTCCCTATATAAGGCTATGTAAAACCAGTCGGCCCTGGTTTGGTTTGATTTGAGGTTTAACGTCCCCGTCAACACTGTAAAGGTCATTTTGGAGACGTTGCTTCCAATATTGTGGGACATTTACCCGAAATTGAGATGAAATGACACCTCAAGCCCTGTCGCCCAATGAAACCAATAGGGTTTATAAGCATGGACGGTCCGACTCGTGCGCACCGCTTTGCCTGGGCAGTCTTGGATCCTCTAAGCGGTTTACCAATACTCGTGTGCGGGTCGGATTCAGCTCTGCATGAAAGCATCATATGCAGCCCATATATTTCTTCAAGCCCCGATGGGCCATAATTTGAACACTCTTGGTACAATCTTCGTAGAGGTCCACTAGATTAAGCTACATACCAAATATCAACGGCATGGACCCCATGGTTTCAGACAGGAAGATTTTAAAGGTTTTTCCCTTATAAGTCTATGTAAAACAAGTAAGCCCCGTGGCGGGCCATTTTTGGCCCCAGGGCTATAATATGAACAATCTTGATAGAGGTCCACTAGATGAAGCTACACACCAAATATCAAAGACCTGGGCCTTCAGATTTCAGACAAGAAGATTTTTAAAGGTTTTCACTATATACGCCTATGTAAAACTAGCCGGCCCCGGCCAGGGGCCATTTTTGGCCCCAGAGCTATAATTTGAACAATCTTGGTAGAGGTCCATTAGATGAAGCTTCCTACTAAATATCAAAGACCTGGACCTTCTGGTTTCAGACAAGAAGAGTTTTTAAGTTTTTCACCCTATTTTTCCCTTTTTGTTGCCATGGCAACCAGAGTTCTGCATGGAATGGAATTCTTTACATAATTTTGCGAGAGGACCACCCAAAGATCATTTTTGCCAAGTGTGGTTAGAATTCATCCAGTGGTTTAGGAGATGTTGTTATAGGAAAATGTGAACGGACATACAGACGACGTCGATGACGACGGACGATGGGCATGCAGAATAAACCTTATCAAGTTATGGATGAAACAATAAAAACCAAGTAGTGGTAGATCCGGTCAAACATTATCAAACTATTGCTAGCTGTTTGAAAGTTACATGTCTATAATCATTAGATGGATTTGTCGGGATGCCAAATCTTATCAAAATAATCCTAGTTGTTTGAAAATGATTTGTTCATAATCAGTGATAAATTGTGTCTGGGTGAGGCTACTTATGAATAAATAATACATTAGACAATCTCTTTGGGAAGGTCATACCAATATACATGTGCATGCCAAACACTTATCAAAATATTCCTTGCATTTTATAAGTTATATGCCTGTATCCAGTTTGTGAATGTTTTGCTTTGGAGAGGAAATTTGAATTAAGAAATATAACATTAAACCACATCATCGATTAGATCTGATCAATAGACATATGTTTGCCGAAAATTGTACAAATATTTATTCCTGGTGGTCAGAAAGTTATATGTCCGTGGCACTTTGTGAGTCTGTTTATAAAGAGATCAGACGTTAGACAATCCAATTGGTCGTGTGAATATATATCTGCATGCCTACAATCATCTAAATATTCCAAGCTATTTCAAAGTTACACTCCGTAATTAGTCTATCAAACTGTTGCCTCGGGGAGGCTATCTATAAAGACATCTGGCAATAGTCTATCTCATTAATAATTTAATAAAATACAGCTGCAAGACCGTATCTGCAGGTCATTAACTGGCCTCAACTGGTCATCTGGAATTTTCTGGTTTGATTTCTAAACAATATTAGTTCACATTACGATAACACGCTTATATAATTTTGACCCCCTTGAACCCCACTTGTATTTAGTAAAACTAGGGTTTACAGGAGTAAACCTTATTTTTCTTATTTCTGCTCAAAAATATAGATTGTGGGTACTCGTAGAACCGCCTCGATGAAGCGGTTCTAACGAGTACCCACAATCTATATTTTGAGCAGAAATAAGAAAAAATCACATTTTTTTCAATCCGAAAATATTCGTTTTTTTCGGCGATCAATTTTACAATGTATTGAAATAGGCGTGTTTTCGTAATAATTTAAGTGAAACTGCAAGTAACCTAGAATAAACATCTTTTCCTCGTTGGAGAAGAGATAGCTGATAACGTTCCTTACCGTTTCATTTGTATTGTATATGAAATATTGGGGTTTCTCTTCCTCTTGGTGGCATTGGTAAGCTGTTTTCTTTGCTGTCACACTTTATGGCCACCTCCATTAGTATTTCGCTTTATCTCTGCTCATTTACAGTGCAAATCATTGTCACACATACGGAAATGGTGTCGCCAGACGGTTCTACAAGTTGCGGAAGCTAAAATACTTCATAGATTCAACTACATGTATGTTGTAGCAGCTGCTAGCGTAGGACAAGGTTTTTGAAAAAAAAACCTAATACTTATATTTGGTGTCACATTCGTTTAGGTTCATTTCGCCAAATAAACACACCACATAGAACACTGAGGTATTTTGAATGGTTCACATTGCCCTGGGGTGGGATGTTGGTTGGCCCCCTGCAATGGTCCGGTTTCGGCGATGAACGTTAGTTCAGTGCCTTAATTGGGTTGGGCGTAGGGATGCAATTATGCCTCATTGTGGGGCTCGGTCAGCCTGCTTTTTATTTTCTTGGGGATGTTGTTTGCACCCCCCCACCCCCACCCCCCCCCCTGCACTGGTCTAGTTTCGGCGATGAACGTTAGTTCGGTGCCTTAATTGGGTTGGGGTGGGGATGCAATTATGCCTCACTGTGGGGCTCGGTCGGCCTACTTTTTGTGTGTGTGTGTGTGGTGCCTTGCTGGTGTTGGGGGTGGAATTTGTCCGGGGATGGTTGGGGTCTCTCTCTCTCTCTTTCCTTTCCTTCCAACAACTGGAATCGAGGGAAGATGTATGTTGGAGACTGGAGGAATGATGTGGGGTCTAGGGGGCGTGACTGACACCTGTGGCAGTAGATTTGCGTGTCAGGCGAACAGTGATGGCCCTGATTAGTTGCCACATTGTGTTATTACTGGTCGTGGTTATCATTGTTTGCCTGACCACATCCCGATGGTGGGATGCTGTACTTAACTTGTGCCTTATTTAATTGTTTTTTGACTAATCAGAATCAAGCTTTAGTTGTTTTACAGCATTTACAGAGTTTATTTTGAGTTGTTGCTTTATTATTATAAATTGTGATTAATATTCTGCCACATGGTGGCCCATGATTGGAAATAAACTTTATTCTATTCTATTCTATTCTATTCATTGTTTCCTCGCGTTGACTATGACTGCAGTGAGGAACTTGTAGAGAGAAGTCTGCAGTGGAGCGAAAATGCTTCAAATTCCACATGAAAACTTAGGAAAGGAATGACCTTTACCACTGAGCCTTGGCACATCATTTTCTACCATTTACATCCGCGCAGAATGATCAGAGTCTTCGTTGTGCATTCCAGTTATAGCTAAGGATCCAGTGCTCCTTCATGCAGCAAGAGAAGTCTCCGGTTAGCCTATGTGGATGCGCAGGCTGATCTGATTCTTCGCTGGGCGCACATTTAAATTGTAGGAAATGCTGTGCCCCGGCATATATATAAACGACTCCTTTACCTTTTCATAGGACCACATTCATTCACATTTAGCAGGAATAATGCCGAGGGGACTCCTTCACCGAAATGTAAATGATTGTGTTCAGTTGAACAAAATGAGTACCGCAGCTAAATGAACAAGATTGTTGTCGCCAGGGATGAAAAATAGAAATCTAGGCATTGACTCTTATCATTTCCACAATCAATAGCACATTTTGGGGTCAAGTGAGGGAACCAGGACGTCTTGGATCTCGTATATATTTTACTGTTAACCAACAGATCTACTTCTATTTTAGTTGGCCCTAACCCACAAGATGTTTTAGTTAGTCGGAACTGCAGAAGGATTTTGGTTGCTATCCAGGGACCGCCTATGAGGATTCCGCCGAAGGACATTAAGGTCAATCCGGTCGGGGGAGTTGTTCAGTTAGATTTTAAATCATCCAATTTAAGGTCGCCATTTAAAAAATATATGGTGGACTTCTGCAAATACAACAGCAGGTAACTTTGTTGTGCGTTATTTAAAACATTTGACACATATCTCGCGCTGAATCGCTGAATAAGACAGCCACTACATTTGCCAGCAGTGCAAATCCAGATCAGGGCAAGCAATCTAAAAAAGAATCCACACTGTCGTGCAGTTTGTGAATTACAAGGTTTCACAGTATCAAGGAATTTGATTGGTGGATGGCTTTTGTTTTGTTTGTTTGATTTGAGGTTTAACGCCCCCGTCAACACTGTAAAGGTAATGATGGATAGTTTGTTTGATTTGAGGTTCATTTTGGAGACGCTACTTCCAATTTTTTACCCGACATTGAGATGAAATGACATCTCAAACCCTGTCGCCCAATGACACCAATAGGGTTTATAAGCATGGACGGTCCGACTCGCATCGCTTTACCTGGGCAGGCTTAGGTCCTCTAAGCTGTTTACCAGTACTCGTGTGCGGTCGGATTTCAGCACTGCTTGGAAGCATCAGACAGCCAATCTATTTTTTCAGGCCCCGATAGGCGGGGGGCGAATGGTGGATAGTTAGAAACGGGTTTGGCTAGATAAGGGTTTAAAATATTCTGAAAGAGTTGTCTTTCCTGAAAGTTTGTCCTGATTAATAGGGCTCATATATTTAAGAAAAGAAAAGGAGTAAGTTCTTTCCAGTAAAAATGACCCTGTTATTGAAGGGCTGAGATTACGAGGAAAGACAAACAGGAGTCGCGTGTCCCTTGCAAAATGGCGGACAAACTTTGACAGGGTAGAAAGTATTTTCGAAATTAAGGGACACTTTCATGGTTAGAAAAATCCGTTCCGAGGGTCATTGTGATGATCATAGATTGACCATGATTCTGCGTATTGTGTGTGTGTGTGTGTGTGTGTGTGTGGGGGGGGGTTCTGTCTACCGCTCACACGCATGCTAGGTGTTTCCTCTTGCATTCTTTCCGTTTCTGTGCGCGGATTTTCAATATCGCAGCCACGCAGTCACTTTCGCTCACAACATCTGTGGTCACATTTCTATGCGGTTAAGGGACGTCACAATGTTTTTTGTGTCGTCGGCCTGTGCTATGATGTACTCGACCATCACGAAAACACGCCTATATAATGTTGACCCCCTTGAACCCCACTTTTATATAGTTAAACTGGGGTTTACGGGGGTAAACCTTATTTTTCTTATTTCTGCTCAAAATATAGATTGTGGGCACTCGTTAGAACCGCCTCATCGATGCGGTTTTAACGAGTGCCCACAATCTATATTTTAGAGCAGAAATAAGAAAAATATCACAAGTTTTCATCTTAAAATTTTATTTTTTTTCGGCGATAAAGGTGGCAATGTATTTGTATAGGCGTGTTTGCGTAATGACATCCAATATACTCATTTCACACCAAACACGTCACAGATCTCGATTTTTACCCGGTTTCTGGGCAGCGACAGCATAACCTGTGTAGGATAAGCTTTTCTTTCCCCCTGAAAATTAGGTAGTCCTTGTTTTAGTGCAAGAAAATTGCTTTTCCGCCAGTCTGGTCTGTCTGTCGGTTTGTAACTTAAAGACCTGTTTGAGATATTTTCATGAAACTTTACAGTTGTAGAAACAACTATGAATCAACGTGCAGAAGCCAATAAACATAACTCTGGTTTATCTACTTTTGGTCTTTGAATCTTTGGGTATTGAAAATAGTGGTTGATAGCATTTACTCGTGTAAGATCTCTAACTTTAGAACTGTCTGAGAAATTTTCATTAAACGTTATACAGAATAAGCACAAGTCGACGCTGTGAAGAAGACAAGAACCATAACACGTATTTTATTGCTTTTGAGGTTATGCGCTTTGAATATTGAAATTACTTGTTGCAGCTATGTAACCTGAAAACCAAATTAGATATAGTCATGAAATGTTATCAAGAAATATTAAACACAATACGACGCCAAGCAGAAGACAAAAACCTTGGCTCTTAGTAAATTACTTGTGGGGTTTCGACCTTTTTGAATATGCATTACTATTCGACAACATACATAAGAACCACAGCTATGACTTTGTTACTTTTGGAATTATCGCCCTTGAACATTCAAGATAGCGGCTGTGTGTATTTCCTTATTTCTGCGGTGTAACTACAATACCGTTTGAGATATTTTCATAAAACTTTATAGAGATGTAAAGCACCTTTAAATCACATGCAGAACTGAAGAACCATAACCTTGGTTTACCTGCTAACAGAGGTATGAACCTAAGAAGATTCTGATAGTTTGTTTACATGTGCCGCTAACTTGACATTTTCATGAAACTTTACAGAAACATAAATTATTATTTTTCATTTTTTTTATTTTATTTCAATTAATACAATTGTCATTGATCAAGTAATTTAGTATTGACCCAGGTACAGGTCCTCGGTCAACTGCATTTGCCCTCGGCCTTCGGCCTCGGGCCAATGCAGCAGACCTCGGACCTGTACCTGGGCCAGTGCGAAATTACTTGATTAATAACATAAAATTATCATGTGAAGATTTCAGAATACAAGAACTTACGAGTGCTGAATTATATATTGTGAGCCTCACATTGAAGGATTTGAGTTCTGTCGGACATATGTTATTATTTTTCAACAGTAGAATTGCGCAGTCGATGGCGCGCCACCGCATATCCCCACGCCACTACATAATCTACTCATCATGCCGTTCGCTTTAATATGTTACACGACCATGTTCTGGAAATTTTGATTTTTGACCCCCGCGGGCCCCATCCCGTGGGCCCACCCCTAGGGGTGTGATCAAAATTCCGAAAGTGTCATGCACTCCTCAGACCAAAGATCTATCAGTTCCCACAGGTTCAAGTTTCTATCTTTAACCGTCTAAGTCTAAGAAGAGTTATCCGGTAAGACGGACGGACGGACGTACGGACGTACGTACGGACGGACGACGAAGACCATTACAATATCCCCACTTTTTCTTCGAAAAGCGTGGGGATAATAAATCCCTTCAGTATCTATACACTTTTACCATCGGTGTTTTAGGGCCTCAATGGCACGTTTTAGAACTCCTTTTCTTGGCTGTTCAGAAAATCAGCCACTGCATATATGACGTCATCATCGGACTGAAAGTGGGTTCCTGAAATAGCCGTTTTCAGTTTTGGAAATAGATGAATGTCTGCTGGAGCGAGATCAGATGCTCAATCAATTTAAAACCACAATTGTGAATGGCAGCCATGATAGCAATGACAGACTTGTGAATATGAGAATTGTCCTAATGGAACAACACACCTTTCGTGAGCTTTCCGCGCGCTTAAGTTTAATATTTTGATAATAAGTGGAGGATAGTATGTGCCATTGATTGTTCGTCCCTTTTGAATATACAAATGTAATCTTCAAGCAGAATACCACCTGCATCCCAGAAAACCGAGGCCATAACCTTCCCAGCTGATGGAACAGTCTTTGCATTCTTTGGCGGGGGTGAGCCATGTTTCGATTGTTGTTTGGCCTCCGGGGTTAAATGATGGTCCCGTGTTTCATCTATAGTGACAAATCTCTAAAGTAAGTTGGTAGACTTCCTCAAAAAGGTTAAGATTAGCACGCGATACTGTGCACCTGGTGTGCTTCTGATCAACTGTCAGAAGTCTTGGTACCCATCGGGCCGAAAGCTTTCTTATTGCGAGATCCTCTGTCAGAATGGAATATGCACTTTCCTTTGAAATGCGATCCCTACTGGCTGTATATCTTTCTGCGACTCGTCTGTCAGTCATAACAATATCATGGACTTTATTGAACATTTCTGAGGTTGCAACATTGACAGGCCTCCCAGGACGGGGTCATTCTCAAGGCTCTGTCTGCCGCGCTTAAATTCCGCTACCCTCCTTTTCACAGTAGCATATGAAGGGACAGCCTTCCCCAGTGCTGCTACTGTAGCAATATGGATATCCTTTGGTGTTAAACATTTTTTCATTCAAATATTGGATCACTGTCCTTTCACCGATTTTGTCCATTTTGCAAAAGCTGGTTGTCTTGATTACTTCTGAGTTCTACATCATCGATATAAACGGACCACATGAGACCAGTCCTTGGGTAACCGGCCCTTTATAGTCAGAGAATAATAGGACTTTAAACGAACATCCATGCGTACCTCATTCAATACCAGGCTCAAAACAGATCAATCAGCCCTCGTAGCAACATCTGGGGCCAGTTGTTCAAAACTAACAACGCCGTGAGTAAACGTATCGTTAAAATTTTGATCATTTATTATGGCAAATATGCAAATATTTTTGCTGAAAAAATGTGAGCAGCTTTTTTCAGCAAAAGTACCAAAATTGTAAATATTAAGCTTGCTAGAACAGTTAACAATATGACCACTAACGCGCTCGTTAAGCTAACGAGGCTTTGAACAACTGGACCATGCTGTTTTGGCTCTTTAAACATTAAAAAAGTGTAATCAACATTTAGGTCTGCCCTATAACATGAAAACCGTTCGTGATATTTTCATGAATGTTGACAGAAACATAAACATGTGGCAAACACACGAATCATCCCAGCAGGCACATGACGTAACTGTGACGTCACATCAACGCCGGTGCGACGTCATGACGTTTATGCAACGTCATCTACGTCAGTGCAACGTCTTGACGTTGCATCGACGTTGATTTGACGTTGCCATAGTGACATGTGCCTGCTTCGTTTACCAACTTTCGAATTGTGGCCATTTGAACATGGCATCTGTATCCATCTACAGGCTAAAGTATGCTGCGTATTAACATAGTTCATTTTGAAGTAGAGACATTTTGCTAAAAAGTTTGTTGCATAATTAAGCACCTTCCGAAATCTGAATAAAATCGCAGCAAAGAAGGAAACGCGTCTGACTTCGCCAACACTGTCTATACATAACTTATAAAAAACGATTACTGAATGACATCTTAGGCCAGTTTTAATTTGTAGGGGAAAACTCCTACTTCTATATTTGTGACTCCTTTCCAATCTTAATTTAACATTATCTTCGGTAAGGCCTTAAAAACAGCCGTGTTTCCGCTAACCCGACGGACACAGCAAAAGATCAATATAAAAATTAAAACACCGACCCTACCATTAGCAATTTCCGACCCAACCCAGAATCGCCTTTGCATTTTCTTACAGTAATTTCGCGTTTTCAGTACTTTTTTGTAGTTTTTGGCATTTAGTACATTCCAAATTACAGACTGGGCTGACTTTTTGAGAATCTAAAATGATCTACATGTATGATATACAGTGCAAGTCTCAACATGACAATTTTATTGACAAAAAGTACAATGTACAAAAACAGAAACGCATAAAAATACAGGTCCGACCCTGTTTTTATCCCTACCCACCTTTTTTAGCATGTTAGCGGAAACACAGCTATTTTTACGCCTAATTAAATCCATTTTATATAACCGACATGTTAACATGTTCTTGAGACGTATCATCTCAGTTTCTAGTGTCCAGTATCTCTTCCATTGCTCTATGTTAGACAAGTCCATTTGTCACAAAAGGGGTGTCAGACCTTTATTTTCATTTTCATTCTATTTTTTACGGAAATTTCTGTCAGCAAATAGTGCAGGCCCTGATCAAACGCCGCGTTCTGGGGCGTCTGAAATGCGCCTGCACTGATTGCCAAGGTATCCATTCAGGGGTTTCCCGCATACATTTCAAAGATTTAATCTTATATACCTTTCAGTGTCAGATCAACTATGTTTAATAACCAGTGCTTCAGCTGAACTGCACGACCCGCCGGATGCTTTTAGCTTTATGAGTGTTACCATATATGGGTATGGCGGCCATTTTGGTCATGTGACCTGGACCTAAAACGGTTCCCCCCATAAATGCGCCTTATCGTAAGGAGCAAAAATATATCTTATACTTTAGTACTGTATTCTGAATCGTTTGCAGGATAAAATGCATTCTCACATTTTCCAATACAAAAGCATATGTGTCAAAGTTTGACCTAGGCACAAAGAAGGTCAATGTCAACCCAGGATCACCATTTTAGCAATTTATGATGGGCCTACGTCCCAGATGCCATTTATTAAGTTTCGTGGAAATCTGTCCAGCGGTTCTGGAGAAGACTATTTTTGAAGGCTTTTTACCATATATGGCTTGGCGGCCATTTCGGTCATGTGACCTGGACCACATGAGCAAATTTTGGTTTCCCCCATCCCATAGAAGCTCCATATGAAATTTGACTTCAATCGGCCGAACGGTTTCCGAGGAGAAGCAGTTCGAAAATTTTTACATTTTTCGCCTCTGCGAGGCTATACTAAATGGAATGTAATATTTTGCAAGTTCATTGGTTGGATCTCATTAATATCTATCAGTATGCCAAAAATTGTTTAAATATTCCAAGCGGTTAAGTCACTATCATCAATTTTCACAAACGGGTTACGGACGGACAGACAGACAGACCATATATGGCTTGGCGGCCATTTTGGTAATGTGAGCTGGACCCCATGAGCAAATTTTGGTTAGCCCCATCCCATAGAGGCTCCATATGAAATTTGACTTCAATCGGCCCGACGGTTTCCGAGGAGAAGCAGTTCGAAAATTCACATTTGTCGCCTCGGCGAGGCTTTACTAAACGGAATGTAATATTTCGCAAGTTCATTGGTTAGATCTCATTGATATAAATCAGCATGCCAAAATTGTTTAAATATTCCAAGCGGTTAAGTCACTATCACCAATTTTCACAAACGGGTTACGGATTTTTCGCCTCGGCGAGACTATACTAAATGGAATGTAATATTTCGCAAGTTCATTGGTTAGATCTCATTGATATCTATCAGTATGCCAAACATTGTTTAAATATTCCAAGCGGTTAAGTCACTATCACCAATTTTCACAAACGGGTTACGGACGGACAGACAGACAGACCATATATGGCTGGCGGCCATTTTGGTCATGTGACCTGGACCCCATGAGCAAAGTTTGGTTTACCCCATCCATAGAGGCTCCATATGAAATTTGACTTCAATCGGCCCAACGGTTTCCGAGGAGAAGCAGTTCGAAAATTTTCACATTTTTCGCCTCGGCGAGGCTATACTAAATGGAATGTAATATTTCGCAAGTTCATTGGTTAGATCTCTTTGATATCTATCAGTATGCCAATTTTTTTTTAAATATTCCGAGCGGTTAAGTCACTATCACCAATTTTCACAAACGGGTTACGGACGGACAGACAGACAGACCATATATGGCTTGGCGGCCATTTTGGTCATGTGACCTGGACCCAATGAGCAAAATTTGGTTTCCCCCATCCCATAGAGGCTCCATATGAAATTTGACTTCAATCGGCCCAACGGTTTCCGAGGAGAAACATTTAGAAAATTTTCACATTTTTTGCCTCGGCGAGGCTATACTAAATGGAATGTAATATTTCGCAAGTTCATTAGTTAGATCTCATTGATATTTATCAGTATGCCAAAAATTGTTTGAATATTCCAAGCGGTTAAGTCACTATCACCAATTTTCACAAACGGGTTACGGACGGACAGACAGACTGACAGACTGACAGAATGACCGATTGACCGAATGACAGAATGACACGGTGATTTTAGGGTACTCTTAGAAATCAACCGACTTCAGTCGGTCGCTTTTTCTGCGGGTCGTGCAAATATTGTAGACCTATACTACGCATGATTTCTTGGATATTAACCAGTCAAACGTTTTCTGTTAATCTATTCTCATCGGTTTACTCAAGTTTTAGATATAAAGGACCTATTTCGATTCTCTGTTTTACTGCGCAGCTCGACTAACCTATGTCTCCCTGCGATGCAATATTTGCAAAACTCAACACATGATTCCAGCCGAGATTCTAACACTCATCCCGGGCTTCTTTAGACTTTCGGGTGAGTCTTTTAACCGAGGTCCCGTCTCCGTATGACTTTAGCTGTTGGTGGGACGTAAAACTGAAACACTCACTCACTGAGAACACTCTCTAACGTGTACGCAACACTCTTAACTCACAGCGGAACAAATAACGCGGCTTTTTCCTTTCTTTCTTTTTTTTTTCGGCGTAGCTGTATAAGCTGGCTTTTAACCTACTTATTCAAGTTATATTAGTCTCGATTGAGTAAAATGTAATTTGCGATTGGTCGAAAATGTGTATATTTCTGCAAACAAGTTACCACTGCGAAATTGCAGCAACTTTTCACTTTAAAGTTGAAACTAAGTACACAAATTGACCATGTCATATACCAGAATCAGCCTGCTTGTGCTTATGTTTCATTTGTTGCTATAGCAACCAAATCTTTCAAACTCCTCTATGAGGGCTACTTGTGTGTTTTTAGGAATGTTTATTCAATAGAAGGTCTTCAAATATTGTTAAAACAATTCTGTTGGGCGGGCCTGAAGAAATAGATTTGGCTGCACAGTGTTACACTTTGTACTCTTTATCAAAAAAGTACCCGATTGGCACGGATTTTTCAAATACTTTTTATACTGGTTGTGAATTCGTAATAAAGTTTATTTTCAAAACATGTATCCTTTTCATATTGAACCACAAAATAGTTTCAATATTCATATTCCAATATCTCATACGCCGTTTATCTTTTTTAAAGATATTTCTTGTTTCTTTTTTTTTTCTTTGTCTTTTTTTTTTTTTTTTTTTTTTTTTTTGGTAAATGACCGCTACATGGATTTCGTAAAAACCTGCTTATATAACTTTGCCCCCCCCCCCCCCCCTCACACTCCACTTTTATATAGTTAAACTGACAGTGGTACACATTACTATTTCTTATTTCTGATTAAAAGTAGATTGCAGATGCCCGTCAGAACCGAATACCCAAAATCTTTGTTTTGAACGGAAATATGATAAATATCAAATTTTCTTCTCTCATTTTTTTGGCAAAATTTGAATATATGAAAAGGCATGCTTTCGAAATGAGTGATAGTGAGGTGAGCGCCAACGATGAAAGCTCTGTGCTTAGTAACTTTGGGTCGATTGAAAAAAAGTTTTTTTGTGTGGGTCTGGGAGGAGGTGGAATTCACAGTGATTTCCGGCATGGCATACTACTTATTGATATTCACAAACACGCGTCACAACATATGCGACGTTTGCAGGTGCACGTTTTGTGACGTTTCGCGGTATTCTATCAAAAAACGTTCCACAAATTCTTCTTCCCAGAAGTGGTCAGGAGTTTACTGTAAAATTGACCTTTTGGAGGTAGAGACAAGCATAACTTTCCACAATTTAAATCCCGGTATTTATGATTTAAAACAAATGTACATGGCCTGGCTAACACCTTCAAATACGCTGTACCCAGCAGGCACACGACGTAATTGTGACGTCACATCAGCGTCGGTGCGACGTCATGACGTTTATTCAAAGTCACATCTACGTCGGTGTAACGTGCATCACATTTCGCCAAACCCCTCATGCAGCCCCTGTAATTGTCGGAAAGAAAACTGTTTAAATTATGTTTGCCAATAAAATTGTCCTTTGTAAAATCTGCACATAAATATGATCCTAATTTGTTTACAATATTTGCATTGGTAGCACCGATGTTTGCTTCTGTTATTTTTTTCTGTACATTTGCCAACCCGTTAAGTCTTTGTCGTTCGACAATTTAGGCGCAACTGTA
Organism: Lucinisca nassula; assembly: GCA_963580285.1. Taxonomy (NCBI): domain Eukaryota; kingdom Metazoa; phylum Mollusca; class Bivalvia; order Lucinida; family Lucinidae; genus Lucinisca; species Lucinisca nassula. The sequence goes on from OY757010.1 coordinate 70,146,772, forward strand.
TTTGAAGGTGATGGCTTGTTTCACAGAAAAATGATTCCGTTTCCATTGGACATTCTTCATTTATGCTCGAGTATGTTGACTGTTGCATTTCGTCGGCTGACTTTTTGGATGACCTTAATATCCCAATATCAATTCAGGCTGCTTTTAAATCTTCTCTCTCTGCCACCATGCATTATATGTATGAGCCTGATACTGTTAATTCGCTAGACCAGGCACCATTAACACCATGGAATTGTACGACTACTGCCGATTGCTTGCCCATGAGAGATTGTGCACAAACCACTGCAATTCCTCGTATACATAATGAATATGTATCTATTTGCCCACTCTATAAAAGAGGAGGCAGTGCTCTTGCTCGTAATCATCGCCTTGCGTCCCTCATGTGTGTTCCATCTAAATTGCTTGAATATATAGTCTTCTCAAATATCATGGCCTACATGGATGAACATAAACGTTTGTAAGATAGACAGCGTGAATTAAAAAAGGCATAGTTGTGAATCTCAGTTGAGCACGGTTATTAATGACTGGGTAAAAAATCTTGGACAAAGGAGGACAGGTTGACACATCCATTCTGGACTTCAAAAAGGCTTTTTACACACACCCTCATGAACTAATGAAATTCAAATTATCTGATTACTTAATGTGGGCAAGAGTCTCAAACGGATAGATTCCTTTATTTGCTACAGAAAATAGCGAGTTGTTGTTAACGGGCGAATCTTCGGAGTGGGCTCCAGTTTTGCCTGGGGTCCTACAAGGGACTGTTCTTGGTCCACTGTTAGTCTCCCTCTCTATTAATGACATTTCCACAGAAACTGGCTAAGAAATATGAATGTTTGCAGACGACTGCGTATGCTACCAGGAAATCAGAGATACAGATGACTCACTCGTACTTCACACTTGTGGATGTTTGGCAGGAAAATGGGGCATGAGATTTTAGCCCGTTAATCCAATTGTATGCGGATAACTAGGAAGAGAGGCAAAAAATTTAGGCGCCTTACACCTAGGAGGGAACGGTCCTCGAGAATGTGGATTCCATTAAATACCTTGGTATGACAATGACAAACGTTTTGAGATGGAATACACAAATTAGCGACATGTTTTGTAAGTCAAATAAAATGCTTAGCTTCCTCCGGATGTAAAGAGGGGCAGCATATAAAAGACTTGTACGCTCAATCTTTGAACATGGTAGTTGTATCTGGGACCTCAAGGGAGTGACCCTCGATGAAGAAATTGAAAAGGTTTAGATTAGAGCTGCTACATTTGTAACAAGCAATAACTGCTTTGAAGCTGGGAGTATGACCGGAATACTAGGAAAACTATGATTGGAGTCTCTCAAGAATACGAGAAGCGACAGTAGGCTCATAATATTATACAAAGGTTTAAAGTGTTCTGCCAGCACTCCAACAGATGACCTTGTTCCCCTAACTATAGGCAAGAACTGACATTTACAAAGAATATTTTTCCGTCGGACCATTTGTGAGTGAAATGCTCTTTCCGATTCGATCATTTCCATAGCTGAAGGTGCTGAGGATACTGAAGCTAAGTTTGCCTCTTTCGTGAGAGCCAGGTGCTAACTTCATGGTCCTGAGCTTTGAATGTCATTTGACACATCCTCAGTAATAAATTCCGAATATCTGATTCTGATTTGTGACTTTACTGATGGAGAATAATCAGCGTTTCCTGTCATCCCAGGAGGCAAATATAGTGTCACTCACCTCAGAGTGCATATGACACTAAGTCTTGTGTTTTTCACAAAGTGGTTTCGGCGAAAGGATTCCATGCATTCCTTTTGTATGCAGGAGTTGCTTATGATACAATGCTTTTGAAACAAGAAATTATTATATACTTGAAAAAAGGAAACATGGCATCCCCTCGCAACTGCATACAACTAATCAACATCTAAATCCAATCTGTATGCGTTAGGCCTATTAAGCATTATAAGATTACCTTTAGTGCTTCTTTGATGATAGCTTTGTCTCCTATCCTGTTCACAAGGTTTTTAATGTCAAGTCCATTGTGACCTTGATATTTGACTCTTGATCTTGAAAATCAATAGGGTTCATCCTCTCTCCATGGAAAACATGTATGGAAGGTTGGATGATTCAAAGATGGTTGCTTTGTCTTCTATCCTGTTCTCAATCCATTTTGACCTTGACATGTGACCCTGAAATCAATAGGGTTCATCAACTCCATGGGGAACATTTGTGGAAGGTTTGCTGCTTCTGTGATGACTGCTCTGTCTTCTATCCTGTTCACAAGGATTTTAATGTCAAGTTAATTGTGACCTTGACCATTGACATTAAAAATCAATTGGGTTCATTCTCTCTCCACGGGAAACATTTATGGAAGGTTTGGTTTAAACATATTTTATTCGTATAACAAGCATACAAATACAAAGTGTAATAAATGACACAATACAAAAGGGATTCAGAAGCAAGTCAAGGACTTATACGAATCTGTATCCCTAGATACTTGTCAGTGGTACAACAGAGATAAATCAAAGCAATTGTCGATTGCAAAGGTAATAATTATGCTGTTACAAAGTGATAGTGGTTCCCAAATGGGTCGAGGTTGGACATTACGGTGCTGCATCAACAATATTTCGACGTCACAACGTCGGATCATCGCCGATGCAGCACAGTTCTATCACGAACGCCCGTTGGGAACCATCACACATTGCAGCATTGTTGGTGATATACGAATATCCAGAATTTACAAGAGGTCATACAGTAACATGAGACTACAAAACTAGAACTGTATGTGGTGGTGGGGGGGGGGGGTGCTCCACGGGGACCAACTAACTTCCAGTTCCTACTGGTATCTAGTGCGCTGCTGACCATGCTTATCAAAGGTGCATGTATCTTTGCATCTTGAGCACGTAGAGTTTACTAGAACTCTAGACAGAATACATCGGCTAAGATTAATTTGTGTTTGTTTCTTATATCAACTTATCGATTGACTTGAAACCTTTTAGTTTTCAAAATATAGTTATGAACAGAAATAAATATTTGCGTATTTTCATGATGATTGAGATTTGGATCGCCGTAGAGGAGGACATCAAGGCTGGGCTGACAAAGCTGAGAAACAGATCGTAACATATCGATCCTGATGTTGTGATAGAGAGGACAGTGAAGAAGAAAATGTTTGGTATCTTCGATAAGACCACATGTACAGATGCACTTGGAACAATGTTCTTTGAGAATAAGTGTTGGTTTAAGGAACTGCAGTTGGTCCTCAATCGACTATGAAGAATTTGACCGAGGCGCTTCCCTTCATTGTAGAAGCGAGGTGGAGGGTTAACGTCCAAGGAAGGTTTGGTGCTTCTATGATGATACCTTTTGTCTTCTATCTTGTTCACAAGGTTTTTAATGTCAAATCCATTGTGACCTTAACATTAGACCCTTGACCTTGAAAATCAATAGGGTTCATCCTCTCTCCATGGGAACTATTTGTTGAGGATTTGATGCTTCTGTGGTTATTGTTTTGTCTTTATCCTGTTCACAAGGTTTTGAATGTCATGTCCATTTTGACCTTTACCTTTGACCTTGAAAAATACAGGGTATTCCCTTTCCATGAGGATCATTTGTGGAAGGTTTGATGCTTCTATGATAGCTTTATTTCTATCCTATTCATATTGTTTTAACGTCAAGTCCAGTGTAACCTTGAGACTTGACACTTGACCTTGAAAATCAACAGGGTTCACCCTCTGACAATGGGGAATATTTATGGAAAGTTTGATGCTTCTGTGATGATTGTTGTGTCTTCTATCCTGTTCACAATGTTTTTAATTTCAAGTCGATTGTGACCTTTGACCCTTGACCTTGAAAATCAATAGGCTTCATCCTCCTTCCATGGAGAGCATTTCCAGAATGCGTGGTGCTTCTATGATGATAGTTTGTTTGTTAGTATTGTTGTTTAACGGCCCAGTGACCAGTATTTTTGGTCATTTTTGAGCCGGTCCACACTTTTCCTGGGCAGGCTTAAAGTAAGCGGTTAACCAGTACAGTACATGTTCTTTCGCCAGAAACTGACAACTGCCCTTCTTGAATCAGCTGAAGGGAGAGAATTACCGTTGAAAAGGTTTAATGATCAATCTCCACGAAAGAACGTTGCCGACCCCGGCAGGAATCGAACCCTCGTCCTCCCGATCACCAGTCAGACGCGCATCCGACTGAGCTACCGATGCCGGCTCTATGATGATAGCATTGTCTTCTATCCTGTTTACAAAATATTTGATGTCAAGTCTATTGTGACCTTGACCTTTGACCTTGAAACGAATAGTGTTCAGCCCCTCTCCATGGGTATAGTTTGTGGAAGGTTTGATGCATCGACGATAATAGTTTTGTCTTCTATCCTGTTCACAAGGTTTTTTAATGTCAAGTCCATTGTGACCTGGACACTTGACCCTTGACCCTGAAAATCAATAGGCCTCATCCCCTCTCCATGGGGAACATTTATGGAAGGTTTGATGCTTCTATTATGAAAGCTTTGTCTTTTATCTTGTTCACAATGTTTAAAATGTCATGTCCATTGTGACCTTGACATTAGACCACTGACCTTGAAAATCAATAGGGTTCATTCTCTCTCCATGGGAAATATTTATGTAAGATTTTATGCTTCTAAGATGATATTTTTGTCTTCTATCCTGTTCACAATGTTTTTAATGTCAAGTCCATTGTGATTTGGAATTTGACCCTTGACCTTGAAAAGCAGTAGGGTTCATCCTCTCTCCATGGGGCACAATTATGGAAGGTTTGATGCTTCTACGATGATAGCTTTGTCTTCTATCCTGTTCAAAAGGATTATAATGTTAAGTCCATTGTGACCTTAAGATTTGAGCAATGGCGTTGAAAATCTATAGTGTTCAACTTCTCTCCACGGGAACATTTATGCAAGGTTTGTGTTTCTATGATGGAAGCATTGTCTTTTATCCTGTTCACAGTGTTTTAATGTCAAGTCCATTGTGTCCTTGACATTTTACCCTTGATCTCGGAAATCAATAGGATTTAGCCTCTCTCCATGGGAAACATTTGTGAAAGGTTTGATGCGTCTCCGATGAGGCTTTGTCTTCAATCATGTTCACAAGGTTCCAGACACACGGACACAACTACACACGGACGCACGGAAGCGATGTTACAACCCCACCGCAGGAAAATGACGGTCAATCAGGCAATTAGTCATTGACTGGTGATAGATCTCACAGAGATAATTCTGAAGTCATTCAAAATTCCTAAAGTAGTTTGTTGCTTATTTGCGTCGAAATGCTCTTTATGACCTACTCGGGATGTTTCATACTCTTGGTTCACCTTCTCTGTTGATGATTTGCACTGCCCTCAATCGGGAATGGCCTTAGAAAACCTTTCCTATAATGAATTAGTAAGAAAAGGGTTACTTCTTCTCGTGTATTAGGTCCAACCCTTTAAAGGCCTGCAAAATTATACAATCTTTTAATGAAATTAAAGGTAGGAAAAGTTGTTTTCTGAAGCGCTTCCTCCTTTGATTCAACATGGAGCATTTTTACTTGTTCTGTACTGTATTCAATTTCTTATGTTCCCAAAAATATCCATAAACCAGTACCACAGAGAAACACAAGTTCGACCAGCTATTAACTTGATTCACAACGCATTTCACAGTCCAATTCACACACGTTCCGAAACCTTGTGTACATTACTAAAGGATGTGGTAAGTTCATTGCCGACAAAATGCATCTTTGAATGTTCATGCAACCATAACCCTAGGTTTTTATGACCAGTAAGATCCAGAGCTAAATCACCACACCTGAAGCTAAACTGAATACATTGAATGGCGACAGGCAAAAATGAATTTCCTATTGTTTTGTCTTTAGCACAATTATGTTTTCAAACGCCCACCCAAGATAACTTCAGGCATGACTTCTTGCACATTCACACACCCGTGCGACATAAACAGTGAACTTCCGCTATTAAGACCACCTAAAATTAAAAAAAAATTAAGACTCATTCTGCTCTAAAAACTCATTTAGCAGTTTGCAGTTATTCTTTCTGTGTGTTTTCTGTACACAGTGTCCTCTGGTCAGAGACCACATTTGGGACAGTACCAAAGTGGTCTTTAAGACCACTTTTGAACCAACCCAAAAGTGGTCTTAATATACGATTTTTTCTGATGAAAATCCTTGACCATGATGATCATCATCGGATTTTTTATTAACTTGCAGGTACAGGGGCAACATCCATATAAGTGGGTCCCCTTCCAAGTAGGCGGCTTGCTCCACGCATGGTAGATCTTACACCAGATCTCCAGGCTTACCTATCATGGGGATCGATAGCAGAGAGCTTCCATTCTCTGCAATTATTTTCTGTCAGCTGCTTCCAGATCATCTTGGGCCTTCCACCCCTACCCCCTTGTCACGAGTCAGGGACCGGAAATTATGATTGATCACCTGTGTGCAATCATACTTCCGGGTATGGCCGACTGTGACGTCAATGTGCAAGTGGATTACGGTGTTGAGTGAGGGAAAGCCAATGATTACTATTAGTCGGGGATTTGAAATTCGTAGCACGCGTATTTAAGGAGTTTAATGCACCTTACTTTCTCACACTTAACTATGATACGAATTTATTTAGAGGTATCTCTGCATCTTGAAAATGGAGTTAGAAAATCAAAAAAGTGGGGAAAAAGACATAAAAAGGGGAGATAAATGTTCCTACCCTCTTTTCTCATTTAAGCATCCAAACAATTCCAAACGACATCTCCTCTGAAACTACAAAGCCAGTTGGAACAAAATTATATGTGAAGCCGCCATGGGGAGGAAGAACAAACATATATTTTGAATATCTGGGTCACATGACCAAAATGTCCACCATGCCCATATATGGTAAAAACCTTTGAAAATCGCCTTCTCAGGAACCAATCGACCGATGACCTTGAAACTTGGTATACAATATATGGGACCCGGGCCCTATCGAATTTGTTCAAATGATGACATTTCGTTGACCTTGACCTTTCTTACGTCAAGGTCACATTCGGTCACTTAGGATTTTGTATGGAAAAGACATGGTTTTCTGGTTCTGTTGCAGCTTATAATATCATAGTTGATATTTGCAATCAGGTTAATGATCCTGGGGCCATAATTTTTCTAAATCTACTGGGCTAACTGATACCAAATTACATATACTGCATCAGTGTGGTCGAGAAATCCAAGTTTGTTAGAGGGATCTGTGTGATCGTCACACCAATAAACGGCCAAAAGTGATTTTAAATTCTGCATCTCAAGAAATACAAGACCTTGGTATGCAGCATTTTGGACTCTAGCCCTAAGATAGTTCAAAGCTGACTATAATGTATGCGACGGCAACAAAAGAAAACAATGGTTGATTTCAAAATAATATGGCATCAATGGTCCTTGGATTGGCCTCTACTAAACCATTATGGTCTGTAAAAATAAATGGCCACCACGGGTGTGTGTGTGGGGTGGGGGGGAGGGGGGAGAGGATTTATGCCCACTTGAGCTCTGGTGAGCGTAGTTTCCCATCGGCCGCTTGTTTACAATTTTGTGTTCAGGGAAAAGTCGCGTAAACTTGATGGCAAGCTTAAACCATATCTAATTGGCGTTGTCATGATACAGCAGCCACAGTTTTCTGCTTTACTGATTGCGCTTGTTTGGTTATCTTTTGTTGCTTAGCTTCATAAACAGTTTATTGGTGACCAGTGGTAGTTTGGTATGAAGTTACCATGACAGCAATACCTCTGAAAGACGACAATGTTCAGTGAAGAAAACAGCGCGGCCCTATTTCAGTTTTGTTTTTTCAAAGGGTTGGCAGATTTTTGTTCAGTATGTCATAATTGAAGGAAAGTCGTGTTTTAATGAGTTTACGCCTGTGCACAATCAAGCCTCCTTTTGACTGAAGTTGTGCGAAATTTTACTGCGAACAAAAAAGAAACATTATACAGTATTTGTTGGAAAGATTTTACTTAAATGTATTAGAGGTTTATTGGTTTGGTTTTTAACATTAATTTGCTGCAAAAAAAGATACTCTACTAAATTTAAATATCGGCATCTATTTCTCCAGCTGTGGATTTGATATACTCCAGCTTATTTGCTGATTGAATGACTCTGGTTTTGGTCGATCTTTTGGCAAACATGCGCAAATTGAGGTCACCAAGTTACATGAAGATGCAGAAAAGTTCAGTCGAGGGTCGGTGCTGAACCCGATGTTCCCACCCTTCTTGACAAAGGTGAAGAGAAGAAGCTTGATTTACGTAGGAAACATTTATTATGCCAAACATCGTCCCTGTTCACTGTTCAATATATCTGACATATTAGGTTTCAACCTCAAGTAAATTAACCCGCCCGCCTAGTTCCTTTCATATGTACGAGAACGCCTGAAGGTAGGTGTCTGATGCTCTGTCTCTGGTAAGGTTAACCGGAGCCTGACTGTTTGGTTTCCTTTGCTGCAGAATTCTAGCTATTTCATGCTGTCGAGTCCTCATCGTTGTTTCATCTTTTTGGTCGTTTGATTGTCTGTTCTCGAAGATGTTGCACTCATGAGCTAGAACTCCATCATGTAGAGTGAACAATTTATCGGTTTTAACCACGACAATCAAGGGCGAGTAGTGTGACCACCAAAAATCTATTTAAGTGTCCAACCCCACCTCGGCCCCCGTAAAACTTCTTACTGACCCCGTCGTCGATACTTTTTTATGTTTTATTATTTTCATAGTTAATCCTTAAGATGTATGTATTGCTAATGCCTTTTTTATTTAGGATAGCCGTTCGGTCATGTGGGGAGATAACTGTCATTCTGGCTTTCCATCCACGACGTTTTCATTTTGGTGTTTTGAATAGGAGGTGCGAGATATTTCATATAGATTCCTGATCATTGCATACACTCTGTTTTTCAAACGTGATAACTCCTGATGGCTTGTCATAGAAGGCCGTTTTGGCCAATCTATATGGGACAATCGGGGTGGTTGGGTGAGGAAAAGGTGACGTGTATCTTGCGTCAATAGGGCGTCCAGCTGATAGTGGCTTACAGCTGGACAAGACCTGCTGTTCTTCCAGCAGTTAAGGGTAGAGTGGGGAAACTGTTATTTCTTCTGTTTCTGTATTTCCATTTTCCCATTTCTCCTCTGCTCCTTACTTTCATCTGCTCAACTCTCTTCTGTCGCTTTTCACCCTTTTTTCTGGAGAGAGGACAAAAATGACCAACAATGGGTGTCGTGCCTTTAAACCCAAAACAATCAATATATGGGATAAATGTCAGAAAAAGGAAGTAGTAATAAAGGAGATGGTGATAAGAGACACGGGATGATTAAGAGCTATTGGTGAATAGAGGGACAAGGCTATCGTAGGCAGGTTGCCCAACAAAATGGTAGAAAGTAAGTGCAGGTGACATCTTAAGATGCCCGTTTACAGGTTATACCACAACTCTGGGAAAAGGGAAGATAGAAGAATGTTGAAGGGATGGCTTTACGTTACATTAAACCTCGGGTACAATTTATTTTCAGTCGTGCGACTTAACAGAAAATAAGGTACCCAGTAAGATTTCAAGTGGCCAGTAACATTTACGTGTGTAAACTATAATAATGTCGATGTTACTTGGGGAGCCTTCAGTACAAACAGTAAATTTTGGATAATGATTCTTGAAATATACAATGTATTCATTAAATGTTGATTGTTTCAAGTCACCAGTTTAGAGAATCACTTGCCAGTTCACCCGCTGACAAATATGCTTGGTGATGTATATTCCCCTCACTAAATATAAACCGGAAGGAAATGGCCATCAGTAACATTTCAAAAATATATAGATCGGTCCCTGTTATGATATATCTATGACCAGCAAGTAAAATAATTTAGTTTATGTTGGTTTTAATATAATTTTTTATCACGATCTGTGACACAACAGGAAAAAGTGGTAAAATGGTCAATATGTATCGGAGTCCCTCGTTCATGCCCGGATTGAAAAAGAGTCATCAAGTTTCACATGCACGTGCAAAAATAACCGTCCTTCATACTGACGAAAAAGAAATTGTTTCAAAAAGTACTAAAAATTGTTTAGCGCGACAATAGTGTAAAATTTACCAAATTTTGGGGGTCAAATTTCAATGGTCAAAATTTATTGGAACACCGGATGTTATTACGTCATATCATGAATTTTGTTGTCTTCGAGTATTGACAAATATTTTGGCTGATGCAATAAATCAACATTCATATGTAAGCGCAAGCTACACATAACTAAACTCAATCCAACTATACCATCTGCATGGGGGTGGGTGTAAACTCATAGAATTTTCAACCCCTTTTCCCCACCAGATTTGCTAAATAATCACATGTCATATAGGTTAGGCTCCTATCTCAATGAAACGGCACAAATACAGCGTGAGAATTTTGGGTGCATTAAATTTTTCGAAATCTGGTCTCAAATCCCGGACTATATCAGTAAATTTCCACATGAATATATTTACAAATGATTTATACAAAGATACATGCATTTCAAGGGTTGATTGAAAAAAAAAAAAAAAAAAAAGAAACAAGAAAAAAATCAAAGCGCCAAAGGCACTGAAATGTCAGATTCTATGAGAAAATCATAACGCTGTGAAAACTTACAGAAAATCTTTCTAAAAAGATCTTAAAATTTTGAAAAGTTGATCTCCAAATTCCATTTTATGATCTGTTTGCAGATTTCGATACTACGGTAGTATTATGAAATGCCATGTTTCAAATTTTTGAAAGAAACTATTTACTTTTTCAAAACCAACGATTAAAATTCAAGTTTTAACAATGCAACTGTCCGTAAGTAACAGTTTTTGCCTGGTCGGTTGTGGATACCTCTCCCAAAAGATACTCTATTGAAAAGAGATCGGAGGAGAAAGGCTGGCTAGTCCAGTAGGCCTACATGAATTCCATTGACTTGAAGAAATTTGAGCAAGAACATCACTATGAGTCCGCGCGTGATCCAACTGGATAATATATCCCGGATTCTGAGCGTAAGGCCGAATCACTTGATCGATGAAACGCCTCGCTGTTTAGTTCACGTCTCAGCCATGATCTTGAATGTTCTTAATGACACTAAGCTGTGTTCGCTAACTGCGTGCAATATCACGCCACACAAATTCGCTTGTACCATCCGATATGTCACGCTCTATTACGCACGCGTCGCCTCGGCATACCTTACACCAATACGTCGAAACACCCGGAAATGACAATTGTCGTGATTCACGATGAAGTGCGATTTGTCACTGAAACGCATATCACGTCAGTCGCTTAGACGCCAATTTACGTATTTCATGCACCAGCGTAAGTGTTCCGTACTGTGTTGACGCGTTAACTTTGGTCATGACAGGGGGCGTCTAGCTCTCAAAGGGCGACGAACAGTGTCAGTGCTTATTAGTCGGTAGTTGAGACCCCTTGTTTATTTTCAGGCACATGGTAGCAGCTGCCAGCGGAAATCTGTTTCGCATATGGGTCTGACGGATGAATAGATCTTGACGTACTGACGTCGGTCTTCCGCTACGTCGACGTTCACTAGCGTCTTCTGTATATAGTAAGATGACGCTACAATAGACGGCAGAGAACACACATGTGCCATCATCCGCTTTCCGACCAAGGGCACGCTTACGATCCTTCAATGAAAAATGTTGCAATACGCTCTCACTTAATGCTTTTTGAGAACAAATTTCAGTTTCTTCTTTTCTATGCACGACCTTACATTACACATCAAAAGTTTGATCCTGAACATGTAGTTTCTATCTGTACTGGTGTGAAGCTGGTGCATAAAATCGACGTGGCCGGACTGGTAACCAGACGCCACTGTTGATTGATTTAACCGTTTTAGCTAAAGGGCATGGTGCCTAAGCGTGTTGTACTCATCATGCAATTGTTTGGTTTCATAATCAAAGCACTGAGTGTGTTGGTGGGGTGTGAAGTTAGGGTAATAGTCCTGGGCTGAGACTTAAACTGTTTCATTTAACTCTAAAATTCAAAACACTAAGTGAAGATTTTGATAAGAAGACGCGTTCTGTAGCGTCCGCTCTTGGTCTACACTGTTTGCCAAGCTCACCGTTAATTCCAGGATAACTATCTTCAGTCTTATGGAATACCCTGATATCACTGCGGCTATTTTCTACAAGAAAAAAAAGGTTATTCTGACAAGTGAGTGATAGTAACGTAGACGTTAGCACTGAAGCGCTTTTCTTATTAGCAACTTCGGGTCGAATGCCAAACAACCAACCCAAACATAGCCTCGTCGTTTGTCAGTGTTGGGTACATGTAAGTGCTTTCTTGAATAAAATGTTGGATCGGGCAAACAATGTAGACTCAGACAAACGCCGCAGAACACGGTGCTTATCTTGTTCTACACTGCTAAGCATTAGTTACAAACATCTTAAGTTTCAACGAATCAGTCCAATTTCCCGTTCATGACCAGGCTGCATTCAGAGACAATCGACATGAGTGTTGTCAGTGCTTTGATTTATTCACTCCTTGAGTTTCTGAAGTGCACTCTTCCAACACTGAAGTTGGGCTCGTCCATACTGCTAAATATGGCACCTAGCATTATATCACAGGACCTGCACTGCTTGCATAAGTATCTGTACCATATTCCAGGGGCGACAGGGCTTGAGTATCATTTCATCTCAATGTCGGGTAAAAGTCCCACAAAATTGGAAGCAACGTCTCCAAAATGACCTTTACAGTGTTGACGGGGACGTTAAACCTCAAAATCAAACAAACATATTCCAGGGTTGAAAGGGACAGCCTGTCATACCAATTTCTCCACGCAAAGTCTAATATACACCTTAGTTGTAACTGACCTAGACTTGACCTCGATAGTCAGAAAATCCATTAAAATACTTGTCTGGAGCTAAAATGGTCCAGCAGAAGGCTGGTCGATCTTTACGGATTAATTATTGACAGCACTTGTAGAAAACAGTGTAAATCCTGAGCAGACGGCTGAGCAGACGCCGCATTGTTCTGGGTATACATGATGCAGCTGATTCATAAGAAATGCTGAATCGAGTCTCTGAAAGGTCAGATAAAATCGTCAAGTCGTCTGCTTCAAAAGTTTGTATTGCGCTAACAGGATAACTAATACGCTGGTACAATTTTGATTACTGCGCCAAACAGGACTACAATTTGTGCGGACTCATATTTCTATGGCTGTCAAATCCGGAAGAATCCGGTCTTACTTTTAAACACGAAGGATAGCTAGAAACGACAGATTAAATCTGTCATCAAAAATGATTTCACAAAAACAAAACAAAAAAAAACTTAACTTCGCTTAGTCATGTCTCTGATCCTGGACCCACACTATACTACCGCTCCCGACCATAGAATCGCTTCTCCGAATATGAAGTGTCACTAAGGGCGCTACACACATGCCCGGTATCTCTAACTGCCTATACACGACCAGTCCTACACCAGTTACTTCCCGTTTGAGTACACCGCCACAGATCGCCCTAGAGCCGATCCGTACGTAAACATCGGTAAGCTTCTGTTAATGTCCACCCAGTATCAGCCCCGGTGCTGATATAGCGTAATCGTATTACACCCCATTCAAGTTCAGTGGTGTGTTGTTCCCATGCTCACCATCACTCACTTCCACCGATTTGAACTGCAATATAAATATATAAATGTATAATGCAATTAAACGTGACATCCCCCGGCCACCCTTTCCATCTGCCTGTATGTCACAGGCAGTCTTGACTGCTCCGTTGGAGCGCTCCACATGTCCATACTAGCGGAGCCTTCTCTCTTTCAGGATGACTTCTAGGTCCTCAATGCCAAGACGCTCAAGTAGCTCACAGGACCTGATGGTGACAGCATCCTGTGGCTTGACATTGCAAATCGTTCTAATCATTGCCCTGTCATTCCGCTGAAGACGCTGGAGGTTTTGCTTTCTCACTGACATGAAGCATTGCGCTCCGCACACAAAAGTTGTACACATGGCCACGTGTCTTGAACGAGAGGTGGCGGGAAGAGAGAACTGGTAGCAATTAACTGCTTGAATTTCTTCCAGGCTGTTTTCACGCGTGATGTGGTTGAAAGGTCGCAACCACCCACTGCTGAGAGCATATCACATAGGTAGCGAAAGGAAGTTACAAACTCCAGCTTGTCGGATCCGACTTGGACTTCTCTCTGTGGTCTGCCATCTAAGGGGCGTGCAGTTCCTTGGCACCGTGTACATCTGTAATCAGGGTCCTCTATCAAGCGCTTGCGCCCACTGTTACCACTACAAAAGATACTGTTGCTGTCTATTCCAGTGCGGCATACAGCGCATGGGAACTGGCCTGTACTCTGCAGGAGGTTCAGACCTGTACCACAGATCATGAAATTTGTCTTTCCTGCATTCACTCTCAGCCCTTTCGCATGCATTGCTTCTATCCAAGTTAAGAACCTCCTGAGACATTCCTCAAGGGATTCAGCTATGATGGCAATGTCATTAGCATACAAGTCCTCCCAGGGGACTCCAGAGCGGAACTCGCATGACAAGGCTTCAAGCACAATGATGAAAAGCAGTGGGCTGAGAATAGAGCCTTGATGAACACCCACATTTACTTCGAACTTATCACTGTAACCATCACTAAAATGGACACATCTCCGAACCTTATCATACATCCCATGGGCCAGTCGCACAATCCACTCGTCCACACCAAGTTTTTTAGTGCCCACCAGATGAATTTTCGAGGCACTCCGTCAAGTGCCTCCTCCAGGTCTGAAAAAGCCATGGAGTTGCCTCCATGGTGCAGTGGTTACTCTACTCGCCTTGTAAACAAGGGGTCGCAGGATCGATCCCGGGCTTCTCCACACTTTCGAATTATTCTTTAAACCGAGGTCCCGTCTCCATATGACCTTAGCTGTTGGTGGGACGTAAAGCTCAAACACTCACTCAATCACAAAAGCCATGTAGAGTCTCTTTTTGGCCCCAGATACTCCTCTTGCAGCTGCCGTACAACAAACATTACGTCTGTTGTGCCTCTTCCTGGGACGAAGCCAAACTAGGAATCGTCGATGGATACCAACTACCTAATGAGACCATCCATACTCCTCTGCAGGACTTGCATGACCAGTCCTGTTCTGTCAGCTTAAGACCCCGGTTGTTACCCCTTTCCACTGCGTACCCCTTGGTTTGTAGAGACAGTCTTTGAAACTATCTTTCCAGTCAGAGGCAACCTTTCCATCTCGGATGATTGCAACTGCAAGATCGCGTATCATCGAGGCACCACATCACCTGCTGCTCTTATCATCTTCATCACTATGCCAGAAGGGTCCGGTGCTTTGCCAGTCTTCATCTGAGAGATAGCCTTCTTAACCATATCAATGGTGATTGGGATGGGCGGCCCTTCCACTGGTGGTTCATCAGACAGGTGGTTTGGGTCCTAGTCAAACTCAAAGTTGAGTTGCCTTTGGTAGTGTTCTAACCAGGCCCTCTGCTTTGAGGCTTCACTCATTGACATCTTCCCTGCATCTTTCTTTACTGGTTTGTCACCTACAAGATCGGCATTCTCTCTTCTCATCTGGTTAGCATGGCGGTATACTTCTTAGGACTTAGGGTCAATATTCTTGTAGGTCTTCTCAGCGTCTTGGCGAGATTGGTGCACCGCACGTCTGGCTATGCGTTGGGCCGCAAGATATGATGTACGAGTGCCCTTACCAGTCTTTCATGCCTGAAAGGTTTGTCGCTTGAATGCAATAACCTTATTAACATGCTCATTATATCGCAAGGTTTCGCGACGCCAGCAGTGTGGTCTTGATGCTGTTCCATATATCCTCATTGGTATTATCAGTTACACATGCCGAGGCACTCACACGCTGGCTGAAAACCTCCTGGAAATGATTTCTTGTCTGAGGTTCTTTCAGCTACCAAACTGTTAGACTGGGGGTGAACTTGCGCTTGGGTTTAGGTGGCACATCAATCCCCATGTCGCATACAAGCAGCTTAAGTTGCAGCACTACTTCCTCGTCAGGGATCATTTTCATATCTGTGACAAGTTTGCGCATTGTCGAGCGGAAAAAGGATGACATCTATTTGCGTCCCTGCACTTCCTGACTTGTACGTGGTAAGATGACTGTCACGTTTCTAAGAAGCATGTCAAATGCCAGGGCATACTCTGGAATCCTCTCACCCTCAACATCCGTTCAGGTCTACCATACCCGATCCCACCATTCACTTCCTTGTATCCCCTGCCTGCACGGCCTACGTGGCCATTCCGATATCCGCACGGGATCAGGTGTTCGAATCCTGGGATCCTGGCAGTCACAGCACGCAGTTTGTCAAAGAACAAGTCCTTGACCTCAGCAGTTCAACCACTCTGTAGGGCATACACCGACAGAAAGGTAACCACGCACTGGCCGACTACATGCTTCACTATGATGGTTCTGTCTGAGACTCTTTGCACTTCAAAAACTTTCTCTATCCATTCTTCTGCCACAAACACTCAAACACCAGCAGTGCCTTTATCGTTTCCAGACCAGTAGAGCTTATACTTGGTGCCCTCGATTGTGCCGCAGTTTCCACCGCGGTATCTGGTCTTCTGAACACAACAGACATCCACTTTCGTGCGGGATAGTCTTTCCATTGCCTCGCAAACTCTTCCTCTCTGAGTGTTAACATTGAGTGTCCCCACCCTATATTTCCCCAGGCGCTTGCTTGATTGGCCACAATGGCCCGTCCTGCCTCCTTGATGTTTTTCTTATTTTAAATTATACTGCAAAAATGGGCTGTGGGTGCTCGTTATTAAGGCGGTTGTAACGCGTACCCACAACCTATGTTTTGGAGCAGAATTAAGAAAAATAATGTAAATCCCGTACAACCAAGTTTTCTCAATAACATTTCGATAACACAGCCATGAAACATAGTGCATTTTTTCATATCTCCAAAATGGCTACTTTTCTGATGATATTTTTTTATTTATACTGCAATTCAATTTATTTATTTTTGCAATAGAAATAAGAAAAATATCACGGATGTTTTTATCAGAGAAGTAGTCATTTTGGAGATGTGAAAAAATGCTTTATGTCGCACATGTTGTTTGTTTGATTTGAGGTTTAACGTCCCCGACAACACTGTTAATGTCATTTTGGAGACCTTGCTTCCAAATTTGCGGGACTTTTACCCGACATTGAGATGAAATGTTTTGAGGTTTAACTCGCACCGCTTTGCCTGGGCAGAATTAGATTCTCTTAGCGGTTTACCTGTACTCGTATGCAGTCGGTCTCAGCTCTGCGTGGAAGCATCATGCAGCCCATTTATTATTGCGGGGGCCGTATGTCGCACAGATGCGTTATCGTTATGCTTCAGAAAATAGTGTCTTGCACACCAGACAAGGAAATCCGTGATTTTACCCTGGGATAGATATTTATGTTTTGACCCTGGTGTTCCGACCCAAAATCGAATATAATCGCGTGTTTGATAAATGCACTGGTTGATTACGATCTCGTATGCGCGGTCGTTAAGGTTGACGTCACAGCAACGTCACTAAACATTTCTGCAGTGTCAACACAATATGGCCGACGTTGGTAACCGAAGTGACTGCACCATTAAAAATCCGCTTTAAAAAATGGAAGGTATGCAGGAAAAAGAATCCAATATGGGTGTGAGGGGTGGATAGAAAAATCCGCCCCTCGGGATCACTGTCCGGCATCACTCGTCAAGCCTCGTGATGCCAGACAGTGTCCCTCGGGACGGATTTTTCCATCCACCCCTCACGACCATATAAGATTCTTATAGTAATAATGTACAAAGTGTCGTGAGTAAGCTTTCGGTATGACAAATTCGTTACTTTGATTCTTGAAAGGGACCATGGAATAACATTCCTCGCCTGAAAGTGATATTCACCGTCTCCTAACGACTCGGGAAATTATCTGCACTCGCCTAACGACTTGGGCAATTATCTGCACTCGCCTAACGACTCGGGCAATTATCTGCACTCGCCTAACGACTCGGGCAATTTTCTGCACTCGCCTAACGACTCGGGCATTTTTCTGCACTCGCCTAACGACTCGGGCAATTTTCTGCACTCGCCTAACAAATCGGGCAATTTTCTTCACTCGCCTAACGACTCGGGAAATTATCTGCACTCGCCTAACGACTCGGGCAATTATCTGCACTCGCCTAACGGCTCTGGCAATTATCGCTCTCAGGTGGGGTTTGTGATCCCATGTTTCCCGGCAAGAAGGAAAGTAACTTATATTGTTAAATTCAATACAAACGACTCAATTTCAATTTAGTTTAAATGATGCACAAAATATGAAAAAAAAAAAAAAACCTTAAAAATATAGATTTAAATATTATCATTTCTTTTAAACATTTACTAATATTTATCTTTGGAATTCAATAAAAAAATCATAATATTTACGTACAATTTTACAAGCATATGGTAGATAAGTATGGTGTCCCGCTTGAGTTAAAACCTATTAAATGATGATATCTGCATTTAAAATACAGATATCTGTATTTTAAATACAGATATCTGTATTTCATTAATTAGAGATATCTATAATTGAAATACAGATATCTGTATTTGAATTGCAGATATCTGAATTACAGGATTAAATACAGATATCTGCATTTCAAATACCGATATCTGTATTTCAAATACAAAGTTAACGTTGAAATACAGATATCTCTATTTACTGCACATATGGACAATTGATGCCTCCCTCGCCGATTATAACATTAAGCTCTGGAGCTTACGTACCAATATGGCGGGCACGCGGCGTTGGCGCAGTGTTGATTCGACATTGAAACAATGTTTTTGGCGTTGATTTGGCAGAGATCGCCTGCTGGATATTGTTTAATATCCCTCAATGCTCCCACACACAACTTATTCAGTGAGCTTGCTGTCAGCCAGGGCTCTGTGACAAGACCCTTCCCTTTAAGTTTCCAAAAGTTACCTACAGAGATGTTCGCCCCCGCCCATAGGGGCTTGAAGAAATATATGGGCTGCATGATGCTTCCACGCAGAGCTGATTCCGGCCCGCACACTAGTACTGGTAAACAGCTTAGAGGATCTAAGCCTGTCCAGGAACCGCGGTGCGAGGCGGACCGTCCATGCTAATAAACCCTATTGGTTTCATTGGGCGACAGGGCTTGAGAAGTCATTTCATCTCAAAGTCGGGTAAAAGTCCCACAAAATTGGAAGCAACGTCTCCAAAATGACCTTTACAGTGTTGACGGGGACGTTAAACCTCAAATCAAACAAACAAACAAACAAACAAAACCTACAGAGATGTGTTCCTGACTAACTTCACCGGACCGACAACGCAGCTCAATTATCCACTAACAGGGAATGCTCGTACTTCGCTACCTTTACTAAAACACGCCTATACAAATACATTGTAAAGTATACCGACGAAAAGAACGAACACATTTTTAAGATGAAAAATTGGGATATTTTTCTTAGTTCTGCTCAAAATATAGATGTGGGTGCTCGTTAGAACCGCCTCAATGAGGCGGTTCTAACGAGTACCCACAGTCGATATTTTCGAGCAGAAACATGAAAAATAAGGTTTACCCCTGTAAACCCCCGTTTTACTGTATAAAAGTGGGGTTCAGGGGGGTCAAAATTAAATAGGCGTGTTTTCGTGATGTCTACTGTTAGTGTTATTGTCCATTACTGCCAACGTTTTTATTTAGACAGTGCCAGTTATTCCTTCTAACATTCTAGGAGCCCCCGTGGTGTGGTGGTTATGCTACGCGCCTCATAAACCAGGGTCGTGGGTTTGATCCCGTGCTTCTCAAGGCTTTCAGATGAGTCTTTGAACCGAGGTCCTGTCTAGCTGTTAGTGCGACTTAAAACTCAAACACACACATTCAACTTCTAATATTGGTTATTATACATAGAAGTGTATTTCTTTATAACTTTTACATCAATATTTTAAGTTCCATTTCTAAAACAGTTTGCCAAGATGGCCCCTAAAGTTACGTGTATCTATCTATTGCCTTATCAAAGTAATAGATTTTTGTTTTTGGGCTTCCAATTTCGATTGGAAGCCATTTAGATTTGATTGGTGTTACCCCAGTTTATGTCTGACCGTCTTATGACGTAACTAGGAAAGCCCCACAGATAAGACTGCTCTCCACATATTTACGTAGTGAAAACGCAGGAATAAACAGAATGCAGCGCCCGTCGATATCTATTTATAAAGCGTTTCCAGATATCTACTTAGTTTATACTAATTCATTTTAGTTCGATTGCGATGGGAGCTTCACGCTTATTTAATCGCTCTCGAATACTCATTCCGGATGGATGTTTTCACGCGCGCGAGCGAGAGGCAGTGACTATTACACCACTGCTACTTTACTGGTTTGTCCCCTACAGCATCGGCATTGCTTTACACCTGGGTGCAGCGAGGCAGTGTCATTACGTGTCTTGCCCAAGGACACACCTCGATACCGGGTGCCGGATTCGAACGCACAAACTCTCGTTCATGAGTCTAACGGGTTCACAACTGTTGGTGATGGGTGTTTCAAGCAAACAAATATAAAAAAAGGTAAATAATGTGTACCCCTGTACACCAAACTTTCTCTATATAAAGTTGGGTTTAGAGGGGTGTTCAGTACACGGACTTGGTGACAAAATGGTTTTCTTTTCTTAAGGATTTGTAAAATAAAGTATACCTATAGCCTATCGGAGTTTCAAACTTTTCCTGGTCACTCAGAATTTCCAGGACGAGTTACGAACATTACAAAAACACGCCTATACACATACATTGTAAACTTATTCGCCGAAAAAACGAAAATTTTAAGATGAAAAAAACGTGATAATTTACTTATTTCTGCTTTAAAATATAGATTGCATCGAGGCAGTTCTAATGAGTACCCACAATCTATATTTTAGAGAAGAAATAAGTAAAATAGGGTTTATTTCTGTATAAAAGTGGGGTTCAAGGGATCAAAATTACAAAGTCGTGTTTTCGTGATGGTTTGACGCCTGAAATCAGTAAAGCTAGTTTTGCAGGGTCCAGTTACAGGCTGATAGTCGATTTAGCTGGTAAGTTATTGTACGAAAGTTTTTTTTCCGAGTTGTATTTCACGAAGTATATCAATCAAGTGTTCTTGTTGTAGGGTGGTCTATATGAAAGTGATATGCCATTTTTGTTTTTCATTTATTTTGGAACACTATTAACCGTTACTTTATCACAGGTGGTCGAACACCGCTATATATGGAGAAAATATTTTAAACCACCTGACCTTCCATTGCAGAACTTGACTCCATCGTGCCTCGAACACAGGCAGAAAGAGACCTCATATTTATGAGTCAGCGCTCGTACCTACCAACATGGTCAATTTTACAAAACATGTCACTGTCCATCTCTGAAATCAAATTGCGCATCAAACGAACAATTTAAAAGCCTAACATGGGCATGGGTCTGTCTTTTCTGACAAATTTTCCACCAGCATAAAACTTGTGTAAGTGAGCAGCTCGCCAAATTCAGCCTTCGCTGTTCATAAAGGCCGATGTTTTAGCTCACCAGAGCCGAAGGCTCCGGGGAGCTTATAGGATCGCAGGCCTCCGTCGTCCGTCGTCGTCCACACATTCAAACTGCAATATCTCGGCAACCAGCAGGCTGATTTCAATCAAACTTTATATGTGGTGTACACTGGATGGGGGAACAATGACATAATATGTTTTGTGAGAATCAATTGCAAAATCTGGTTGCCATGGCAACATTACCAAAAGCTTGTGCCCTCACTAGCGCATTCATTTTTGATCTGTTTTTTTCTGAAACTGATATATATTGTAGAGATCACAAAAAACTGGGACGGGTTCGAAAACGGGCCAGGTCCGATCATTTTTGGTGGAGTTATGACCCCTTTCAGATTAATGACAGCATTTTCTCCATCGGTTATCATTGCTAACTATGATAAAATGCTTGTGACCAGCATAACTCATTCATTTCTGATTGGATCTTCATGAAACACTGCCAGAGTATTTATCTCTATGAAACCTAGGTCAAGTTTGAAACTGAGTCATGCATCACGTGAACAAGTCCGTAAAATACAGACCCCCCTAAACCCCACTTTATATAGAGAAATCTGGGGTTTAGGGGGGCAAACATTATTTTCCTTATTTCTGCTCCAAGACATAGGTTGTGGGTACTAGTTAGAACCGCCTCAATGAGGCGGTTCTAACGAGCACCCTCAACCTATGTTTTGAACGTTTATAACAAAAATATCAAGGATATTCTTTAGAAAAGTAGCCATTTTGGAGATGTGACAAATGCACTAAGCCGCACGGGCGAGTTATCGTAATGTTGGGCCAAAAACTATCTCAGTAGGTCACATCTTAGAAAAACATTGTGTACACTCTAGAAGGAGCACTTTTGATCCAATCTTCATGAAACTTTGTCAGAATATTTATCTTTCCGAACTATAAACTATAATGGAAACGGGGTCATGTTAGATCAAAAACTAGGTCACTAGGTCAGATCTTAGAAAAATCTTGTGTTCACTCTAGGAGGCGCATTTTTGATCCAATCTTCATGAAACTTTGTCAGAATGCTTATCTTTATGAACTTTAGACTGAAATGGAAACTGGGTTATGTTGGGTCAAAAGCCAGGTCACTAGTTCAAATCTTAGAAAAACCTTGTGTACACACTAGAAGGCACATTTTTGATCCAATCTTCATGAAACTTTGTCAGAAATTAAATCTATATGAACTTTAAACTAAAATGGAAACTGGATCAGGTTGGGTTAAAAACAAGGTCACTAGGTCAAATCTTAGAAAAATATTGTGTACACTCTAGAAGGCACATTTTTTATCCAACCTTCACAAACTTTGTCAGAATGTTTATCTATATGCACTTTAGACTAACTGGGTTATCTTGGGTCAAAAACTAGGTTACTATGTCAAGTCTTAGTAAAGCCTTTTGTACACTATAGGAGGCACATTTTTGATCCTATCTTCATGAAACTTTGTCAGAATGCATATCTTTATGAACATTAGAACGAATTGGAAACTGGGTCATGTTTGGTCAAAAACTAGGTCACTTGTTCAAATCTTAGAAAAACCTTGTGTACACTATGGAAGACGCATTTTTTATCCAGTCTTCATGAAACTTTGTGAGAATGTTTATCTTTAATAACTCCAGACTTAAGTAGAAAGAGAGTCATGTTTGGTCAAAAACTAGGTAACTAAGGTAAATCTTAGAAAAAGCTTGTGTTCACTCCAGAAGGCACAGTTTTAATCCAATGTTCATAAAGCTTTGTCAGAATGTATATCTTAAGGAACTTTAGACTTAAGTGTAAACTGGGTTATGTTGGGTCAAAAACTTGGTCACTTGGTCAAATCTTAGAAAAAACCTTGTGTACACTCTAGAAGAGGCATTTTTGATCCAATCTTCATGAAACTTTGTCAGAATTTTTATCTTTAAGAACTCAAGACTAAAGTGGAAAGTGTTCCATATTGGATGAAAAACTAGGTCACTAGTACAAATCTTAGAAAAACCTCTTCTACACCCTAAAGGGCATTTTTTTGCTCCAATCTTCATGAAACTATGTCTGAATGTATATCTTTATGAACTTTAGACTAAAATGGAAAGTGGGTCATGTTTGGTCAAAAACTAGGTCACTATGTCATATCTGAGAAAAACCTTGTGTACACCCTCAACGGCACTTGTTTTGCTCCAATCTTTATGAAACTATGTCAGAATGTATATCTTAATGAACTTGAGACTTAAATTGAAACTGGGTCATGTTGGGTAAAAAACTAGGTCACTAGGTTAAATCTTAGAAAATCTTGTGTATACTCTAGAGGGCACATTTCTAATCCAATCTTCATGAAACGTTTTCAGAATAATTATCTTTATGAACTTTATACTAAAGTGGAAAACTGGGTCATGTTAGGTCCAAACCTAGGTCACTGGGTCATATCTAAAGAACAGGTTGTGTGCACTCTAGAAGGCACATTTCAGATCCAATCTTCATGAAACTTTGTCAGAATGTATATCTTAATGCATATCTTAATAAAGTGGAAACTGGGTCATGTTGGGTCAAAAATCAGGTCACTAGGTCAAATCTTAAATATACATTTGTACACTGTAAAGGGCACATTTTGATCGAATCTTCATGAAACTTTGTCAGAATTTATATCTTAATGAACTTTAGACTAAATTGGAAACTGGGTGATGTTGGGTCAAAATCTAGGTCACTAGGTCAAATTTTAGAAAAACCTTGTGTTCACTCTAGAAGGCAAACTCTTGTCCAGTCTTCATGAATTATTAGTCAGAATGTTTATCTTTCATAATTTTAGACTAAAATGGAAACTGGGTCATGTTGGGTCAAAAACTAGGTCACTAGGTCAGATCTTATAAAAACCTTGTGTACACTCTAGAGGGCACATTTTGATCCAATCTTCATGAAACTTTGTCAGAATGTATATCTTAATGAACTTTAGACTTATATAAAACTGGGTCATGTTGGGTCAAAAACTAGGTCACTAAGTCAAATCTTAGAGAAACCTTTTGTACCCTCTAGAAGGCACGTATTTGATCCAATCTTCATTAATCTTTGTCATAATATTTATCGTTATGCATTGTAGAATAAAATGGAACCTTGGTCATGTTGGATCAAAAACTAGGTCATTAATAAAATCTTAGGGAAACCTTTTATACACTCTAGAAGGCACATTTTATCCAATCTTCATGAAACTTTGACAGTTTGTTTATCTTTATGAATTATAGGTCAAATTGAAACTTGGTCATGTCGGGTTAAAAACTAGTTCACTAGGTCAAATTTTAGAAAAACCTTCTGTACACTCCAGAAGGCACATTTTTTATCCAATCTTCATAAAACTTTAATAATAATAATAATAATAATAATAATAATAATAATAATAATAATAATAATCGACCTTATTTATAGAGGCTAAAATATTTAGCACTAGTACTACTACCGTGTGACCCTCTTTTCCTGAATAGGAACCAGTACTAAGCAATGTGGATAAAGTTTCTTGTTCAAGGAAACAACACGTGGCGCTTGTGAGGATCGAACCGGCTACCTTTTGATCTCAAATCCGATGCTTTACCACTGCACCACTGCGCTCTGACTCAGGTGAGCTGTCGCGGACGCGCAGTCTTGCCAGAGCCTATGTAGAAGAGCTGATGCGTTCCAGTTGGCTGCGCACATCAGAATATTTATCTTTATAAACTTTAGGCTGAAATGGAAAATGGGTCTTGTCCGGTCAAAAACTAGGTCATAGGTCAAAGATAGAAAAAGCTTTTGTACACTATAGAGGGCACAGTTTTGACCAAATTTTCATGAAACTTTGTCAGATTGTTTACCTGTGTCAAATCTTGACGAAGATTGAAACCTGGAAATGTTGAGTCTAAAACTAGATCACAAAGTCAAAGTAAGGAAAAATCTTGTATAGTCACTTTAGGGCACAGTTCTGATCCAATCTTCATGAACTTTTACTGAATGTTTTGTTTCCATAAAATTTAAGCCAGGCTTAGCTGAATGGAAGTTTATCAATTCCAAAGGTCAAGGTCATTTACTGATCTTTATCCTGGATGCCTCAGATTCATTTTTTTATCTTCTTCTCCACTTAAACTGGTGGGTTGATTGAAACCAAATAACACGTGGAGCCTCTATGGGTAGGGGGAATGAAATTTGTCCGTACGGAGTGGGTCACATGACCAATATGACCGCCATGCTCATATGTGGTAAAAAACTTTAAACTTTTCTTCTCAGGAACCATATAGCCGATGACCTTGAAATTTGGTATGTAGCATTGGGGACACGGGCCCCACCAAATTTGTTCAAATGGTGACCTTTAGTTGATCTTGACTTACGTCAAGGTCAAAACTGGGTCACTTAGACATTTGTAGTGGCCCACAAGCCTCTTGTTTTTAACCATTTTACAGTGAGTTACGCACCGACGATGCGGTTTCGCTCCTCGCAGGGTCCGTGAATAGTTTCTACGTACATTGTCCTCCTTTCAATGACTTAAGAAGGACATCTAACACTGAAACAGTTTCCGAAAAACTTTACCGGGACATTCGTGCTTATTTAGAGCGACAACGTCGATGCAACGTCATGACATTGCATTGGCGTATAACTTAGACTTCATGGGCATATCATGAATATTTTTCATAAAGAAGACCAGCACTGACTCAGGAGAGCTGTCGCGGACGCGCAGTCTTGCCAGAGCCTATGTAGAAGAGATGGTGCGTTACAGTTGGCTGCGCACATGCATTTGACAAAATGTATGTAAAGATGATAATAAGGGAGATTATACAGAAGAAATGGTTAACTTCTCAAAAAGACAAATTTAAGCCCCAAAACCTGGGAAATCGAGTGAAAAAGAATATGTAAAATATTGTTGTTGTTTTTTCTCCAATTGATAACTTTACTTGAAAATAAGTTTGTAAAACAGCACAAATGATTGCTTGCATGTAAACTTTAACCAAATGCGGACGCCGACGCTTACGCCGACGACGGACGCTGGGGGTATGGCAATAGCTCCCCATTACTTTCGAAAATGGCAGATTTTCAACTTTACATACTGGGGAAGCATTCCTGTTAAAAGGAAACTTTACAAAAGTTATGCTACTATTAAAGCAAGGGAGTATTGATTATTTGTTGCAAATAAAAGTCGAAAATAGCCAGCCTCATAAATAGAGATATCTGCATTACAAATACAGATATCTGCAGTTCTGTTACAGATACCTGTAATTAAGCTTAAAAGCTGATATATGTAATTCAAATGCAGATATCTATAATTGAATTTCAGATATTTTTACCTTTTAACCAAATAGAGATATCTACCTTTCAAATACAGATGTCTGTATTTAAATAGAGATATCTGCATTTAAATACAGATATCTGTATTTAAATGCAGATATCTATATCATTTAAATGCGGATATCTGCATTTTAACTGCTCTAAAATACAGATTGTCGGTACACGTTAGAACCGCCTCGATGAGGCGGTTCTAATGGGTACCAACAATCTATATTTTGAGCAGAAATGAGAAAAATATCACAATTTTTCATCTTAAAATTTTCATTTTTTTTCGGCGATAAAAGTTACAATGTATTTGTAAAGGCGTATTTTCGGAATGTGCTCCAGCATCGCAGTTACATTACAGTGTATTTCTTGCTGTCGAGGCCTCATCAGTGTTTCATCTCTGTGGATGTTTGATTTTTGTGTTCGGGAGATGTTACTTTCCACTGACCGTCCCAAGGCGGTTCTTCTGTCGTGGTTTATTTTTTTCTTCGTCTTTAAATGTGTGTATCGCTATTATCTTTTTGTTTCGGATAGCCAGTTGACAATTTTGTGGGAAAGTGAATGTCCTTTTAGCTTTCTGCTGTTGATGTTTCCATTAGAGTCTTGTTATTCATCATGAAAACACGCCTATATTATTTTGACCCCCTTGAACACCACTTTTATATAGTAAAACTGGGGTTTCCTGGGGTATACCTTATTTTTCTTATTTCTGCTCTAAAATATAGATTGTGGGTACTCGTTAGAACCGCATCGATGAGGCGGTTCTAACGAGTGCCCATAATCTATATTTTTAGCAGAAATAAGAAAAAATATCACAATTTTTCATCCTAAAATTTTCATCTTTTCGGCGATAATGGCGGGAATGTATTTGTATAGGCGTGTTTGCGTAATGTTTTGTGTGTTTTTCTTTTCCTTTGTTGTCTCTGATGGGAGGTGTGGATTAATTGCATCGATTCCTGATCGATTGCCTTCAAGGTTCGAGCCCTAATCTTTGTTTTTTCATAGTCATTTAACTTGATTGGTAGTGTATGTTATTTTGTAATGGCCCATTGATTTAGTTACCTTAATGCAGGTATCACTATTATTTAAATGCAGATATCTGTATTGAATGGGTTTCAACCCAATCTGGTCGCCATAAATAAGGTTATGTTTTCGCGTTGCAAAGTATGCAAAAAGGTTGTTACACACACACACACACACACACACACACACACACACACACACACACACACACACACACACACACACACACACACACACACACACACACACACACACACACACAAGCACGCACGCACGCACGCACGCACGCACTAGGTGTGGAACAAGGTACGAGCACTCATCTTTGTTTCGTCACAGTTATTGATTTGTAGAATATGTTTTTCTGTAATGGTCCATTGATTTTAAAGTTAGTTAGTTAGTTTATACTAATTTATTTTAGTTCGATTGCGATGAAAGCTTCAAGTTGATTGAATCGCTCTCGAACACTCATTCCGGATGTTTTCACGCGCGCGCGAGAGAGAGGCAGTGGCTTTAAACCACTGCTACCCATTTACACCTGGGTGGAGTGGGGCATTGTCATTACGTGTCTTGCCCAACTACTTTGTATAATGTCAATTATATTAGAACCTACAGTGAGGGTTGGGTCCATAGAATCGATTTCCATAATTTTGGTAACCAACAAAAATAATTTCCCCAAAGTTTGACAGATAAAGATTTTTAAAAATTGTTGGATAAATGGATTAGAAGTATTTATTCTTGCACACCAGACAAGGAAATCTATTGTTTTAGCTTGGGATAGAAATTCTGTTCTAACCCTGGTGTTCTTACCCAAAATCGAATATTTTTTGATAAATGCACTGGCTGAATACGACCTGATATGCGCCGTCGTTAAGGTTGGCGTCACAGCACGTTACGTGACGTCACTAAACATTCCTGTAGTTTCATTATAATATGGCCGACGTCGGTAACCGAAGTGACAGCAGCATTAAAATACGCGCTAAGAAATGGAAGGTATGCAAGAAAAAGCATCCTAAATGGGGGTTAGGGTAGACAGAAATATCCGTCCCACGGGATCACTGTCCGGCATCACTCGGCAAGCCTCGTGATGTCGGAGAGTGATCCTCAAGACGGATTTTGCCATCCACCCCTCACGCCCATATAAGATTCTTATATTCTTGCACACCAGATAAGGAAATCCTGGACCTTACCCTTGGATAGAAATGTTTATCTTACCCTGGTTATTCGAACAAGGGATAGGATAAAATCGAAAATTTTCATGTGTCTAATATACACTGGTTGAATAAGATGTCACTCCCCCACCCCACATCGTTAAGCTGGGCGCAACTGCACTTACTGTGACGTCGAAGATGTCACTTTATCATATGACGTCACGCCTGAGCGTGTAATAACGCCATGTAATAAATTCCGTAATCCACTAGTATCACAAAATCAGAAAGTAGTGTAACCTGCATTGTAAAGGCAAATGTATATCTTATCGAAGGATGTAGGTAAGTTGTAGTTGTGTTCGCTTGACTTGTGCATGCGTCATAGTTACTGCATGGATGCCTACTTTCGTTTTCAAAAAGAGTGTTATCATTACTAGTTTTTGTTTTTGTTTGTTTGATTTGAGGTTTAACGTCACCGTCAACACTGTATATGTCATTTTGGAGACGTTGCTTCCATTGAGATGAATGACATCTCAAGCCCTGTCGCCCAATGAAACCAATAGGGTTTACTAGTTTGTGTCTTGAAAGTAAAAAAGACTTTTTTTTTTTTTAAACTTTGTCTAGAAGTTTCTAAACATCTTTTATGATGATGGTAAGTGTTCCAATAATAGCAAAATACAAAAATAACTTTGAAAAAAAAAAAAAAAAAAACATTAGCAAGTGACCTGCCCCAAGCATCTGTGTGCATATTGTGTACATTTCTTACACAATGTGCCACCCAGATAGCATGTTGTGAAGGTTCGGTACTTGTGTGTTTTAGCTGGTCGTCCGAGGGTTTAGTCCTACGTTTTTACGCCTCAGTTAACACTGTTTTATCCATTTTGGAGACGTTTTTTTTTTCAGTTTCATGGGATTTGTACCCTGCTTGAAAGTCCTGAAATACGGATTGTAATTTCAAACGAGAGAGAGAGAGAGAGAGAGAGAGAGAGAGAGAGAGAGAGAGAGAGAGAGAGAGAGAGAGAGAGAGAGAGAGAGAGAGAGAGAGAGAGAGAACCCTGCAACGGTCATTATTGAAATAATTTCACGGCATGATCGAGTTCAAACGTCAACTTTGTAGTTAATTAACCCATTTGGATTGAGGTTCGAAATCATAACCACCAGCCCTGTGTGTGTGTGAGATTGTTACAGAATGTCAGTTAAACTTAATTTATTTGAGCAAAACGGTGAGCAGAGAGATTACAGTCTTAGCTTCATACCTTTGCCTTCACGTTGAAATGTGTCTGTTAAGATTAAATTCAGTCAGTGAAGTTCAAAACAGTGAACTAATAACAAAATCGAGCCGGTCAATTTAGAGTCATCACGTGAACAAGTCCGTGAAATGAACACCCCTTTAAATCCCACTTTATATCGAGAAAACTGGGGTTTACGGGGGTACTCATTATTTTTTCTTATTTTTGTCCCAAGACATAGGTTGTGGGTACTCATTAGTACCGCCTCAATGAGCACCCACGTCCTATGTTTGAAGTAGAAATAACAAAAATATCACAGATTTTCATCAGAAAAGTAAACATTTTAGTGATATAGAGGATCTTACATCAGTGATCATGTATTATTGGATTTATTAAACGAGTTGAGGAAAAAGGATAAAATGCGAGGCTTAGCCGAGCATTTTATCCCTTTTCCTCAACGAGTTTAATAAATTCAATAATGCATGAACACGAATGCAAGATTCTATTTATCATATGGCAATTAAAAGCCATATTATTCACGATGTTTCAACAAAAATGTCAATATTCCGCCATTAGTAAACGCGACGTCATTAATGACGCCGTACATGTAACGTTACGGGACGTATCTAAATAATTTGCATATTTTAATCCACTTGTGGATTATCGAATTTATTACATGGCGTTATTATACTCTCGGACGCGACGTCATATGATAAATGAAAGATACACTATGCCGCACGGGTGTTATCGTAATGGTGACCATTTATTTGTTTGTTTATTTAATTACGAAAACACGCCTATAGAAATACATTGTAACCTTTATCGTCGAAAAAATGAAAATTTTAGAATGAAAAATTGTAATATTTTTCTTATTTCTGCTCCAAACATAGATTGTAGGTACTTCGTAGAACCGCTTCATAGAGAGGCGGTTCTAACGAGTACCCACAATCTATATTTTAGAGCAGAAATAAGAAAAATAATGTTCACCCCTGCAAATCCCAGTTTTACTTTATAAAAGTGGGGTTCACTGGGGTCAAAATTATATGGGCGTGTTTTCGTGATGGTTTGTTTGTTTGTTTGATCGTTTGATCTGAGGTTTAACGTCCCCGTCAACACTGTATAGGTCATTTTGGAGACATAGCTTCCAATTTCGTGGGACATTTACCCGACAATGAGATGAAATGACCTCTCAAGCCCTGTCGCCCAATGAATCAAATAACGTTTATAAACATGGACGGTCCGACTCGCACCGCTTTGCATGGGCAGGCTTAGATCCTTTAAGCGGTTTACCAGTACTCGTGTATGGGTCGGTTTCAGCTCTGCGTGGTATCATCATGTAGCCTATCTATTTCTATAAGCCCCGATTGGCGGGGACGATTTGTTTGTTTGATTTGAGTGTTAAAGTCCCCGCCAACACTGTAAAGGTCCTTTTGGAGACGTTGCTTCCAATTTTGCGGGACTTTTACCCGACAATGAGATGTAATGACATCTCAAGCCCTGTCGCCTGGGGGAATGAAACAAATAGGGTTTATGAGCATGGACGGTCCGACTCACACCGCTTTGCCTTGGCAGGCTTAGATCCTTTAAGCGGTTTACTAGTACTCGTGTATGGGTCGGTTTCAGCTCTGCGTGGTAGCATCAAGCAGCCTAATCTAATTCTTCAAGCCCCGATGGGCGGGGCGATTTGTTTGTTTGATTTGTTTGTTTGATTTGAGTGTTAAAGTCCCCGTCAAAAGTCCCCGTCAAAACTGTAAAGATCCTTTTGGAGACATTGCTTCCAATTTTATGGGACTTTTACCCGACATGGAGAAGAAATGACATCTCAAGTCCTGCCGCCAAATGAAACCAATAGGGTGTATAAGCATGGACGGTCCGACGCGCACCGCTTTGCCTTGGCAGACTTAGATCCTCTAAGCTGTTTACCAGTACTCGTGTGCGGGTCGGCTTCAGCTCTGCGTGGAAGCATCATGCAGCCCATCTATTTCTTCAAGCCTCGATTGATGGGGGCCTATCAGAGTGACCAGCATCCTCCATATGTGACACAACTCAATTTCTGCTGATGTGGTTTCATACGGGTTAATTTGGATCATCATGCCTCATGTCAAAGCAAGGGACCTCACCTGTACTGGCAGTTTTTCCAGCTCCGAAAATCCCGAAAAAAATTAAAACAACCTCAAAATGACCCAATATGTTTTTTATTTGATTTTCTCAAATTTAACATTGGAGGAAAGAAAAATCATTTTTCTACTTAAATTTTTCATTGCATAATGAATGTTTTAATTACTGTAGTTTAAAACCGGATACTGTCGCGTAGTTTTGCTAAATTACTGTTGAAATACATTAGACATAAGGTCCTATTTTTATTCAAAAATTGACCAATCTGAATTTGATGAAATATATATAAAATTATATTCAAATTAAAGGTAATATATTGAATTTATATAATATTTAACCACATTTTCGCCATCTAGCGTAGTAATGCTAAAATTAATGACAGGGAAAATGTTCCCTATTAACTTCTATATTTTTTTGTCGCGTAACTTTAATCGGACACATGTAGTTTAGTGGATAATAATTGTCCCACATGATTTCTTTTCAAAGGGTCGACGAGCTAAAGAACGAATATCTTTTTTATCGAAACCCGACCTATTCACTGTGTGCGGACCTGGAGGCTGAAAGTATGACCTGGGACGAAACAGAATCGAGAGTATTTGTGACATTTCAGGTAAAGAAGCTAGCCAATGAGTACCGGTTATATGGGCCTATGCCACGCGAAAAGCATCTTTGATCATGTGCGTCCAGCAACTATATAATTCTGACCCCTTGAACCCCACTTTTATATAGTAAACTGGGGTTTAAAGGGGTAAACCTTATTTTTCTTATTTCTGCTCTTAAATATAGATTGAGCTCCATGAGGCGGTTCTAACGTGCACCCACAATTTATGTAATGAACATAAATAAGAAAAATATCGCAATTTTTCATTCTCAAACTTTCGTAATTTCGGCGATTAAGATACAATGAATTTGAGTAGGCGTGTTTTCGTAATGGGTTCCTCCTACGCCTAGTCTGAAAAGCGCCTTTAATAAGGGAATAACTGTATTCCGAAAAACAAGCTTATATAAATGCATTGTAAACTTTACCACCGAAAAAAATGTAAATTTTCAGATGAAAAATTGTGATATTTTTCTTATTTATGGTCAAAATATACATTGTGGGTACTCGATGAGGCGGTTCTAACGAGTACGCACAATCTATATTTTAGAGCAGAAATACGAAAAATTAGGTTTACCCCTGCAAACCCCAGTTTTACTGTATAAAAGTGGGGTTCAAGGGGGTCATAATTATGTAGGCGTGCTTTCGTGATGGTATTCAAATTTGTCATTTGGAGAGGTAAATGGGCGGTTTTTACCGTTTAACCGACGGTTTACCTCCAAAATGACACGTTTCAATACGGTTATCCCCATTCTAATGCACTTATTAAGTTTTGTTAAAATTGTGCTATTTTACTCAAAACGCTGCTTAACATCAAATACTGTCCAATGAAAAGCGACAATACATCATGACGTCGGGTTTCCGACAGTTCATCGCAGGTATTGTTCACGTTATCCAATCAATGGTCGCATAACATATGCAAGTTTTTTTTTTGCTTGTTTGTTTCCTTGAATTGAGGTTAAACATTCCCGTCAGCACCATTTAGGTCACTTTGGAGTCGTTGCTTCCAATTTTGTTTGACTTTCATCCGACATTGAGATGAATGACACCTCAAGCCCTGCCGTCTAATGAAACCAAACGTTAAATAAGCAATGGACGGTCTGGCTCACTCCACTTTGCCCGGTCAGCATAAGTCCTTCTAAGCGGTTTACCAGTATTCATTGTGTGGTCAGTTTCAGCTCTGCGTGGAAGCACAATGCAGCCCAATCTATTTCTCCAAGCCTCGATGGGCGGGGGCGTAGTTACATACGCAAGTTTAGTGCATTCGAATTTCTTACATGCTTTTCAATGAAATATAGAGATTTGTCAGTGAAATCGAAAAGAATATTGTCACTGTTTCAAACAGTGACTGATATCAATTTTATTTTTCACTGTTTGGGACTAAGTTTTTCTCGAAATCTAACTCTGTGGTCAGTTTTTTCCATTGTCAGATGATTGAAAATTAATGAACTGTTTTAGAATTGACGCTAAGCCCGTTCACTCGTCACAAGGACGTTAATGACGTCATTTTCTACGATGACGTCACGGTTTTTGTCGCGCGACGTTTGATCTGTCCGCACCTTCTTTGGGAAAATAATCTCTCAATTATTTCAGTAACCATTCATAGAAATGTCATCCAAAGCTATTTCTCAGGTGCAAACTTAGTTTACACCCAATATTATACCCAGCAAATACGTTGGACACCACTAAATTGACACGAAACGACCAGGAGCAAAGGTAGTTTTCTCTGAGGGCGAGGGCCGCGATTAGTGTAGCTAAATATTGTCGTTTTGAAGCATGTAAGAAGCAGAATATTTATTTTTTTAGTCTAAGATCAAACTTTATTTCACTCATGAACATCAAAACTGGTATTTTCACTCGTGGCTATGCCTTTCGTGAAAATACTGGTTTTGGTGTTCACTCGGTGAAATAAAAATCGATCTTACACTGAAAAAATCAAATATCCTCTATGTGCGATATACCATTTCGAAAACACGCCTATACAAATACATTGTAATTTTTAACGCATAAAAACGAAAAGCTAAAGATGAAAAATTGTGATATTTTTTTCTTATTTCTGCTCAAAATATAGATTGTTGGTACTCGATAGATCCGCCTCATCGAGGCGGTTCTAACGAGTACCCGCGACCTATATTTTAGAGCAGAAATAAGAAAATAACATTCCCCCTGAACTACCCAGTTTTACTATACAAAATTATATATAAGGCGTGTTTTCGTGATAGTATCAACATTGACATGTAGTCACTGAAGCATTACGATAACTCACCCTTGCGGCATAGTGCATTTCTTCACATCTCCAATATGGCTAAGTTTTTTGATGAAAATCCTTGATAGTTTTGTTATAAATGTTCAAAACATAGGTTGAGGATGCTCGTTATAACCGCCTCAGTGAGGCGTTTCTAACGAGTACCCACAACCTATATATTGGAGCAAAAATAAGAAAAATAGTGTATACCCCCGTAAACCCCAGTTTTTTCTCTACAGTAAGTGGGGTGCAGGGGTCTTCATTTCACGGATTTGTTCACGTGATGGGTTGCATTCTGACGAAGTTTGGGAACAGATTGAATTGAATGCAGATGTTCAAAGACCCCTTTTCGCCTGGCGCGGTCCGGATGGTTAACCCTTTTTGTACCAAATGAAATCTTCCTTCTTATATATAGCAGGAGTCCATTTCAAAATTTAAGGGGTGTCTGATTGTGTTATCTTCAAAATTCATTTGGGAAATGGCTAAACTTTTTGCAAACAATGTAGGCCCTTATCAGGCGCAGCGTTCTGCGGCGTCTGATCTGGGCCTGTACTGTTTGCCAATTACCCCTTCATGGGTTTACGGTACAAAATGAGTTAAAAGAACCTCACTATCCTGGTCATTTCAAATTGATTTTATGAAACTCGACAAAGGCTCGGTTCATTCATTTCCTAAGAAATGATCAGTCGTGAAATATTGGTTTCATATTATCCGTTCTGCGTTTTAACCCTTATCCTGCTGAATAAATTATTTCACACCCATTTCTGGCTATCAACCAATCAAATAACTTGATATCATGTATTCATTAAAATTCACAAATTTAATGACAGCAGTGTTTCTCCTGACCAGGAAGATTCTAGATCATTACGAAAACACGCCTATACAAATACATTGCCATTTTTTGGCCAAAAAAAAAAAAAAAAAAATGAAACTTTAAGTTGAAAAATTGAGATATTTTTTTCTTTCTGCTCAAAACATAGATTGCGGGGATTCGGTAGAACCGCCTCGACGACGCGGTTCTATCGAGTACCCATTTTCTTATTTCTGCTCAAAACATAGATTGCGGGGACTCGGTAGAACCGCCTCGACGAGGCGGTTCTATCGAGTACCCACAATCTATGTTTCTGAGCAGAAATGAGAAAAATAATGTATACCCACTTAAACCCCAGTTTTACTGTATAAAAGTGGGGTATGAGGGGTCAAAACTGTATAGGCGCGTTCTCGTAATGTGAAAATGAAACCTACTTGAATGCAACTCTAATATTTAATCCATTTCCTGCTGAACACTAACAGCCCGTATCTTGCAAACAGTGTAGATCCAGATCAGAGAAGCAATCTGACCAGGATCTTCACTCTTTGTCGTTTGCTTTGCAAATTTGAATGGATAAATAACGTCAAGTAATTTGTTTTGGTTGAAATGTTTTTTTTTAGGCCTAATCCACTTGTGGATTAAATATGCAAATAAGATAGATGCGCCCGTAACCGGTTACAAATGCGAAGGGAGACATTGTGAAGGACGTCATATGTGTAACTTTACGGGCGTACCTATCTTATTTGCATATTTTTAAGTCACTAGTCGATTATTGAATTTATTACATGGTGATATTACAGTCTCGAAGGAATTTTACTTCTTATTTCTGTTTGAGCAGAAATATGAAAAATATCAGGATTTGGTTATCTGAAACATTTCATTTTGGTGGTTAACTTTTCAATGTATAGAGGATCTGACATGTGTGTTCATGTATTATTGAATTTATTAAACGAGTTGAGGAAAATGGATGAAATGCGAGGCTTTGCCGAGCATTTTATCCTTTTTCTTCAACGAGTTAAATGCATTCAATAATACATAAGCACGAATGCAAGATTTTATTTATCACATGGAATTACGATCACATTTTATTCTCGATTGTTTATAAAATGTCAATATTCCGCCATTAGTCAACGCGACGACGTTAAGGACGTCGTAGATGTAATGTTACGGGACGTATCTAACTAATTTGCATATTTAATTCACCAGTGGATTATCGAAAATATTACATGGCGTTATTATATTCTGAGCAGCGATGCCATGTGATAAAATTGAATAGGCGTCTGTACGTAGTGGATTATTTACTCGTGTCCGTTGTGTAACTCATTTGTTTTGATTGCTAGGGTTAACGGCTCAGTAACACTATTTAGGTTATATATACGTTGATTTTGCCTTGAAATCTAATACGGGGGCAAGTCAATAGGTAACCAGCCTATCCCATTTCATATTGAGTGAGTGAGTGTTTGAGTTTAACGTCTCACCAACAGCTAAGGGCATACAGACCTCGGTTTAAAGACCCATCCGAAAGTCTGGAGAAGCCCGGGATCGATCATGCGATCACTGGTTTACTCAATTCCTATTGAACGAGACAAACAAGATTTCCATGCGTTGTTTCTATACATATTTTAGGCATGAGGGCAAAATTGCACCCTTCTCGTGTCATTCATTCATAATACAATATTTACATTTCCAGGGTAAAGTCTACTGTAAACCTATAGAAAACAATTGCGTTCATACTTCCATGAACGCATCGAATCGCGTGCTATTAAGTGACGTCATTCTAAACCATTGTTATTACGGGCGTTTATGACGTCAACGCTGCTACGCTCTTCGTAGAAAAACTGCGTGTAAATGTTTTTAAACTTTAAAACGTTGCCCTACAAGCATCTTTTTTTGCCCAGTGATGAGGGGCAAATAACGTAAATATAAAAAATAAACTTAATTTTTCTGCTTTTCATGAAGATATGAACGGCAGTGGCTCGCTAGCAAAGTTTACATGCACGCGACCCACTGCGTTCATACTTCCATGAACTGCAGAAAAATAAATTTCATTTCTTAATTAAACGTCAAACATGGCTAGCCATCACGAGAACAAGTCCGTGAAATAAAGACCCCCCTAAACCCCACTTTATATAGAGAAAACTGGGGTTTACGGGGGTAAACATTATTTTCCTTATTTCTACTCCAAGACATAGGTTGTGGGTACTCGTTAGAACCGCCTCAATGAGGCGGTTCTAACGAGCACCCTCTACCTATGTTTTGAGCATTTTTAACAAAAATTTCAAGGATTTTCATCAGAAAAGTAGCCATTTTGGAGATGTAACAAAATGCACTATATCGCACGGGTGTGTTTTCGTAATGCGATGCAAAAGCAAGCTTTTCATCCGAAGTTGAGTACCGTGCTGTAATTCGGTACAGGTCAAGAAATACATGGCGAGTTGACCAATGTTTATGGGTCTCCTGCACCATCGCGGGCACAAGTTAAATTCTGGGTTGGGGAATTCAAACGCAGTAAAACACCTTTAGAAGAAGAAGCCAGGTCTGGACGCCCATCAGATGCCACCGATAATAATAATAATAATAATAATAATAATAATAATAATAATAATAATAATAATCGACCTTATTTATAGAGGGTAACACATTTAGTAAACTAGTACTTATCTTCCATGTGGCCCTCTTTTCCTGGGTAGAACCAGATAAAGAAATGTGTAACAAAGTATGGGATCTGGTGTACTCTGACAGGCGAATTAAGGTGGAAGAAACAAAGAATGCATTACACATGATAGTGTTTCAATAATCTTAAATGTTATGCGCAAGCTAACGGCCCGTTGGGTCCCAAATTCCCTTAGCGACGAGCTAATGGCAACCAGAGCATCAGTATGCAGCGCATTGCTGAAGCGGTTTAGGTCAAAGGAAGATGATTTTCTTTCATGTCTGGTGACTGTAAATAGATCTGGGTCCATTATTTTGAGCCGAAGAATAAAACTGAAAGTCACCAGTGGGTATGGCCTGGATCTCAGAGGTCAGATAAGTTCAAAACGCAGCCCTCTTCTGGCAAGGTGATGACAAGTGTATTTTGAGACGCACATGGCAGGCAGTTGAAGATAGACTATTATACATAGCTCTGTCACTGCTTGCGTAATATGGTATGAATCAGTAGGACTCAAAACAAACTGGGAAGTGACTAATATTGTTACGCCAAAAGGTATACATATCAAATTGTGCAGTGACTCTGGCTCTCATTGTATAATAGAAGTCACTTAGAGGTTAGGACCCTGGTGCTTGACCTAGTTATAAACAGAGCTGCAAACATGGGCTAGATAACTACTAGGCTCTTGAAAATAATATAGGTCGCTTAAGGATCTGCACTGCAGTATATAGAATCAGCACCAAAAACTGTTTATTTTGGATGGAGTGATATAGATAAGGTGGGTATATGTTGATAGTTAAAGGATAATTTTCCTTATCAATAAAACATATGTTGTGGGTATTTATTAGAACTACCTTGCTCTTGATGAATATATACACACCATACATTTTTATCGAAAAATAAGGGAGACTTTAGCTAATGTACCACGAAATACCCACCATATCTACATCTCTATGAACTAAAGATTTGAATGATTGATTGTTTGGGGTTTAATGACACGTCAACCCTTGTGGGTCATTTTGTGTCCTCTCAGAGAAACGGAGAAAAGAGATAGGAGAGAAAGTAGAGGATATGAAAGTGAGGGACAGAGGAGAAGAGGCAAATGAATGGAAGGAAGTGTATATAGAAACAGAAGAAATAACAAGTCCCCCTCTACCCGTACTTGCAGCAAGGACAGTAGGCCTTGTCCAACTGTGAGCCAATATCAGTTGGACACAACAGTGATGCAAGATACACTTATAGAGATTTAATTACAGTATTAATAAATGAATTCTGAGCCAAGGCACAGAAAAGAATCAAGCTGGCATATAGTATTGGCATGCCTATATAGTGTTGACATGGATGTAAAGCTCAACACAAACAATAAAATTAACCCTTGCCCTGCTGAGCCTCGATATGCCTTATCTTTCAAACAATGTAGATTCTGATCAGATGGCGTCTTGGCTTCTAAAGAAGCCATCTGATCAAGATTTACACTTACATTCAGTTTGTGAATAGAAGCCTCCGTTGTGCAGTGGTTACGCTACTCGCCTTGTAAACCAGGGATCGCAGGATCGATCCCGGGCTTCTCCAGACTTTCGGATGAGTCTTTAAACCGTGGTCCCGTCTCCGTATGACCTTAGCTGTTGGTGGGACGTTAAACTAAAACACTCACTCACTCACTCACTCAATTTGTGAATTTATAGGAATAAATTACATCATTTTAACCCAGTTTGTGCTGAAAACTTAGAATGGGATACTGGCAACCCGGGATTGGCAAAGATTGAAGGCCCAGATCAGATGCTGCAGAACTTGACGTCTGATCTGGGCCTTCGTTGTTTGTAAAAGGTTTTGCCATTTTCCATATTAATT
This sequence comes from Lucinisca nassula, assembly GCA_963580285.1. Classification (NCBI taxonomy): domain Eukaryota; kingdom Metazoa; phylum Mollusca; class Bivalvia; order Lucinida; family Lucinidae; genus Lucinisca; species Lucinisca nassula. Next base: position 70,187,148 of record OY757010.1, read on the forward strand.
TTAAACATAATATATCTTGTCAGCCCTAAATTTTGAAAAAGGACTCCTGCATAACATAAGGAAGAACATTCCATTTGAGACAAAATGGGTGAAGGTGGGACACAAGTTCTACAGATGTTGTTCCTGAAACCTGCATCACTGCTGTTTAAAGGAAATGAGAAATCATTCTATAATCAATAAAATCTAAATATTGTCAATTACCACACTCTGCTTGTGAGATTCGGGGTTTATACACAGGGTAATAAATACTCTGTAGGCAGGTAAACATGTGGAATCTTGTTTGTTTTATTTGAGGTTTAACGTCCACGTTAACACAATTTAGGTCATTTTGGAGACGGTGCTTCCAATTTTGTGGGACTTTTACCCGATATTGAGATGAAATGACATCTCAATCCCTGCCGCCCAATAAATCCATAAGCTTTATAAGCGTGGATGGGCCGACTCGCAGCAATTTTCCTTGGCAGGCTTAGACATTCTAAGCGGATTACTACTGCTAATGTGCGGTCGGTATCAACTCTGCGTGGAAGCATCGTGCAGCCCAATCTATTTCTCCAAGCCCCAATGGGCGGGGGCGATAAACATGTGGAATCGTCTGCTAGGTTTTATGTGTGTGAGAAAAATCTGCTAATTAATCAGCTGCTTAGTCACATGGTGCGGTGACGTCAATCCTGACCATGTCAATGGACTAGAGCTACAGAAAACAAACCTAGGTGCATCAATTTGGCCAGGAAAAAAAAAGAACAGAAAAAAATGGAAGAAATATGAGTGAGGTTGAAACTCCTTCCATTTACTGACCATATACCGGTATATGTTTGAGTCTGTGCAGATGTGTCACTGATGACACTTTTCAGTTGGATGGGTCATACACTCATGGCACTGATGAGTCCCTTAGACTAACCAATCAAATTTAATTGGTATAACTTCACAAGTTGAATGACAGTGTGCTGAGCCAGTTCATATGGCTTTTGCGGAAGCCTGCATTCTTTGCAAAGGTAGGGGCAGATGGGTAAATATATAAAAATAGCTTGATTGCTGTCACAAGCATCTATATAGTTAGAAGGGATAATGATTAATTATTATTTTTTTATTGTTTTCTTTTATTTTGGTTTCACAGCCCTTTCAAGATTATTTCACTTATTTCGAGCTGACTGTTAATCAGAGTAGCCGGAGAAAAACCACCTGACCTGTTGCAGAGCTTGGCTGGATAAAGAATTTACATAAATAGTCAGACACCTCAACTCAATACCACTCTTGTTCTGAAATTCTTAAAAGTACAATTTACTGCAATCTTTTACAGTGATGAGGCTACAGATAAAGAGGAATAGCGGTAATATTTAAGCACAGATTTTTATTTTTGCATATGTTGTGGGTACTTGTTAGTATCGCTTCATTTAGGTCTTTCTAACAAGTACCCACAACATCATGTTTTTATGGAATATCTCAAACTTATCTTCAGTCTCTTTATTCTGTCATAAGACAGTATGTTGAGGTTGTAGAAATTTCATTATTCCATTTTTGTCGCACCTGCTTGAAAGCAAGGCACTATGTAAGTATAAGGGTTTGCCCATTTGTCCATCAGTCCCACCATTAACATTTATGATCCTGTTCAAGTCATTTAGGTGGTCTGAATATAAGAACTTTATATTTTGAGGCCCATAGTCACTTGTTCTGAATTACATTACCTGTTTGTCTGTGTCACTGCGAGCTGCACACCTTTGTTTTGATTCACTGAATTAAAAAGAATATGCACTTTACTGGTTAATCGCTTAAGTGTAAACATGTGGTTAGGCATACTGACTACTTGCCTAATAAACCAAGTTTCATGGGTTCAGTACCATGCTTCGCCACACTTGAGGCATTTTTGATGCCGAGAATCCACATCCTTTGAACACAGTGACTGAATTTAAGAAAAAAATTTACAAAATCGCCACCTAAGTTCTTAAATGGTTCTGCCACATTGAACAAATAGCACTTAGACAAAAATAAAAACATCATCAAAAGATAATACAACTTGACTCAGGTGAGTGAATTAGGTCCATCATGGACCTCTTGTTTTTTATATCTGCTCAAAATATAGATTATGGGTACCCACAATCGATACTTGAGAGCAAAAACAAGAAAAAAGGTTTACCCCTGTAAACCCCATTTATACTATATAAAAGTGGGGTTCGAGGGTGTCCAGTTATATAGGCGTGTTTTCTTGATGTTATAGTAAAAATCCTATAATAAGACACCTTTGGGACGGCTCTGTTAGACCACTCCGGAACAGTCCAGAGGTGAACTCTTTCAGGAAGACGCCGAGTGCAGAAACACACACAGAATGGGTGACTGAATCCTCTAAAATATGCTTGTTTAAGGAAAAATAGTCTGAATTTTAAGTTATCCTTTAATAGCGGAATTTCCCTGTGTGTTTTATGACTGGCGAATCAGAACGTCTACTCTCATCCGTCGGATTGGAAACCCATTATCAGGATAAGAAACTCATAATCAGAATTGGAACTCATAATCAGGATTGGAAACTCATAATCAGGATTGGAAACTCATAATCAGGATTAGAAACTCATAATCAGGATTGGAAACACATACTCAGGCATAGGTGACCATGAAATAGCCTTTTATAGGTTTTTATACCTCCGATATAAAACATCCGAGTGGGGTTTAGTTAGTTTAAGTCTTAATTATGCCCCCAATATCAAAGAAGTTGGAGGGGCATATGGCTTCTGGGACGTCCGTTCTTTCGTCCGTTCGTTACGCTTTTGATGCAAGCATAACTTAAGACATGGCTCGAAATGTCATAATGGATTCCTCGTTGCAAAATAGTTGACACATATTTTTTCTCTTCAGAATTGTGCCCCTTTCAAGGTTATTGTGATTTGAAAAAAAATGATAAAATATCATCAGCAAAATATCTCAACACTATTCATTACGATAACACACACGTGCGAGATAGTGCAGTTTTCCAATCTCTTAACTGGCTCCTTTTCTGATGAAAATCCGTGATATTTTTGTTATTACTGTTCAAAACATGGGTTGAGGGTTCTCGTTAGAACCGCCTCAGTGAGGCGTTTCTAACGAGTACCCACAACCTATGTATTGGAGCAGAAATAAGAAAAATAATGTGTACCACGTAAACCCCAGTTTTCTCTATTTAAAGTGGGGGTTAAGAGTGTCTAAATTTCACATTTTGTTCACGTGATGTGGAGCTAGTGCTTTGAAAGTTGTTTACTAGATTGGTGGTGTTGAGCAGATGACTTGATTAAATTTTGACTAAATTTCGAAAAAAAAAAAAAAATAAATAAAGAACCAAAAAAAAAAAAAAAAAAAATATATGAGCATTGGCCCTTTGTCACTTTTGGTATGTGTACATTGTATGCTTTGTGATGCACAGCATAACTTTTGAAACGTGCATGTTAGGGTTTTAAAATTTCATATATGAATTCGTCAAGGAAAAGTAGCCGACGCGTATTTTTTATCATCCGGATAACACTCCTTTCAAGAGTTATTGCCCTTTGAAAAATGTTGATAAAATCTTGTCAGCAAAATACATGTATATGTAAAACTATTGGAGCTAGAGCCTTTAAAGTGAATGAATAGATTGGTGGTGATGAGTAGATGACGTGTTTAACTTTTGACTAAATTCCGAAAACACTTTGAGAGTTATGGCCCTTTGTCACTTTGGGTATTTGTTCATGGTATGCTTTGTGATGCCAAGCATAACTTGAGAACCGTGTATGCTTGGGTTGTGAAATTTCATATATGGAAAAATAGCCGACGCGTATTTTCGTTCCCATCCGGACTATGCCCCTTTCCATTTGCACTTTGAAATCATTTTGATAAAATCTTGTCAGCAAAATATCTCAAAAACTATTAGAGCTACAGCCTTGAAAGATGAGGAATAGATTAGTGGTGATGGGTAGATGGCCTGATTAACTTTCGACTAAACTCCAAAATATGCTTTGTGAGTTATGGCTATTTGTCACTTTGTGTATTTGTAGAATTTAATGCTTTGTGATGCATAGCATAACTCAAGAACCGTGTATGCTAGAGTTTTGAAATTTCATATATGAATTCCTCATGGAAAAAAGCGGAGCTGTATTTGTCCTTATCCGGATTATGTCCATTTCAATAGTTATTGCCCTTTGAAAAAGTTTTGAGAAATTTTGTCAGCAAGATATCCCAATAACTATTAAATCTAGAGCCTTGGACATTGGTGAATAGATTGGTAGTGATGAGTAGTCGACCATGCGTAACTTTTGACTAAGTTGAGTTATTGCCCTTTGTCACTTTGTACATTGAATGCTTTGTGATGCATAGCATATATTAGGATCTTATATGCTAGGGTTTGAAATGTTCAAATTTATTCCAGATGAAAAAAACAGCTTTCATGTATTTTTTCTTTCGTCAGGATTATGCCAATTTTCTGAGCTATTTCCTTTTGAAAACAAAAATGGATAAAACATCACGAAAACACGCCTATACAATTTTGACCCCCTCCAACCCCACTTTTATATAGAAAAACTGGGGTTTACAGGGGTAAACCTTATTTTTCTTATTTCTGCTCTAAAATATAGATAGTGGGTACTCGTTAGAACAACCTCGATGAGGCGGTTCTAACGAGTAACCACAATCTATATTTTGAGCAGAAATAAGAGAAATATCACAATTTTTCTTCTAAAAATTTTCTTTTTTTTTTCGCGATACAAGTAACACTGTATTTCTATAGGCGTGTTTTCGTAATGTCTTGTCAGCAAAATATCTCAAAAACTATAAACGCTAGAGACTTGGAAGTTGATGGATGGATTTGTGGTGATATAGAGGATCTTACATGAGTGTTCATGTATTATTGAATTTATTAAACGAGTTGATGAAAAGGGATAAAATGCGAGGCTTTGCCGAGCATTTTTTTCCTTTTCCACAACGAGTTCAATTAATTGTTGATATAGAGGATCTTACATGAGTGTTCATGTATTATTGAATTTAATAAACGAATTGAGGAAAAGGGATAAAATGCACGGCTTTGCCGAGCATTTTATCCCTTTTCCACAACGAGTTTAATAAATTGTTGATATACAGGATCTTACATGAGTGCTCATGTATTATTGAATTTAATAAACGAATTGAGGAAAAGGGATAAAATGCGAGGCTTTGCCGAGCATTTTATCCCTTTTCCACAACTAGTTTAATAAATTGTTGATATAGAGGATCTAACATGAGTGTTCATGTATTATTGAATTTATTAAACGAGTTGAGGTAAAGGGATAAAATGCGAGGCTTTGCCGACCATTTTATCCCTTTTCCACAAGGAGTTTAATAAATTGTTGACATAGAGGATCTTACATGAGTGTGAATGAATTATTGAATTTATTAGACGAGTTGAGGAAAAGGGATAAAATGCGAGGCTTTGCCGAGCATTTTATCCCTTTTCCACAACGAGTTTAATAAATTGTTGACATAGAGGATCTTACATGAGTGTGCATGTATTATTGAATTTATTAAACGAGTTGAGGAAAAGGGATAAAATGCTAGGCTTTGCCGAGCATTTTACCCCTTTTCCACAACGAGTTTGATAAATTCTTTACATAGAGGATCTTACATGAGTGTTCATGTATTATTTAATAAATTCAATAATACATGAGCAGTTTTATTATTGAATTTATTAAACGAGTTGAGTGGAAGGGATAAAAAGCGAGGCGTTGAGCACGAATGCAAGATTCTATTTATCATTTGACATTTAAAACGCATTTTATTCACGATTGTTTACAAAAATGTCAATATTCCGCCGTTAGTAAACGCGACGTCGTTAAGGGCGTCGTACATGTAACGGTACGGGACGTATCTAGCTAATTTGCATATTTAATCCAATAGTGGATTATCGAAAAATATTACATGGCGTTATTACACGCGCAGACGCGACGTCATATGATAAAAGAAGATAACCTGATTAACTTCTGAAAAAATTCTGTAAAAAACTTCTTGAGTTATGGTCCTTTGTAACTTACGGCATTTGTACAGTGCATGCTTTGTGATGTATAACATAACATTAGAACCATACATGCTAGGGTGTTGAAATTTCATATATGGCTTCCTCATAAAAAATCAGCTGTTATATATTTGTGTCTTATCAGGATTATGCCCCTTTTCTGAGGAATGACCTTTTGAAGAAAATTGGATGAGATCTAAAACGATATTGAAGCTAAGACCTTGAAAGTTGATGTTTGGATTGCTAGTATTTATACTTATACTTATATATAATACTCGTATTTATTTATAGGGGGTTACTCAGTTGCCATAGCCAATCTTCCCTGTGGCCCTCGTAAAACGTATATAATGATTACATACATAACAACTATATCAGACATTTAAGCAAATATAAGAATTAAACAACCATTGATTTTAACATGAAATGGATGGAAAAAATGAGACGAACGCATGAAAGAATAATAATTACATGCAAATACTCGCTCACTTATATAAAAAAGCTCGCACATGATCAACAAATTATTCATGGAAATGTGCAATATATTCTTCAATCATGCTATTGCACAGCTACAAATACTTAATGTTAAAAATGTGAAACAGGCATGCAGATATCACGTATTATTGCCAAACCTTCTCAATATTACTCACCAGTCCCGATGCCTTCGTTTGGTAACGTTTCATAACGCTACATCGGATGACGTCGTACGGCAATAACGTTGCGTGAAACTTTATCAAATTTATGCTTACAAGTGTAAATTCAAAATTTGGTGCTTTGAAACCTGCTAACACACAGAAATAACAAAACATTTATAGCTTTACAATAAAAGGGCTACAACACTGATACCGGAGGCCCCCTTCCCATCAGGGCTTGAAGAAATATATTTGGCTGCATGATGCCCTCAGGCAGAGCCAAAACCGAATGCTCATGGGCACCGGCAAATCGCCCAGATTTTCTAAGCCCGCCCAGGTGAAGATGTGTCAGTAGGACCGTTCATTCATGCGTACACCTTATTGGTTTCATTGGGCGACGGGGCTTGAGATGTCATTTCATCTCAATTTCGGGTAAGAGTCCCACACGTTGTAAGCAGCGTCGCCAAAATGACCTTTACACTGTTAATGGGGGCGTTAAACCTCAATTTTAATGCACTTACGTATGTAACGCGGCCTTTAATTGGATAGCGTCCAAAACAAAAATTGCAACAGTATGTCCAGCGATATACTGTCGGAAATCCGACGTCATGATGTAACGTCGCTTTTCATTGGCTGACGCTTGGTTTTACGCAGCTCACAGCGCTTACCGCTTTGTACAAAGAAGTACAACCGAAAACGTGCATTAGAATGGGGATAACTCCATTGAAAACCGTCACTTGGGGAGGCAATCCCCGATCGCATTGTCGAAATTTACGTTTTACGGCTCCGCTAACGCGTCGCCGTAAAACGAAATTTCTGACGCAAAACCCGCAATTCACCTCCCCAAAATGACGGTTTTCAATAGGGGCAAGCATATGGTTGGCGGCATAGTGATTTACAAACACCATTTCTGGGTTTGGTTTTACGGCTCTGTCAAGATTATTTTATTTATATCGAATGAATGATAAATATTGAGATGAAAAAAAAATGGAGTATTCAGCGAAAATCTATTTGACCATCCTTTGTAAAACTCGACATTTCGCATGATATTATAATATTTCGTTCGTTCTCTACAGAGAAACAATGCTATTGGTGAAATTCGTTGCGGGAAACATGGAGAGGCGTGTAAACCTAAAAATCTCAAAGGTCTCGGTGTCAAGGACCACAGTTTGCCTGGCAATGGATTGGACGCTTCAAATAACGAGTATAGTAAGTAAAACAAACATCTTATTCACACTTAAGAGAAATTATTATACACTCAGAAACTGTACCAGACACCTGTCAGTATTTGTTTAATATTTCCCGAAGTCAAGTGCACATTGCCCGTAGTCACATCAAAACTACTATCAAATATGTTCATTTCGAGACTCAAAATCGGCAGCCATCTTGTCGTGCGTATCGGCCGAAAGAACGTATAACAAAACAAATATAGGTTGTGACAAAGTGCATAAAGTGCATTTTTAGTTGTCAAGTAGGGCCTGCCTGCAATCTGTTTAGATTTTAACTAGTTCCTTTTAGGAAATCAGGAAAGAAATAGAAAGGACACTTCAGAAAAAATGGCGTAATCACGAAAACACACCTATATAATTTTGACCCCCTTAAAACCCCACATTTATATTGTAAAACTTGGGTTTCCGGGGGTATACCTTATTTTTCTTATTTCTGCTCTAAAATATAGATTGTAGGTTCTCGTTAGAACCGCCTCGATGAGAACGAGTGCCCACACTCTATATTTTGAGCAGAAATAAGAAATATATCGCAATTTTTTACGGCGGTAAAGGTGGCAATGTATTTGGATAGGCGTGTTTGCGTAATGATCTTCACTTTTCCAACATGTAGGTAGTCACTCAACGACCTGCATGATTTTCCATGTCAAACCACTTTAAGATTTACAGTCAACCCTCTTTATACCGACATTCGTTATAACGGCAAACGGCAAAACTCGTTATAACGGCAATTTCAGTGGAATGGAATGACTATTTAGAAAAAGGCTTAGTCCCGGTTCCGAGCGGCGTGGGCTTCCCAAGGGTTGGAAATGCCCAAATCGAATACATAACCATGAAATATTCTTGTAAATTAGTACTCCAAGAAACACATGTTATGTTTCTTGGAGTAATGATGTGGAAAAGACCTTTTATTACCTATTCCTTACTGGGATTCTTATAACGCCGGTTTCATTATAATAACGACAAATAATATGTTAGAAATCATGACGTTATAACGCGGGTCTTCTGTACGTATAATCTTGTTTTACGTTCAGATTTCTATATCAGGGAGTCCTGAATTCTAAGTAGAAGAACATTCAAGTCTTGGGTATATAGTAAAAAGATTATTGACTTTATATTATTAAATACTCGGCACTCTTTCATATGGCAGAGACGCAATCGAATTATTTAGTCAATAACCTATTTATATTTATGGAAGCTATTTATAGTCTATGGTCATGTTGAAACTGAGACAGGAAAGCTGAATCGTTTTTTTTTATCTTCAAAAATTCTGTCCCATGCCAAAAAAAGCAAAAAAAAAAAAAAAAAAAAAAAAAAAAACGCTGAGCGTGCCGCAGGCGTGGGTTTCCACGAACATGTTTTGCATGTCGGACAGTAGCAAACGATAGAAATGAAATCGACATGAACGTTTCCGCGAAACGGAGATTGGCTATTCATCCGGACTTCCCAAGAATTGAAATAGAGTCTATTGGATTCATGCAGAATAAACGTTTCTTTTCTTGCACACCAAATTATTTTTATTTATTTATTTAATTATTTATAACTCTGACATGTATTTTTCATACCCCGGCAGAATAGGTTCGGGGATATAGCGATTAGCCTGGCGTCCGTCCGTTCGTTCGCTCTTATCAGAGGTATATAGTGGGATGGTCGGTATGAATATGGTACCTTGTGAGGCGATTTGCATTGAGGGCTGCGTGAGGGCCGCTTATTTTTTCATTGCAAATTAGTTAAATGGACTAGCTTCCTAATTTGAAGGATGCAGCCCAGACTGTATACAGACACATTGTCCATTGCTTGTCAGTGTCCAGCCGAAAGTTTCATGGGGTGAAACCAACAATGATGACACTTCTTTGAAAAGAAAGTGTATGTTTAACTCACTTTCAAGGTACCACACCAGGCTTACTTTTACACACCTAAACAGTTACTATATACTTTGGTAAAAGTCTTAAACATATAGACACTACCTAAACAATTATGGGGTGCAAAGTTATGTGGGTTGCAAAGTACACTGTTGGATGTAAAATGCACCCAACAGACGCCACTGTTGGGTGCATCACATAATGTACCTCATATACGTCCGTCTGTCCGTCCGTCCGTAGACAAAATCTTGTGATGACCATAACTTCAATACCTTTCTAGATATATTGATGGTACTTGGCACAATCGTGCACAAGGTTGAGAAGGCCTGTCTTGCGCAAGAATCCAATTATTTGCGCGATGGTTTTTGAGTTATCTCCCCTGACAGTATTTCCTTGCGATCACCTGTAACCCTAATACCCTTTGAGATATATTTACGGTACTTGGTACAATTATACATGGTGTTGAGAAAGCCTGTCATGCGCAAGAACCACAAATCTAGATGCCATGGTATTTGAGTTATCTCACCTGACAATATTTCCTTTGTGATCGCCGTAACTCCGATATATTGATGACACATGGTTCAATTATACATGAGGTTGAATAGGCGTGTCTAGTTGCCATGGTATCCCCTGACAGTATTTCTGTCTGATCGCCGTATCTCCAATACCCCTTGAGATGTATTGATGATACTTGTTACAATTATACATAAGGCATGCGCAAGACCACAACTCTATGTGCCATGGTATCAGGGTTAACTCCCTGATTATGTACACACAAGGTTTGAAGGATGAAAGCCTACACAGTATTCCGAATGACTGTGCACTTTTTGCCATTCACCCAGCAGATGCTGCCAATGGAGCGTTTTCGCATCCGGAAATAATCACTGCCACCAGGAATCAAACCGGGCGCCTCTAGCGTCAGATGCAAGTGCTCTAACCATTGATCTATCTATCTATCTATCTATCTATCTATCTATCTATCTATCTATCTATCTATCTATCTATCTATCTATCTATCTATCTATCTATCTACCTACCTACCTACCTACCTACCTACCTATCTACCTATCTATCTATCTATCTATCTATCTATCTATCTATCTATCTAGTGATCAGTCACAATTGACCATTACTCGCAGGTGTATATTAAGTGCACAAAAGGTTTATAGGATGAAAGCCTACACAGTAATCCGAACAACGGTGCACTTTTTGCCATTCATCCAGCATATGATGCCAATGAAGCGTGTTTGCATCCAGAAATAATCACTGCCACCAGGAATCTAATCGGGGACCTCTAGCGTCAGAGGCAAGTCCACTAACCACTGATCTATCTATCTATCTATCTATCTATCTATCTATCTATCTATCTATCTATCTATCTATCTATCTATCTATCTATCTATCTATCTATCTATCGCACTGAGGAATTCTGTACCTCACAACATGACATTATTTAAAGATCCCGACCATAGACTTCCAGATAGATAGATACCTAACACCATATGAACTTGCCATCGAAATTCGATTTAAAGTGAAGGCCCTGATCAGATCTGCATTCTGCGACATATGAATTAGTAATGCATGCACTGTTTGCCAATTTGATATTCTTTTTTGGGATTTTCTGTACAGAAAGTGTTAATCATTCACAGGCTCACATGACACAATATGTACCTCCTATAGCGCCCTCCTAAAAAAAAAAAAAATCAGCAACTCAAAAAATAAAAAAAAAACAGCAACTCCAAAAAAAAAAAAAAAAAAAAAAAAAAACAGCTACACAATATGTACTACCTATAGGACACATCAATTTTTTTTTCTTCATACTCCAAGTCCCCCCCCCCCCCCTACTAGGGTGATAAAAACACATTAGAATTTTTTTTATAAAAAATGGGAACGTTAAAAACACATCAATTTTTTTTTTATAAAAAAAGAGAACATAAAAAACACATCAAAATTTTTTTTATAAAAATGGGAACATAAAAAAGACATCAATTTTTTTTTTTTATAAAAATGGTATGCGGTACCTCCAGGACACATCAAAAAAAAAATTTATGTGTCCCATATTTAAAATTAAAGTATAAAATTTTTTAGTAAAAAACAGCTACACAATATGTACTACCTATATTTTTTTTTTCTTCGTACCCCCCTACTAGAAAAACATACACCCCGAGAAAAGATAAAAATGAAAAATTCTTGGAGCAAAAAGATTTGTTGATGCTTACGCCGTAATTCCCAATAAACTCCATGTATATTTGTTGATGCTTACGCCGTTATCCCCGATAAACTCTATGTATATTTATTGATGCTTACGCCGTAATTCCCAATAAACTCCATGTATATTTGTTGATGCATACGCCTTAATTCCCAATAAACTTTATGTATATTTGTTGATGCTTACGCCGTTATCGCCAATAAACTCTATGTATATTTGTTGATGCTTACGCCGTAAACCCCGATAAACTCCATGTATATTTGTTGATGCTTACGCCGTAATCCCCAATAAACTCTATGTATCAGATGTTGATGCTTACGCCGTAATCCCCGATAAACTCTAGCAAGGGAGATGACTCTATCAGTCATGCATAACAAGCCAGCCAGAGTATGATTACGCCGTAATCCGCTTTAAAATAGGTATCATTTTTTATTTATTAAAAATGTATCATACAATTTCTAATATTAATAAGACAATACATTTGCAACAATATATAGATAACAAATGTGGTATTAAGAGAATTGGATTGAAGAGTTTTACTTATACCATAGGTTGGTATAATTTAATTGATGAATATATCCAAAAAGGAACAGATAAAGCAATACGTTTAGCTTCAGAATTTTACAGTTTCCAACAAATAGCAGGTATATTTCAAAGTAATAATATTGTATTATCTGTAAATGAAACAAATTGCATAGTGTTTTTGACATCGACCGTTGATTTAAAAATAAGCAAAGGATTAAAAGAGATGTTAGGCCTCGGAAATATAAGACGATTAAACGCAAATCAAACATATTAGGGAGAAATGCCTTTAAATTTAGCACCTTATAAACAACTTTATATTCATCTTGAGCAGATAAATAGTGCTTACAATTTCTTTGATGGTGCTCCTAGTAATATCCTTGGTGTTGTTTCTGTTGAAAATGAATCGTTTGGAGATATTGTTCATACACGTTTTAGTAATCCGGAATATAAACAATTAACACATGGTGATATATCAGAATTAAGTATAAGCGTTTGTGATGAGAATGGTCAGAAAATAAACAACAATGGGTTGCAAATTAATTGTGTGTTAGAAATTATATAATTATTATAAAAAATGAGTATTTTCGGTTTTAAAAAGTGTCCTGAAAATTATACGACAGATAAGATTTTGACTTTACGTGTTAATGATTTGCATAGAAGATTTACAAATTTAAATAGTAGATTACAAAACGTTCATACAAATGAAGACATTACAATAAGTGCTGAATCAAAAGGTCCTTTAATTAGAGGTGAGGTGTTTTCATTTGGAAATGGAGGTAGAGAGCCAAAAGTTGGTTATGTTATGATGAGGCGTGGTCATATTACAGGTATTAGCCTGTCGAGTGAAAAGTCAAGTGGTGAAGTGCGAGTTGGTGTGTTGGTGGATGGGGTGGTTTTGAGAGGGTGTGAGATTACTTTGCATACAACACCAAGAAAACATATTAATTTTGATAAACCATTTTTAGTTGAAGCTGGAAGTGTTATTAATTTTATAAGTCTGGGGGCTAATGGAACTGAAGTTTATAGTGTTGCCTCGTTATTAATTGAATTCAAAAAATATATATAAAAATGAAACAACCAACAGCCCCGAATTTATATCCAGACTTGCCTATTGAAGATGGACAAAATTATAGATTACAGAAGATATCAGAGATAGAAAAACAATTACTGACAGAGAGGGATTTAAGAAAGGCATTATACAAAAAGTATAAACGGGGGATTAACATCACTGATAGTGTTGATACTGCGTTAATTTCTTCAAGTGTTATTATGGCTGGTGCTGGTTTAACTTTTCCGATTATGTTACCATTAGAGATTGCTGCAATCGTTTGTGGATCTCTGGGTGTTTGTGTTAAGTTTGTTAGACATAGATTACATGCAAAAACACAAAAACATTATGAGATTAAAACTATTGCTGATAGTAAGTTGAATAGTATAAAAGATTTGATTTCTAAGGCTTTGACAGATGGGCAGATATCTGAAAATGAATTCAAGTTGATTTTAGATGAATTAGATAAATATAATAAACTGAAATATTGTATACATTCAAAACAAACAGGATTAAGTGAAACGGAAAGAAAAAAACTTATTGAGGAAGGCAAGGCCCAGGCTTTAGCTGAGGTAAAAAAAAGGGGGATGCTTGATTTTATTGAATAAAGTTACAATAATTAATGACCCACCCCTTATTTATAGGAAATGAACTTTCGTGTTGTTTGTATGATACATTTTTTAATGTATAAAAAATGATACCAAAAGAATTCAAGTTAAACAAGGATTTATCATATAATCCCAATACTAAATATAAAACCAAACATGAAGCGGGTCTTTTACTTCTAAACCAAAAAATTTATGTCAATGAAAAGGATAATTTTCCAGTAACGTTTCTCGACTTATTTCAAAAATATCAAAATCCAACATTACACACCAATGAACCGTGGAATACATGGCTTCAGTAGCATTTGACTGGTGGCAATGTCAATTAAATTTTGCTGTTTGGTTAGCTACTACAGGATGTGGTGTAAGTTATAACGACCATTTACATGCTAATTCTCTACAAACTAGAACATTATATATATTTCATGTTTATTATTGTGTTGCTCGTATTTTGAAAGAACTTAAAACACCTTTCCCAACAGATAATACATTCTGTTATTACCAAAACCCATACGATAAAAAAGCTTATCAAAATATCTGCCATGAATTCGGTATTTCACCTAGTACAGATTGGCGCCAAAAAACGGAAAGAAGTTCAAAATGTAGTGGTCTCGGAGAATACACACAATACTTTCAGCCAAGTGGAAAATACAGATACGATCATCGAAGTGATGGGCCATTCTTTAATATAAACGACAAAATAGAACATGCAGTAGATATAAGTGATGCATGGACAACGTTTATATTAGACAAATCAGAAGGCTTCACAACTCATGGGGTTGTACGGATTAATGAAAGTATCAGAGTATTTGTATGGGCTCTATTAGCAGCACAATCTCAAACACGAGCCTCCGTAACAACCATAGGAACAGGATTAGATGCACAAAAACAATTCGTAAATAATATTCAAAAATTTATTAAGGCTCCGGAAGATATACCTACCCAAGTAAAAAATTATGAAGATCTGTTAGAACACGCAAGCAGTAAAGTTGATAATGTATATGGCAATGGTCTCTATATGGCCCCTAGTAATATGGTATTAAAAATTGGCATTATTGCCAATTATAATAATAAATTTAAAATTGCTGACCCAAAATATAAATTTGAGCTTGGCTACAACAGTGATGTAAATGTTAAGCCTGTTGTTCCTACAGCACCATCTAATACAATAAATGGTACACCAACAAAAAAATCTCTGCCAGAACCAAATATGAGTAAATTAAAAAAATATGCCAGAACCAAAACCAAATATGAGTAAATTAAAAAATATGCCAGAACCTCAAGATACAAAACTAAAACATCACCACCACTCAAAGGGAAAGAAACACGAAGACAACAGAACACAATTAATAGTAGGGAGTATAGTAATAGGTGTTGTTGCTATATATTGGATTAACTAATTTACTCTCTTGCGGCTGCATACAATAACCCCACAACAAGGAGAAGCAACGCCCAGAGATGTTCGCCAAACCAGTTAACCACTTTTCCAGTAGTAGATAACAGCCAAGACACAATGGAACCAATAATACCCGGTAGCGCTGCTGCTGCTTTTCCTGCTAGATTAGCTAATAGTTTACCAAGATTACTTAATTGTTTTTTACCCATTCTTTTACTCCGCCCTGTGATGAAGGTGGTTATGGGGTTATAGATCCACCACCAGCAGTAGGAATAACAGCTTCAACAAAAACACCAATTATCATTCCAAAAGCAGTTAAA
The DNA here is from genome assembly GCA_963580285.1 of Lucinisca nassula. Lineage (NCBI taxonomy): Eukaryota > Metazoa > Mollusca > Bivalvia > Lucinida > Lucinidae > Lucinisca > Lucinisca nassula. The sequence continues at coordinate 70,202,948 of OY757010.1, forward strand.
ATACTAACTATAGTTATTCCTTGTTCTCTGAATAACGTTCTAATTCTCTCACCAAGAGTAGTATCTTCTTTCATAACTTTATTAATAGTTTCTTTTATTCTGTTTACCTGGGTACGTAATGCTTCTCTGTTTGCACTAGCAGCCTCAAGTCTTAAAGCTCCTTGACCTTCCAATTTTTTTAAACGTTCAGTTATATCGTTTTTGCTGATTTCATCTTCAGCTTCTTGTAGTTTTCTTCTTTCCATTGCTATTTTTTTATCAATGTCTGTCAGCTGTGCCAAGTTATTTGTAAGTTCACCACGGAAAGTTTGTAGTTTTTTATCTAGACCTAAAATCTCTCTCATTGGTAGACCTTCTGTTTGGTCTTCAGGCTGCTCTAAATTATCAATAAGTGATGTAACAGCGGTCTCAACATTATTTGTAGCGTCTACTACATTTTGCACATCTTGAGTAGAAGATAAATCCCGCATTGGAATTTGTTCTTCAGCATTTAGCAAATCATTTTGCGTACTTCCCAGAGCCATCCTTGCCCGTTGAGATATCTTTGTTTTACTTTGATAATCTGGTAAATTCAATAAGTCTCTAATTGATTGTGTTCCACCTGTGCCAATTCTACCCTTTAAAGTTTCCAGGCTTATAAAATCCCTACCACCTCTTTTGGTATTAATTTGATAATCTTTACTTTTAAACACCAAAAACAGTGTTTTATGATCACGACCACCAAGTTTAAAGTTCATATCATCAACATAACCTGAATGTGGTTCTAATCCATACTTTTCTTTTATAAACTTGTAATATTTTTTAACTATATATTGTTTCTGTTCTACTATTAATCGTGTTCTTGTACCAACATCACCGCCGGCAGTATTAATAGCATCAATTCGGTTTTGTACTGTTCTATTAAAATCTTTATCTTCATCATCATCATCATCATCTTCTTCAAATGTAGGATTTTCAAATTCCGCCATTTTTAATTATTAAATCTTTCCTTAAAAAATGTCGACCTATGGAACTAAATTAAACCCTTACAGAAAAATAAGAGAACCACGTGGGGTAAGAGGAATCCGCCAAAGTGTAGTGATAACCAATAATCCGTCATCTATTGATCAAAATCAACAATTGTTAGTGAGATTTCCTAATCTAAGTGCTAATGATGTTATTGTTCCCGGAACAGTCAGATTAGCATTTGAAATTGAACTAATCTCTAAAGATGCAAATGCAACTATTTATCAAAATATTGGAAGAGCAATAATTAAGAAAACAACAATTAGGATAAGTGGAAATGAAGTTATGTTCATTGATGATAATGACATCTATCATTGTTATATTGATTTATGGAAGACTCCTACAGAACGAATAAATATGGCATACCAAGGCGTTGGCAAAGCAAACATGTTGAAACTTGGAGTGGGGGCAAAAAATGCAACAGCAGATAAAGAAGATCAGGCAATAGCAAAAGCATATGGAAACAGGTTTTGTATTCCACTTGATTTTGAACTATTGGAAACCAATATGCCTTTTTATCAAGCAGGACTCGGGGATAGATTAGAATATGAACTTACATTTAACGATTACATGAAAGTTATTAATTCAGCAGATGCAACTTCAACTTATACAATCAAAGATATTTGTTTAGAATTTAATATTGTTTCTGATCTTTATTTATCAAGAGAAATAAGACAGCAAGTCAGTGACAAAATTGTTATTTTATAGGATAAAATACTTAGGCATAGAAAAATAACGAAGAATAAATCTGACACTCTTTGGAATATTAATTTAAATGTCTCGGCAAGAAGCATGAAAGGGATTCTGATGCTATTCGAAGATCCTGAAAGGACCAGCAAAGAAGAATATTACAATCCTGTAATAACAAAAGTAGAAATGACAATAGAAGGAGTCCCAAATCAATTATACAGTCAAGGAATGAAATCATACCAACAGTGGGATGAAATAAAAAATTCTTTGCATTAAATTAAAAAAGAAATAGAGAAACAAGTATGGTCATTAAAGATTTATATTTCACTGATACAACATTAGAAAAATATCTAACTACCAATTATGCATTATGGTTAGATTTACGTTCAACGGATGATAATACACTTCGCGGTTCGGGAAGAAGAAATTGAAAATGCCTCAGAAGGTATAACAATACAAATAACGAAAGAAGCAGGAGCAGATGCACCAATAAATGTTTATCTCTTTGTAATACAGGATGCACAAATTAATTTTGAAGAAGGCAGATTTAAAGAAGCGAATTATTAATCAATTAAAATGCAATTACCTAAATATCCACACAGTGCAATTATTTGTGGCCAAACTGGCTGCGGAAAGACTGAATTTGTGCTAGATTTATTAGAATCAGAGTATGCTGGTGTGTTTCAATATTTAGTAACACTTCGCCCAACCACTCAATGGAACAAGGCATACAAAAATCGTGAGTGGATTGGTGATGTTAGAAACCCCAAAACAAAAAAAAATATTAAAATCGTTAACCCTGTAATGCCAGACGGAACAGAGAAACTTCAAGAACTGTTACGTTTGTTTTTTAATAAGTTTGCAGGTAAACCTACCCTGTATATCATCGATAACTGCAGTGCCACAAAATAACTTACACAGAAAAAAGACATGTTATCCGAGCTAGCATTTTCGGGTAGACACGCAGAACAATCGATATGGGTTATATCGCAGAGATACAATTCAGTTTTGAAATATTTAAGAGAACAAACAAAATGGTTATGTATTTTCTACACAAAAGATAGAGATAGTTTTGAAAATTGTTTGAGAGAGAATGATGTTATTCCTACATTGGAAAACCGACAAAGAATAAAGGAAGAACTAAAAAAAAAAAAGAAACATCGCAAACTAATTTTGAAAACCGACCAACCTACTGGGTGGTTGATTAAGTAATGCTTTAGTAATGCTTAAGTAATGTTTTAGTTATGCTTAAGTAATGCTTAAGGTATGCTTAAAAAATAAGCAATAAAAAAGCATTGCTATTGGAAATATTAACAATTACAACAGACACTGCAGTCTTATCAATAGTTGGATATATAATATTTAAATATTTTAAAATTAAAAATTAATTATATAAAATGAACGCCGAAGAATTATTACAAGATGTTGAGTTACCAGAACAAAAAGATGACCATGAAGACAAAAAACGTGAAAGATTATCAGCCATTGTTGCTGGTGGAGGAAGTAAACACTATCTTGGTAAAGACTTACAACTCTCAGATATTGATACAATGACATCAGAAGAAATAATTAAACTATACTGCAGATACGAAGCAAGACTAGGGGCAAGTATGACGAAGACATTGGGGAATTCTTTTATAAATTTGTATGTTATGGGTGTGTCAAGATATTTCAATGTGGCCAACCCACCTAAGCTAATAGAAGATTTAGAGGAAGTCCCTTTTATCAATCATGCTTTAACAAGTACTTGTTGTGAATTGTATTATAGATATGGAATGTATCTTGCTCCTTGTACTGCAATGTTAACAACAGCGAGACATATTAATTTTACTGATAAAAAAAGTGAAAATATTGACTTAAAAAAAGATGAGTGAAATAAATGAAAAAACGAAAAACCCAAAACGAGTATCTGCTGGTAAAAAAGGTGAAGAAGCAAAACGATTAATAGCTGAATTAAAAAGAAAAGAAATGGAAACAATGAAAAAAGAAAACATACAATTAAAATCTATAACAAAAGATGATAATTATGAATTAAAAATAACAAAAGATGATATAGAAGTTCAACGTGTAAATATATACATCCCTTTATGTATAATAGGGGTTGTTTGATTAGGATTATATATATATATATTGCTAAAATTAAAACATATAATAAACAAGTTGAACCTGTTCCACCACCAAAGGAAAAGAAACAAATATATCCATTTGAGTTTAATTAATCAAATTAAATTCGTATAAAAATGGCAACACAAATTGATGGAAAACAAATAGTAAACATGTTATATCATGCCGGAGTGGAAACACTATTAACGGTTGGATACGCAGAATTAGGAAGAAAACTATTGAAAAGACCACCACCAAAAGTAGATTTAAATATGAATGATATTGGTATATTATCTAATGATATATTACTTGCAATGGCTACCAGAGATATGTTGGTTAAACACAATATTGTTCCAGAAAATATTATGAAATATTTTTTTTTTTTTTATATATAAAATGGCGAGTGCAATTGCGATGATGATTGGTGGAGCAGTAGTAAATGCCTTTTCTTTTTCGGGTAGTAATTATTTGTTTTCGCATATTGGAAAAGATGATTCAGAAGAAGAGAAAGAAAGGCATGATAGAGCAATGGAACAATTAGAAGCAGCGCAAGACAAATGGAGTGAAAAAAGATTAGGAAGACAAGATTTTCTTAAAAAAAAAACAAAAGGATAAAGAACAAGAAGTTTATCAGATGTACGACGATGGTGATCAATCAATGAAGTTATATCAATCTGTTACTAGTAAAAATCTACATACATTAAATGATTATTATACCCCATCTGAATCCACACAAAAAAAAGAGAGATTGTATTTGTTGTTTGTGGTATGGCATTAACTGGATTTGTTGCATGGAAAAAATACATAAAATATAAATGTGTTCTTTATTGAGGAGCAGGTTCATCATAAACATATTCCCAAACTAAATCTGGTCTAATAAAAGCATCCCATCCTGCAGGAAACTTTTATCCATTATCAATTGTTGTGCATCCGTTAAATAACATTTACCAGTATTCTTTAACATTCTTTTTTGGATATAAGATAATAGTATTCTTCCTAATATAACTTTAGCATCAGGGTCTTCAGCTGCATAAGGACTAATAGTTTTTTTTTATTTCCATAAATATGCGTTTTTCTCTTCATTTTCTATATTTCTTTTTTAGTAACCATAAGGAAAACTTTTTATTAAATTTTCATTTTCATAATAAGTCATTCTTTTATCAAATTCATAATCATACATTTTAACTAGTTCTACAGTTTTTAAATTTCTATCTTTCTTATTTACGGTAATTTGATTATATGTAATTGCTTCATGTGATTCATTTACATCAGTAATTAGTTTTACTTTTTTATCTAATGTATTTTTTTTCTTCTACTTCAGCATTTAATCTAAAACCTTTACAACAACTAACTATTTTACTTGTATCTAATTTCATAGAATAATATTTTGGCCCTGATGAAGCAAATTGTGCTATATGATTAGCATTATGCTTTGAAACAATTTCATCTGTTAAATCGCCTAGTTTATTACCAAACTTGGATTCTATCTTTTTACATGCTTCTGACCCATCATCTTGATAAATACAGGAATCACTATCTAAATACATAACTCGTTCTTGTAAGATATCTAATAATTCATATAATTTTAATCTAGCATGTGCAGTTGTATACAAGGCTATATAAACATTTACACTTGGGTTAGGTTTAGAATATTCTTTTTTATTTTGATATTCTGTTAATACTGTGTCATTATCTAATACCATTAAATTAACATCTTCATATTTATCATTAAACACTATATTTGTTAATTGATCTGAATTATAAATATATTCCTTTTTTTGTTAAAATATCTTTCATTCCAAAGTGACCCCATAAAGAGTTCAAACATATTTTAGCTATAAATCTTAAACCAGCATTCTTTTTAACTTTATCAATATCCAAATCATAAGCAGCATTATCTATTAAATATTGTATTTTTGTTTCACAATTATTATCATTTTTACACCCGGGTTTTTAATATTTAGGATTACATTCACAGCCTGAACATTCTTGTTTATATTTCATAAATGTATCAACATATTTTTTAAATACCTTTGTGGACGTATTTTCAAAGTGTTCTAGCTCATATATCTTTTGTAATTTATATCCTTTTTCTATTGCTTTATTTATTTCAATAGTTGACCAAGTTCCAATAATAGCTCTTTCTTCATCTGAATGTTTACATTTTTCATTTCTAATATGTTTACATTCTTTGCAGCGTTTTATTGGGTGTACTTTATCATGTGATGATTCAAATTTGTTTGTTATATCAGTACATTTAATTTCTAATCTAGACATACAAGATCTACATAATCCAAATATTAATTTATGATAATTATGGCATGTTTGCTGTTTATAGGGTAATACAGGATGATATAACTTTCTTGGGGGTAATATTTTACATTTAATTATTCCAAAATATTTTCCATTCATATTATCATCTATAGAAATATTAATATATGTTTTAGGGTGTCCTATTGGATATTCGCAAAACTTATTAACCCATGGATACAGTGAACAAAAATCTACATATTTTGCTTTTAAACTAGGATGATTATTATATAATTGAATAGTTTCTGTTCTACCACCATAAAATGCATCTCTTTTATCAATAGGTTTTAAATGTGGATCAACTTCAGGATATTTATTTTTATCAAATTCACATTCCCAAATTGTATGGATATTAACCTTTTGATTTTTTAAATATTTTTTTTATAATTTATAACCTATTTATTGTATTATCGTATAATTCTTTCATTGTTTTCTTGGCGCTCATTTTACAAATTTCATCTGGATGTTTACATTTGGGGCAGCCATGCCAATAACAACCAAAGAATTCATAAATATTTCTGGTTTTTGTTTCTCTGTCATAATAATATCCATCTAGTATATATTATCTACCATTAATAAATAATATTTTTTCTTCGCCTCTTTTAGCATGTTGAATAACTATTTGGTCTTTCTTAGCTAAATATTCTAACCATTGAATAGCTTTATTAGAATGAATATCTTGAAAAGTAGAATTGTTATGAATGCCAAATGAGTTTTTTTCTAACATTAATGTTTTAAATATTCTAGTACAACACTGAGCAATAGATATAGATTGAAAAGGGTCAATACAATTATCTGTTATTTTTAAAAATAGATCTTTATATATATTACAACCTTTAGTTAAAATTAAAACATCTAATAAACAATAATAAAATATTTCTCTTTGAAAGTTAAATTCTTTATCTTTAACATTATTATACCATTTATCAAATAGTTCTTTATTTTTAATTGTCATAGTATTATATCCGTAATATTCTTTTGCAGGATAAACACCTTTATACTTTTGATTTTTTGTTTTATTAAAATAATGAGGAAAATAGCCTTTGCTACCATTAAAATTAAATGTTTTTGGAAAGGCAGCTAATCCGCCTAGAGTAAAATTAATAGAATCTATAAATCTTAAATTTATTCCTTTAACATTAATTGTTGTTATTTTTAATCCTGAAGAAATATAACTATGTTCTATTTTATTTTTTACTATCCATCCTAGGATTGGCTGCATATCATAAGCTTTACCATAATGAGAAATAAATGTATAGTTTTTAAACATCTCTTATAAAATATTTACAAAAATTATCTATTACATTACTAGTTTTACATTCTATTTTTTTACATCATCAAAACAATTATCTAAATCTATTTTTGATAAGTCGATATCATTAATATTAAAATCACATTTAAATATTTTTATATAGTTTTTTCTAAAACAGTAAATATATTCCAAATCATAAGCTATACAAAAGTTCATAATATGAATACCTGTTTCTTGATTTGCTTCAAAATAAATATATTTATTATCTTTTACTTCCTTTGGTAATAAAGGTTTCATATAACAGAGATGTTCAGAACCTTTCATATATTTTTCATAACATATAGAACAAGCGATTTCATCGCATATATGATTTTCAGGTTTTTGATAATGTATAGAACAATTTTTATTACATTTATCACAAGTATATTGTTTTAAACGTGATTGTAATTTACCATCTTTACATGTGTGTTGATTACTATAACCTATTAAACATGTTTTACAAAATCCACGTTTAGCTAAAAATCCTGTTACATTAGTAATGGCATTAAAATGATTATCATGATAATATAAATATAATTGATTATCAAATTTTTCATTACCACTATATAAAATATTTTCAGTATTATTTGATGTAAAAACTATTATTCTAACATTAAGATAATTTTCAAAAATCTTTAAATCATCTAAATTATTACCTTCTTCTTTTATTTCAACATTTGATTTTTCATGTAAATCTATTGCTAATCTTTTTGTAATGGTTTTCTTCCATCTTTAATATATTTTAACTGAGAATCCGTAAAATCATTATATTTTAAATTACAGTATAAAGCAGTTACAATTGCTCTTGCTAAACAAATTGTATCATTATTTTTAATTTGAATTAAACTTCTTTCATTTATTTCATCTAATATTTTTAAACCTTTACCTTTACCTAATCTGTTTGGAATAATAGATACTTCAAAAATAACATCTTCTAATTTTAATTCTTCAGCACTGTTTAATAATTTTGTCATTCTATTAAAAAAGAATTCTTTAACATTATCATATGTTCTTACAGGCTATTTATTATGTTTTGTATAAATAATTTCATGTATAGGAACTATTTTTATTCTTCCATTCGGAAAGTCTTTAATAGAATTATCAATCATATAGCTAAATGCATTCATAAACACTTCTTTTCGTGGATCTAGTATTTTTATCTTATACTTAAACACATTAATAGTTGTATTATGTTTATATTTTTTTAATAAGATAACATCGGATAAGGAACTATTAGTTCCTTGATCTGATGTATTGTGCGTTTTTTTACTCTCCATTTTTAAAGAAACAATTTTAACTATCTCATTTTTGTTATTTTATATTCAATTACATAATAAGGATTTCTAATTAAAAATTCTTGATAAGCTTTTTTATATTTTTCCTTATTAAGAATATAGTGTAAATGTTTCATTGGTCTTTCACAATCTTTACATTTTCTTCAATAACCATCAAAACATGTTTCTAAATAAATTAAGTGGTTTAAATATTGAACAGTACCTACAAACTTTTCCTTCGCTCATTTTTATACTTTAAATTACAGTATATATTTTTAATAAATTTTAATATTAAAAATGGAGCATCCAAAAATATATTGTTTACGTTGTAAAAAGCATACTGAAAATGATTCAGTGAAACAAGTAACAACAACCAATAATAGACAAATGCTAAAAGGTATATGTTCTGAGTGTGGATCTAACAAAAATAGATTTATATCCATAATACAAATAAATTAGCAGATGAATTACATCATAGAGTTATAAAATCTTTTCCTAAATCTTTTCCTAAAAGACGTGTTTATGTTGATTCAATAGACCAAACATGGGCGGTTGATTTGGCAGATATGCAACAATATTCAAAACAAAATAAACACTATAAATATTTATTAGCAGTTATAGATGTTTTTAGTAAATATGGTTGGTTAATTCCTTTAAAAAATAAAACAGGAGTAACAGTAAGTGAGGCGTTTAAAACATTATTTAAAGAAAAAAAACCGATGTTCATCTGGTCAGATAAAGGTTCTGAATTTTATAATCGACAAGTAAAAAAAATGTTTAAAGATAATAACATAGAATTATATTCAACTGAAAATGAAGAAAAATCTAGTGTAGTAGAACGTTGGAGAGGCACTATGAAACAACATATGTATAAATATTTTACTGCAAATGAAACTATTAAATATTATGATATATTAGATGAATTAGTTGAAAATTATAATAATACAGTACATTCTTCTATTAAAATGACACCTGTTGAAGCAAGTAAAATATAAAATGAATTGACAGTGTATAAACATTTATATCCAGAAAATGATGAGAAAATTAAAAAACCTAAATTCAAAGTTGGGGATAGAGTAAGAATAGCAAAAAAGAAATGTAAATTTGAAAAGGGTTATACAACTCGTTGGACAAGAGAAATATTTGTAATTGAAGAAGTTTTAAATACAAATCCTGTTACTTATAAAATAAATGATTTAAAAGGTGAAGAAATCAAAGGTAGTTTCTATGAACAAGAATTACAGATTACTGAGTTTTAGTGATTTTTTTTTTTTAACAGAACAACCAATCACATCTCAGATGTGCAACACTCATCACATAGTGTGATGGAATCGTCTTCGAAGAATCCATCGTCATCATCAGGACAGTTTTGATCACCCCAGATATTCTTAAGAATGCAGTAGCACTTACCAAATTCAAGGTATGTTGGAGCATTACACTCCCGGCAAACACTAAACTTTGGATACTCATCCATGGCTATTTTTTATCTTATTTTTTTAATTTAGCATTTCTCGAGGTGTGTGTTTTTCTAGTAGGGGGGTTCTTGGAGTATGAAGAAAAAAATTCTTTATAGGTAGTACATATTGTGTAGCTGTTTTTTACTATAAAATTTTATACTATAATTTCAAATATGGGACACATATTTTTTTTTTTTTTGATGTGTCATGGAGGTACCGCATACCATTTTTATAAAAAAAAAATGATGTCTTTTTTTATGTTCCCATTTTTATAAAAAAAAATTTGATGTGTTTTTTATGTTCTCATTTTTTATAAATAATTTTTTTTGATGTGTTTTTTATGTTCCCATTTTTATAAAAAAAAATTTTGATGTGTTTTTATCACTCTAGTGGGGGGGGGGGGAGGTACTTGGAGTATGAAGAAAAAAAAATTTGATGTGTCCTATAGGTAGTACATATTGTGTAGCTGTTTTTTTTTTTTTTTTTTTTTTGAGTTGCTGTTTTTTTTTGTTTTTTTTTTTTTGAGTTGCTGATTTTTTTTTTTTTTAGGAGGGCGCTATAGGAGGTACATATTGTGTTACATGACAGGTCGACTTTGTTGAAACAATAATAAACTGATGATGTTAGACAAACTGCATGAGTGGTTGGATATACAATGTATGATCTAAATAGTGTTCAATGGGCGGTATAAACCAGCTTTCATGGGGACATGGTAGGGTCTTTGATCATCAGTCAGGCAAACAGAGTTCGTTTCAATTCTAAAGCAGAAGTGAAGGCAATGATCAGGAATTGATATAATTAACCATACCTCCGATCAGAGACATCAAAGGGAAAGAAACACAAACACGAAATAATTAGACCCCAAATTCTCCAATGGAAACATCAATAGCGGAAAACCAAAAGGACAGTCACTTTCCCACAAAATGGCCAATTGGCTATCCAAAACAAAAAGATATAAGTGATACACACACTCAAAGACAAACCATATAAAAAGTAAACCGCGACAGAAGAACCGCCTGGGAACGGTCAGTGAAAAAACTTTTGCTGGGTGGGGGCCTTAAATCCATTTTACGTGGCCGCAATCCTCGCCCTTACTTCTGTCATGATTAAGACATAATTTGTTGAGTCCGCATGAAGGTCTCCTAACTCATCAGTGCAACATCTCCGATAACACAAAAATAAAACAAACACATAGATGAAACAATGGTGAGGACTCGACATCAAGAAACATCTGAAATGCTTGAGCAAAAGAAAACCAATGGGCCCAACCTTCCGTCCAACATTTCTCCTCAATATCTTTTGAACAGATGTATGGTTTAATAACAAATTTTGCATGTGAATTGATATTGACAACCTCTACTTTGGGATTGTTGCACAGCTTTTTGCATTACGATAACACATCCGTGCGACATAGCGCTTTTTTCAGATCTCAAAAATGGCTACTTTTCTGGTGTAAATCATTGATATTTTTCTTATTTTTCACTGCTATCATATCATCATCATCAACGGATTTTTAATTAACGTGCAGGTACAGGGACAACGTCCACATAAGTGACCCCCTTCCAGGTAGCTGGCTTGCTGCACGCATGACAGATCTTACACCATATCTCCAGGCCTGTCTATCATGAGGATCGGTAGCAGAGAGCTTCCATTCTCTGTAATCTCTTTCTGTCAGCTGCTTCCAGGTCATCTTGGGCCTTCAAGGCCCCCGCTTTCCACCTATCTGTATGTAACAGGCAGTCTTGACAGCACCGTTGGAGCGTTCCACATGTCTATACCAGCGGAGCCTTCTCTCTTTCAGGATGAGGTCCAGGTCCTCAATGCCAAGACAATCCAGTAACTCACTGGACCTGATAGTGACAGTGGCATGTGGCTTGACATTGCAAATCTGTCTGACCATTGCCCTGTTATTCCGCTGAAGACGTTGGAGGTTTGGCTTTGTCAATGGCCATGTCTCACTGGCATGAAGCATTGCGCTCCCCACACAAGAGCTGTACACACGGCCACGTGTCTTGAACGAGAGGTGGCGGGAAGAGAGAACTGGTAGCAACTCCTTGAATTTCTTCCAGGCTGTTTTCACACGCGTTGTGGTTGAAAGGTCGCAACCACCAGCGGCTGAGAGCATATCGCCTAAATAGCAAAAGGAAGCTACAACCTCCAACTTGTCGGATCCGACTTGATCTTCCCTCTGTGGTCTGCCATCTAAGGGTCGTGCACCTTGGCACAGTACACACCTGTAATCAGGGTCCTCCATCAAGCGCTTGAGCCCACTGCGTGTCTTGTGCACCCAGAACTTGCAGCCATTACAAAGATACTATTGCTGCAAACTCCAGTGCGACATACAGCGCATAGGAACTGGCCTGTACTCTGCAAGATGTCCAGACCTGAACCACAGGTCATGATCTTTGTCTTTCCTGCATTCACTCTCAGCCCTTTCGCTTCCATTGCATTTTTCCAAGTTAAGAGCCTCCTGACACATTCCTCAAGGGATTCAGCTATGATGACAAGGTCATCAGCATACAGGTCCTCCCAGGGGACTCCAGGGCGGAACTCGCATGACAAAGCTTCAAGCACAATGATGAAAAGCAGTGGGCTGAGAACAGAGCATTGATGAACACCCACCTTCACTTCGAATTCTTCACTATAACTGTCACCAACACCGACACGGCTCCGAGCATTAGCTAACGAGCACCCACAACCTGTCTAGGAGCAGAAATAAGAAAAAAACAATTATACCCCCGTAAATCCAGTTTTCTCTCTATAAAGTGGGGTATAAGGGGGTGTTCATTTCATGGACTTTGTTACGTGATGTGCGTCAGTTTTGCCCAATATCTTGAGACCGAAACAGTTGATTTTCATAAAATTTAGAGTATAAATTTATGTTGGAAAGATATAACCTAATTGGGACTGTTTCATGTTTTTTACATCAGTTCATTTTCAGCAGAGCTATAGCCCTTTAATGTCTGACAAAATGATTGCTCAAAGTGATATTCTGAATTGTACTGTGGTGGGAGCGGAGGACAGTTTTGTCACTTTAAACCAAGCATTAAATAAGAGTTGTAACTATTATATATAGAGATATAACTCTTATTTAATGCTTGGCTTAAAGTTACAAAAAATAAAACAACTATTATATAGAGATGTTTTATTTGATGGGACCTCATGGGAATCTTAAACAAATATATAGAGATTAAGATTTCCATGAGTTTGCAACCAATCTGTTTAATTGTTTCAGAGTGTTGTTCAATTACTATCTACTTTATTAAATTTTTGTGCAAATTATTTTGTAGAGAGATCTTTTTTGTTCATTTTAAATTGAAAATCCCTGACATGGACATAGTAATAACCATGCCCGTGACTAGGCAGTGCCTAATTTCTTATTATCTTTTGGGGTTTGAAACCCTAATTACACGTAACTCATACAATTTCCTGCAGATCGTGTTGATACATTGCAGCAGTATACTTGAGGTTAAGCTTATGTGTATTTTGTGTTTCCTTTTTGTTTCGTGCACTTTTGGCATATGTACAAACTCTTGAATGCCATATTTAGGGGATAACTTTCTTTCATGCTTTTCAATGAAATATAGAGATTTCCCAGTGAAATCGAAAACGATACTGTCACTGTTTCAAACAATGGCTGATTTCAATTTTATTTTTCACTGTTTGGGACTACTTTTTTCTCGAAACCTAATGCTGTGGTCAGTTTCAGTTTCAGTTTACACCAAATAGTATACCGAGTTAATATGTTGGAAACCACTAAAATGATGCGAAACGACCAGGAACAAAGTTAGTTTTCTCTGAGGGTGAGTGACGCGATTAGTGAAGCTAACTATTGCCGCTTTGAAGCATGTAAGAAACAGAAAATTGGATGTTTTTTTTTTTTTTTTGTATATCAAATTTTATTTCACCCATGAACACCAAAACTGATGTTTTCACTCGTGGCTATGCCACTCGTGAAAATACTGGTTTTGGTGTTCACTCGTAGAAGTAAAATTCGATCTTACACTGAAAAAAAATCAAATAACCTCAATATATTTAAAATTGTCATTTTGAGAGGTGAATCGGCTGTTTTACGGTCGGAAATTTGGTTTTACGGCGACGCGTCAGCGGAGCCGTAAAACGGAATTTGCGACCGTTAAACCCCTAATTACAATTTAAAATAGTTATCCCCATTCTAATGCACTTGTTTTCTTTAAAATGGGTGCTGTTTTACTCAAACCGGCAAGCGCTAATATGAAATAGGTGCGACCTAACTGATACCAAATGTTTTGATGTTTATAAACCTTCCAAAAGCTGCTCACATTTTTTCAGCAAAAATACCAAAAATTTATATATTAAACTTGCTAGAACAGTTAACAATATGCCCACTAACGAGCTCGTTAAGCTAACGATGCTTTGAACAACTGGCCCCTGACCTTTATTTCTTTCTACTGATATTGCGATCGGTCATATTTGAACGTTACTCGCAGGTGTACATTACATACACTGCATGTTTGCATGATGAAAGCCTACACAGTAATCACGTAATTACGGTAGGGATCTTTAACCTGCACAGGGGATGATTCACCCTGCACAGGGGGCTTCCAGTAAACGTCCCTATCCGAAGGATGGTACACTTTCGGACATTCATCCCTGCAAAAAAATATCAATTTAGTATGTTTTAGCACCGAATTTATTTTCGCCGCCGGGATTCGAACCGGGGGTCTTTAGCATCAGAGGCAAGTGCACCAACCACTGAGCAAATTGAAGACTATTTGCATGGATGTGAAGGCCTGGCCCGAGGTTATAAAACTTTTTAATGCTCAACTCAGCTGAGCATGAAACTTGTGGTGCTCATAAAAATCAAAATAATAAGAAGTTGAATGGTTTTTCTTTCTCAGATAGCAGAAATGTTATTTGTCCTGCCTACAAATTTTAAAATGCCAACAATATTTGGCATTTTAAAATTTGTGAGAAGGACCAATTTCATGCTCAAGTGAACTGAGCATGAAAAAAGTTTTATAACCTTGGGACCTGATTTCTTGGGAAAAAATATCAACATTTTGTCGTCTGCTGAATAAGCCCATAGAGAGGTTGATGTTAAGAAGATACCCTGTGTCAAGGACGTTTAAAGATTATAAATTTGTGATTCTGGGACCAGTTGCCTATGTTCCTCTCGAATGCAAAAACTGTAGACATTGAAAGAATCAGTCAATCATTCGGTTTCGCTGTTATCTAAGAAAACAGTACCCATCTGTTTAAAGCATCGTTAGATTAACGAGTTCGTTAGTTGTGAATATGTTAACTATTCTAGCAAGTTCAAAATCTATGTGTTGTATTTTTACTGAAAAATGTGAGCAGCTTTTGCATTTGCAAAGGCTGCTCACATTTCTTTTCAGCAAACTTATTATTATTGTCACCATATTGAATGGTCAAGGTTTTAACGATATGTTAGCTAACGACGTCGTTTGTTTTGAACAATTGACCCTGAGAACTCCTAGAAATGCATTTTGACATTGACCAAAACAGATTTCTACCTGATCTTTCTAAGACTTTGTCGCAATATCTAATCACATACTTTTGATGACAGTAAAACATGAAGTTAATAATTTGGAGAGTTCAGTGGTGGTACAAGAGCTTGAATTTGCAATAAACCGTGCTTTGTATGGTCTTTTATGAAGTGTAGGTAACCAATATAACGTAGGAAGCTTGTCTTGGCCTTTTGTAACACATACATCAAACTTGGTGGCTAAATGACAAATGTGGTCATCAACTAAAGCCTTCTCTACAGCCAAACGGTCTTAGTACCACCAGGTTCTTGCTGAAGAGTGTTAACATAGTGGAGCAGTCAAACAACGACCACATTGTTAGCAGCCTTATCTGCTGGAGCCAAAACGAACTTCTTATGAAATTCTTGAATACCAAGTTTAAGATGACGTAAAGACGTCTTAGGTGTAAGAGATAATAAGTTCGTATTTTGAGAGTAGAAAGAAATGCATTTGTTCACTTGTTTCAGAATGCTAAGTTTCCATTCTTTGAGGCCTTCTAACTCATCAGTGCAAAGTCTCCGAGAAAACAAAAATCAAACAACCACAGCGATTAAACTACGATGAGGACTCGACGATAAAAAACTACTGAAATACCGGAGCAAAGCAAAACCAACAGTTAGATTCCGACTAAGTCTGATTCAGTTGAATTTGATTCGATGGGGGAATGGGGCATCAGGGCGACATGAGATTGAGAGGCGTTAAAATTGTTCCAATATACGAGACTCAAAGACAGGACAAGAACCCCTGCTTACAGTTTCTTATACACTTAACCCTCCTTTTTGCACCTACGTCACCCCCTCCTGAGTTCTAAGGTTTTAAGATACAGAATCAGGATTATTAAAGATAATCTCATCTGATAGCCAAGATGTGACATATCAAGCCTAATCCAGGTGAGCGATTTCTGGCCAACTTTGGCCTCTAGCTTATTACTCAACCCGAAGTTACTAGACACAAAAGTTTCTCGCTTGCTTTTGTCCAGGGCCCAGTTGTTCAAAGCACCTTTAGCTTAACGAGTTCATTAGTGGTCAAATTGTTAACTGTTCTAGCAAATACAAAATCTAAAATTTGGGTATGTTTGCTTAAAAAATGTGAGCAGCTTTTGCATTTGCAAAAGCTGCTCACATTATTTTTTGCAAAAATATTAGAATATTTGCCATATTTAATGATTAAATTTTTAACAATACGTTAACTAACGACGTCGTTAGTTTTGATCAACTGGCCCCAGGTGATTATTGCTGACCATGTACAAAATTCAGCTAACGATAATTCCTGCCTGTGAAGTAAGGGCGATATGTGAATATAGTCGGTATAGGAATGAATTTCATTTTGGGGAATTTTAGCTCGATTTTAGGTCAATTTTCCCAGCTAACACTCAGAGACAACTGACCCGCCACTGGCCGCCAGTGCTGTCAGTGCTTTATTTTTCATTTGGCGAAGGTAATAGTCAAATGACTGACAGCACAGACTGAGAGGCCCCGCCATCGAGGGCTTAGAGAAATAGATTGGGTTGCATGGTGCTTCGCGCAGTGCTATACCAACCGACAGTATTGGAAAACCGCTCAGAAGGTCTAATCCCGGTCAGATAAGTGGCACAACTAGAACAGCTCCTAGCGGTTTCTGTGAGGGATAGGGTTTGAGATGTCATTTCATCGCCATGTCGGGTAAAATTCCGACAAAATCAAAAGCAATGTCTCCAAAATGATCTAAACAGCACTTTTTATTCGATTGCCTCTGAGTGTAGGCAGTGAAATATAGTTTGGAAATGAGGCCTTTACTGTTCCATTTAAATATAAAGTTTCAATAGTTCAGTATTTTAGCTCGCCTTTGCTATACCTCCGGCATCGGGTGTCAGAGTCGGTGTCATCGGTGCCGGCGTCAGCCTCGGCGTCTGCGTTTGGTTAAAGTTTACCTGCAATACTTTGTCAGTGCTCTAGAGCTTACATTTATTGATGGATTTAAATATAACTTCACACCAATGTCGGATAATATCATACCTCGAACGAGTTCGACTTTCAGGGTCCTGGTCTCAAGGTCAAGGTCACTTAGGCTATTTTTAGAGAAACTCCATAATCGCTTTAGCGCCTTCATTTATTGGTGGTTTTAAATATAACACAAATGTTGGGCTTGATGATGTCTCGAGCGGCTTTGACTTTCAAAGTCCGGGGTCATACTGAACGTCACTGTGGCCATTTGTTTTAGTAAAAAAAACTTTGTCATTGCTCTAGCGCTTACATTAATTGATGGATTTTAATACATCTTTACACAAATATTGGCGATGATGATATATCAAGTGAATTAGACTTTCAGAATCTGGAGCTCTAGGTCAAGGTCACTGTGGCTATTTCTTTTTTTTTTTCAGAAAAACTTTGCCATTGCTCTAGTGCCTACATTTATTGATGGATTTTAAGATAACTTCACACAAATGTTTGGTTTGATGATGTCTCGAGTGAGATTAACTGTTAGGGTCTGGGGCTCAAGATCGAGGTCGCTGTGGCTATTTTAGGACAACTTTGTCATCGCTCTAGTTCCTACATTTATTGATGGATTTTAATATCACAGCACACAAATGTTGGGTATGATCATATCTCGAGCAAGCTCGACTTTCAGGGTCTGGGGCGCAAGGTATAACATAGTCATGTTATGCACATGATATTTTGCATAGGCATGTTATCATGTGTATGACTGGAATATTGTTGAAGGTGTGTAAGAGTGTTGACATGACTGAATGAGTGTTGAAAAGGCAGTAAGCTTCTGTCTCAGTACTATTATGAAAATATTAAGCTTCAATTCTTATTATGAAACAGCTTCATTTTAAAACTCTGAAACATCAATTATATAACTTTGTATAAAATGCAGAGATGCACTTGAATTGTACATACATGTACCTGGCAGCCATTCAAATCATAACTTCATTATGAGCAAAATTAATTTCGTAATATCATATGACTCTGACATTTCCTTTTAAAGGTTATTTAAGCAGGTGTTCATGTGAAGTACTTTCAAAACCTGATGAAACTGCATTTTAAAGATCATATTATTAGTGCAGTCATCAAAATCATGACAGATAGCTTTTAGTTAGAAGAGATTTTGGCAATAGTTGTGATAACAAGCATGATGCAATGAGAGAGGGATATTGCGTGAGATTTTTGTAGTGATTATAAATACTGGGGTTTCTGACCAAAACTTCATATGTCTACTTGATCAGCTTGCAGACCGATAGTCTGGTTTAGGAGTTGTGCACTCGTATGAGGTGCCTGCCTAATAAAGCTGCTGAAACTCTCAATATGAATTTAGTTATATTTTATAATTAAGAAACACTATTCGATCACAGTCAAAGGTGAATAGCTACGCTATATATCTTGCTTTGGTGCCGTGCTGCGGATAAATTAAAAAAGGAACCTCACGACAGAAACAGAAAAATGGACACCAAGGTAGGTGACGTTTACTTTTACTTTTTCTGGTTATGTTTGTTGTTTGTTCTGTCACCAATAATCATTCAAAATTATGGAAGAAAATTAATCTAAAACGGAAACAAAAATGTAGGCCAAAGTTAATTTTAGATTAATTTATTTATTTATTTATTTTATTTTTTTTTCAATATGGCTCAACAAGGACAAGCCCAAGTACAGGCTTAGCATCAACAACAGCTTGATCCTGCTGCACAGGCTTTCGTAAATATATAATTAGAACTTGCCAATGTATCACAGGCATTAACAACTCAAGGGGCCTCAACAAGCGTGATCAAATTTGATGGCAACTCCAAAAACTTTAGGGAATGGGTGAAGTCCATTGAAAAATATTCAATTCTTGCTGATATACCTGAGGCAAGAAAGAAGTTGATTGCATATCAATCTTCTGGGGGAGCAGTTAGTGGTTTTATACAGAGGTATATGGCGGCTAACCCAGACGGTAATTGGCAACAGCTTAAGGAACAATTAGCTGTCCGTTTCAGTGATGTTACGGATAGGCAAATGGCGCTGTCATTGTTGCGCAGCGTGAAACAAAAAGTAGGGAAAAACATACAGCTTTTCGCTGAAAGAATTCTTTCTTTGGCGGAAGAAGCCTACCAAAACCAAGGAGGCGATTCTGTAGAACGTCAACTTATTGACATTTTTGTTGATGGGTTGACCCAAGATAACTTGAAATAAAAAATATTGAGAGATCAGCCAGAAATATTACAGGGGGCTATTGCAATCGCCACTAATGAGCAGAATCTTAGGGCTAGGGTTCAAATGTCGCATACAATTCACCCACAAAGAAAAGAAGCACCTATGGATGTTGACCATTTTAGAGGTCAACGGTTTAAATTCAGAAAATTTAATAGGGTTAATAGCACACAGCAAAATAGAAACTTTAAGGTAAAGTGCTGGAATTGTCGTCAAGAAGGTCACATTTCCAGAGATTGCAAAAATAAAGAACCTCAAAGTAGACCACCTATGGGTCATGGAACACCTAGACATCAGAATAGTGTACAAAATGTAGTACCTGGTCAGAAAACTGGGACACTCATTGCATGCAGGGGTTGATGTAATGAGTAAAGAAAACAACAGACATTTACCTCATCAAAAATTTAAGATCAATGTTTCAGGCAGTCCAAATTCTTGTTTAGTTAAAATAGGTAAACAAAGGTTTAGAACTCCTGTTGACACTGGAGCTGAGTGTTCAGTAATGCACCGTAGAATTTACGAGCAGCTTAAGAATAAAACAAGACTCACCCAAAAGAAAGTTTGCTTACAAACTGCAAATGGGAGTGTGACGGTTGCATTACTGTGCAGTTTTGTATCGGTGGTACCGAAATGTCTCAAGACTTCTATGTGATCCGAGATTTAAATAGAAATTTGATACTTGGTTTGGACTGGCATAAACAGAACAACGTTAGGATTTATTTTGATTTAAAATGCCTAAGAATCAATGGTAAATGCTATGTTAATTTAGAGGAGGATATACATATAGCTTCAACGGTTAGGATGAAAAGAACATGTTTAATAAAACCTAATACAGCCATGATATGCTACGGAAAAGTAAGAGAAAATCCAGACTTACCAGTAGGTTCGTCATATGAGGTTTCACAAATAGACAAAGGATTTTTAACAAACCAACCAGGCTTACAAATTATTAATACTGTTTCTACATTAGCAAAAGATTGATCTTTGTCAGTTTTAATTATTAACAACACAGCCAAATATATTAAAATCTATAGACATGGTTTGCTAGCTAAAATTTCAGAGCTTCAAAATAATATTACACATGTAGATTCAGTTATTCAAAATAACAGCTGTGAAAATAAATTAGACTTAAAAGACCTTGATGTACCTGAAAAATATAGGTCGAAAATTGAAAGTCTTATCATGAGAAATAGAGACTTGTTTGCAAATAAAGATTCTGAATTAGGAAAAACAGACACAGTTAAAATGCAAATTGATATAGGTAATCATGAACCAATTAAGATGAAACCTTATAGAACTCCAATTAAGAACAGAGAGGTAATTGACAAAACAATTAACGAAATGCTAGATTCAAATGTAATTAAAAGGTCAAGATCACCTTGGTCATTCCCTGTTGTGGTTGTTGACAAGAAAGATGGCAGTAAAAGGTTCTGTGTTGATTTTCGAAAATTATATCAAATAACAAAGAAAAATTCCTTTCCTTTACCCTTAATAGATGATATCTTAGCCTTACTTGGTAGAGCAAAATACTTTACATCTTTGGACTTGAAAGGTCAAAGAAAAAACAACTTTCACATGTCACAAAGGGTTATTCGAGTTCAATGTGATGCCCTTTGGCCTTTCTAATGCTCCTGCGGTATTTCAAGAACTTATGTCTGTTGTGTTACAAGGTTGCAATGATTTTGCTACAGCATACCTTGATGATATATTGATTTTCAGCTCAACATTGGAAGAACATTTGAGACATCTTAGTTTTATCTTTGACATATTAAGACAGCAAAATTTGAAACTTAAGCTTAAGAAATGTGGTTTTCTTCAATTAGAAACTAATTATCTTGGCTTTGTTATTAGCGAACAAGGAATCAAACCTGATGAAAAGAAGGTTGATGCGATAAGATCTTTACCTGGTCCAACTTGTGTAAAAGAAGTAAGATCATTCATTGGTATGTGTTCTTACTACAGAAGATTCATTCCAAACTTCTCTTAGATAGCTGAACCAATCATTGCTTTGACAAGAAAATATGTACATTACAAGTGGTCAGGCGTGCATCAAACTGCATTTGAATTCTTGAAAGAAAGTTTAACAGCTCTCCCACTTATGGTTTATCCAGATCCAAATAAACCATATGTTCTTTATACAGATGCTAGCAACTCGTGTGTTGGTGCATGCCTTACACAAGAGTGTGAGGGTGATGAAAAGCCAATTTATTATTTGTCCAACAAACTGAGTAAGTCCCAATGTAAGTGGTCTGTAGTAGAAAAAGAAGCATTTGCGATACATTTTGCTTTCAGAAGTTAGATTATTATCTGCACAATGCTCAGTTTGTCATTAGAACTGATCATAAACCTCTGAAATATTTGCTTGAATCTCCTATGCAAAAAAAAAAAAAAAAAAAAAAAAAAAGATTCAACTCTGGGCTTTGAGTATGTCAGGCTATAATTGTACTATAGAGTACATTGCTGATACAACAAATACATGCGCTGACCTACTTTCTAGGCATCCAGATAATGTAAACAAAACTGAGGAAAGTACAGTTAGTGAAGACGTAGAAGTAGAAAAGGCACTTGATGTCAATGACAACTTATTCCAGGTGAATGTGTTAGACTCTAATCAGTTTGATCCAAAAGCTTTCGCTGGTTGTAGTCTTCCAAATGAAGATACATTTGAAAAGTGTGACTGTTCTGATTTTACAAAAGAAGGCTTTGACATGAAAATTGAACAAACTAGGGATGATGATATCTCAAACATTAGGTCAATGATTTTGAATGGGGAAGAGAGTAAAGATGTTCAAAAACATTATCTCTTGATTGATAGACTGGTATACTATTTTTATCAAATGCCAATGCCGACCCAAATTTAAGATTGTATATTCCAAAACATCTTAGATCTTTGGTTGTAACTCAGTATCATGACAGTAAAGGTCATATGGGGGTACAGAAAACTTTTAATTCTATTCGTCAGAAATACTTTTGGCCAAATCTGTTCAAAGGAATTCACAAGTATGTTTCCGATTGTATGACTTGCAGAACTAGGTCAATGCAGAAAACGAAACATCCATTACAAGAGACAGATATTCCATCATACCCTATGGCGAAACTCAGTCTTGATCTTTCAGGTCCTTATCCAACAACTTTGTCAGGCAATAAATATATCATTGCATTTATTGATTGGTATAGTGGTTGGCCTGAAGCTTTTGCAGTTCCAGATAAGACTGCTGAAACAGTAGCTGAATTGATCATTGGACAAATTTTCCCACGTTTTGGCTGTCCTTTACAAATCGTGACGGACAATGGAACTGATTATGTAAATACGATGGTCAGAGAAACATTGGAAAAACTTAATGTTGACCATATTTTGACAAGCGTGTATCATCCTCAGAGCAATGTAAAAGTTGAAAGATTCCATTGAACTTTGCATGCCATTTTAGCTAAAATGGTAGCTGATAATTAACAGAGCTGGGATTTGTATCTTTGCCAAAGTTAAGCAGCAATTAGATTTAATGTTAGTGAATCTTCTAAATTTTCACCTTATTATTTGCTTTACAACCGAGATGTATTATTGCCAGTTGACAATATATTACAGCCTAGGAGAAAATATTTAGGTGAAAACTTCCACCAAGTTGCTTTACAAGAACAGCACAGAGCTTTTGTACATGTAAGAAAATACTTACAAAAAGCAAAGAAGCGCCAGGCTAAATATGCAGACAAAAATTTTAAAGAGGTAGAGTTAAAAGTAGGAGATCCAGTTTATTACCAAAATAAACAAAGAAAGGGTAAATTAGGACAGAAATGGAAACCTTATTATAGAATAATTGAGATAACGGGACCTGTATCTTTCATAATTAAAAACCAATTAGATGGTACAACAAGTAGAGTATATGCAGGCGATTTAATGTTGGCAAAAGTAGAAGATTGGCCAGTCTCTAAAAATGAAAGTACTAGAAAACTTAGGGACGCAGCATATGTAATTCCACCTCAGGCCTCTGAGTCAGAAACAGAATCCGATTCTGATTCAGAAGGACAGATTCCTTTGGCTAAGCTAGTCAGGAAATGCAGACAAGAAAGAGGAACGTCTTATGATGAAGAAGATATACCTTTAATTGAGTTACAGAAAAGGTTAAAACACAAAGAAACTAGGCAAAATCAAAGTGAAGAAACTGAGATCAAGGACATGGAATGTAATGAGGATTTATCTTCTGATAATTCCTGTTCTATGCCTTTGGTTAAAAACGATGATTTAGCTAGTGATATGGATGTGAATGTAGTTTATTCACAGCAGCCATTGTCTAATAGTGTAGCCAGCGAGACAGTTAGGCCATTGAAAAAGAGACGAAGGAAGTCTCGAGATAGAGCAGAGAGTTTAAAGCAACTCTTGAGGTTAATGTCTAATATGTTATAAAATGACCTCGTAATGTTATGTTCTTTAATGAGGTAAGGGCCTCATGTATGTTAATAGAGGTGAATTGTAAATAAGTACCTCGTTTAACAGTGTAGTAATGCCCATTTTTATTTAATTTCAGATTAACAATATGATGATCACGTTAATCTTGGGATCATTGTATGTTAGCCAGACATTTGGACTCTTTACATCCGAAAATGTTGTGTTTCAAAAGACTAATGAAGTCTTTATTAACGATGCACACTGGTCTGTACCATTTATTCATGATTTGAGACCGTTTGAAAATTTGATTTTAAAGATTCAAAACGATCTTGTTCGCACTGATGAAATTGTAAAATATATGACAAACTTTTATCAGAAGTCAAATTTAACGGGATATGTAGAAACATTCCAAAGTTTACATGTTGAAGTTAACCTTTTAACAAATACATACAAGTCTGTTTATGAAACCTTTGATGAGTACCAGACACTTTCAGTAAACAATCATGAGCACAAAAGGTCATTAATTCCTATAATAGGACAATTAATGAGCACTCTTTTTGGCACTGTATCAGAAAGTGACCTTGAGAACATAGATAGAAATATCAAAACCTTGGCACTTAACCAAAATCAGATAATGCATGATCTTGATATAAGTTTATCTGTACTTAACTTAACAAGAATGCAAGTAGCAGAAAATAGAAATAGGAGATCAATTATGGATCTCATTATAGTTATTCAGAAGCTTGACCATAAAATAAGATTGCTTGAAAGAACAATAGAACAACAGTTTGTTAGACTTACACAATTTATTCATACGTACTTACAATTCAAAATGATACTTGATGAAATTAGGCTTACCACGCAAGATGCTATATTTTATCTTGAGAGCTTAAAATCTGAACTAAACATGTTGTCAATGCATCATTTATCAGCTAATACAATCTCACCTAAAGATCTGAAGCAATTACTAATTGAAGTAGAAACAAAACTTCCTAATAACTTTGAGCTTCCTAAAAATCCTCGTAAGGATATTTGGTATTTTTATAAGACATTGACATGTATAACATACCTTGAAAATAATGAAATTAGAGTTATCCTTAAGATTCCACTAATTAACACCAAAGAAGAATATGAAGTGTATAAAATATATAACTTTCCACTACCGCTACTCTCAAATAATCAGACTGATGTATTATTAAAATACAGTTTAGAAAATGAAATGTTACTGGTCTCAAAGGATAAAACAAAGTTTTCCCTTCTATCTGAAAGTACGTTTCAGATGTGTAATAACTATCATTTTCAGTTCTGCAATCCTGAGACAGCATTTTATCAGACCGACGTAAATAAGTTTTGTGTTGTTGCTCTATTTATGCAAAACCTGCATGACATTAAAAAGTACTGCAAACAAGTAGTTGTGTTGGATGGAAGGTTGCAATCTACAAAGTACTTGTCATTTGGTATTTGGATTGTTGTCACAAATAGACCTCTGACATTTACATTAAATTGTCAGTCATATGAACCGAAGAATGCCGACATTAAAATCACACCACCTTTTGGCATTATCCGGTTAAATAACACATGTAAAGTAGAAGTAAAACAAAGATCAGGAATTGATACAATTAACTTACTCCACCCATAAAATACACCAAAGGGAAAGAAATACAAACATTAAGCGACCAGACCATAATGGAAACCTAAACAAAGGAAGGCCATAAGGACAGTTACTTTCCCACAAAATGGCCATATGGTCATCCGAAACTAAAAGACACAAGTGATACACACAGTAAGTAACAAACAACAACATAAAATAAATCGCCACAGAAGAGCCGCCTTGGAACGGTCAGTGGAAGATTTCCACTGGGGGGCTTAAATCGATTTTACGTGGCCACAATCCTCGCCCTTACTTCCGTCGCGATTTAGACAAATAATTTGTTCAGTCCGCATGAAGGCCTCCTAACTCATCAGTGCAACATCTCCGTGAACACAAAAATCAAAGAACCACAGAGGTGAGACAACGGTGAGGACTCGACAGCAAGAAACCACTGAAATGCTGGAGCAAAAGAAAACCAACAGTTAGACTCCGATGAGCCCGACCAGAGACAGAGCATCAGGCACCAACCAACATTACCTTGAATTAGATCTCTCTAATTCTCAATAAGCCTTTACGTTGGAGCCGTCATAGAATCTGAGGCCTGACCCACCGGCGTGCAATTAAAGAGGGAAGCAAAGTTGCCAACCGTGATTGGGTTAACTACCATGCATGCAGTCTGTCGTATAATATCCATGTTGTACCCAATCTTTTTATATCGAAGAATGATTTTACGAAATTGGGTACTGAAGTCATTGCGGTTATATATTTTTCTGAATTTAAATACTAAGTCACCATAAAATTCGGGTTCCGATAGACCTTGTTGCAGAAGAGATTTAAGTCCAATATTGAATTTTGAAATTAAATCAGAATGGCGTCTATAAAATTTTGAAAAGGCTTTGCGTAGTTTATGGTACCGATAACCCTGATTAAGGAGTTTAGCCGTTAATAATTTATTACGAGTGTTGAAGTCAGTTACATGACTACACACTCTAGCAAATCGAATTAATTGCGAAATATAAACGCCATAGGATGGCGCACGAGGAACATCACCATCCAAAAAAGGAAAATTTACAATCTCAAAATCAAAGTCATCGCGTTTATCATAAATTTTGCACGAAACAAATCCATCTACAATAGATAGATGTAAATCCAAAAACGGGGCCTCGGTATCAGAAGAATTTGCTTTATTTAACTGAAGTTCTAGGGGGTAAATCTGACTGATCAAACCATCAAAATAGGTATTATCAATATTTAATAAATCATCTAAATATCTAGAAGTAGAGCTAAAAGCTTCAATAATTTCAGATTGGTTATCAATGGAAAGCGACAAAATGAAGTCTCTTTCATAACAATACAAGAACAGATCAGCCACAAGAGGTGCGCAATTAGTACCCATCGGAATACCCACAATTTGTCTAAATAACTTAGTACCGAAAAGCCTCAAACAAATATTTACAATTGCCTGAATATTTTGGCAGACATAGTAACTTTGAAAGATCAGATCCTTTGCAAGCACTTTTAAAATTACATAATGTTTCAACCTTTAACTTTTGGCCTGATCTTAAAACTAAATAAGGATCTAAACCAATGAAGTTGCCACCATATTTGTCAGGTTTGAAAGAGATTCCTTTACAAAATCTACTCCATGAAACAAGAATTTATAAACCTGTAATATTTGGTGGGCTAAATCCAATACTAGTTGGATACATGCGGACTGAACAAATTATTTGTCTAAATCGCGACGGAAGTAAGGGCGAGGATTGTGGCCACGTAAAATCGATTTAAGCCCCCCAAGTGGAAATCTTCCACTGACCGTTCCAAGGCGGCTCTTCTGTGGCGATTTATTTATGTTGCTGTTTGTTACTAACTGTGTGTATCACTTGTGTCTTTTAATTTTGGATTGCCATATGGCCATTTTGTGGGAAAGTAACTGTCCTTATGGCCTTCCTTTGTTTAGGTTTCCATTATGGTCTGGTCGCTTAATGTTTGTATTTCTTTCCCTTTGGTGTCTTTTATGGGTGGAGTAAGTTAATTGTATCAATTCCTGATCTTTGTTTTACTTCTACTTTGCATCGACGGTATTATAAATTGCAATTATCTTAATAATCTTACGTAGAAGAAACTTTGTCTATAAGATAATTGGTGTAAGACAGGCTAACACACATGATCTTGAGAAAGTGAATGTGAAACAGTCACCGATCAAAGGTGATGTTATCGAGATGTCCACTCTGATCGAAGAACAAAACGTCGATAACGTTGAGGAAGGACAGAAGCCCTTCAAGTGGACTGATGCAACGGCGGCGTGGGCAAAGAAATAAGGAAAATCTGTGCACTGTGTTTTAAAGCAGATTTATTTTTGAATACTAGTTATATGAACGTGTTTGTTAACTTATGTCTAAGTTAACAGTGTTAAGCTATTCAACGGTATATAGCTTTTGTTACATGTTATGAACTATTTGCATAACATATGAACTTTATCGTACGATGTGTTTTCATTATGTATATAGCTCATGTGATCATAGTAGTACTAATGGCTATAGTACATTGACATTCCAGTGACATTTATTTGTGCCTTGTGTAGTCCCGAAGACTATGCATGGACGAAGATTTAGTGATCAGAACTTTAGTGACTTTTAAATAATAAAGTCCTGAGTATGCCCCTTAAGGTCATGCTTAGGTGAAGATGTACATGTGACATTAAACTTTATTTTATTACAGCCAGACGCCATTAGTGTTGTACACGAACACTATGGATATTGTAAAGAACATCCACCACATCCAACTTACCTTATTACCAACCTACACCACCAGCAAATACACAGCTCAGATAGCAACGGGATACTTACAGCGAATAAGATTTACAGAGTTCCAGTTATACCTATTCCACAACCTCCGACAGTTATCAACTTGAGGGAAGAACAATGTGACTGTGTGAAAAGTAAAGTAGAAGTAAAACAAAGATCAGGAATTGATACAATTAACTTACTCCACCCATAAAAGACACCAAAGGGAAAGAAATACAAACATTAAGCGACCAGACCATAATGGAAACCTAAACAAAGGAAGGCCATAAGGACAGTTACTTTCCCACAAAATGGCCATATGGTCATCCGAAACTAAAAGACACAAGTGATACACACAGTAAGTAACAAACAACAACATAAAATAAATCGCCACAGAAGAGCCGCCTTGGAACGGTCAGTGGAAGATTTCCACTGGGGGGCTTAAATCGATTTTACGTGGCCACAATCCTCGCCCTTACTTCCGTCGCGATTTAGACAAATAATTTGTTCAGTCCGCATGAAGGCCTCCTAACTCATCAGTGCAACATCTCCGTGAACACAAAAATCAAAGAACCACAGAGGTGAGACAACGGTGAGGACTCGACAGCAAGAAACCACTGAAATGCTGGAGCAAAAGAAAACCAACAGTTAGACTCCGATGAGCCCGACCAGAGACAGAGCATCAGGCACCAACCAACATTACCTTGAATTAGATCTCTCTAATTCTCAATAAGCCTTTACGTTGGAGCCGTCATAGAATCTGAGGCCTGACCCACCGGCGTGCAATTAAAGAGGAAAGCAAAGTTGCCAACCGTGATTGGGTTAACTACCATGCATGCAGTCTGTCGTATAATATCCATGTTGTACCCAATCTTTTTATATCGAAGAATGATTTTACGAAATTGGGTACTGAAGTCATTGCGGTTATATATTTTTCTGAATTTAAATACTAAGTCACCATAAAATTCGGGTTCCGATAGACCTTGTTGCAGAAGAGATTTAAGTCCAATATTGAATTTTGAAATTAAATCAGAATGGCGTCTATAAAATTTTGAAAAGGCTTTGCGTAGTTTATGGTACCGATAACCCTGATTAAGGAGTTTAGCCGTTAATAATTTATTACGAGTGTTGAAGTCAGTTACATGATTACACACTCTAGCAAATCGAATTAATTGCGAAATATAAACGCCATAGGATGGCGCACGAGGAACATCACGAGGAATTCTCGATCCAAAAAGGAATAAAAACTTAATATAAAAACAGTGTGTTTAAATGAGTCCTTTATTGGTCTTATAGTTTGTAGAAATCCTAGTTACAAGTATATTGCTTATCCTGGTA
Organism: Lucinisca nassula; assembly: GCA_963580285.1. Classification (NCBI taxonomy): domain Eukaryota; kingdom Metazoa; phylum Mollusca; class Bivalvia; order Lucinida; family Lucinidae; genus Lucinisca; species Lucinisca nassula. The sequence goes on from OY757010.1 coordinate 70,232,865, forward strand.
ATTAGGAAGTCTACTAGATTAGAAGGGTTGATTAGAAGAAACAATTAAGAAAACATCTTAGACATTTAATTGACAATTAAATTCGAAACTTCGTTTTAATCCTGGTCAAATCCCGGTCAAATGTTTTATTGGATCCAGGTCACATATAAGATTAATTATAATTCTAGTCACATGAAACATAAATGACATTAATTAATTAACTAATCTTGATTGATGATATGCCATTCATCCTTGTTTTCATCCTGATGAGTAATATATGTATCATATAATCCTGGTCACTTATATATGTGAATGGATCCTTGCCACTGCCATGTGTTTATGATGTCCTGTTTATTTATGCATGATCCTGGTCACTGACAAGTGTTTATTATATATGTTGAAAATATCATGTTATTATTTAGATATCTCCTGGTCACTGATTTATGTGTTGATGATCATCCTGGTCACTGACATATGTTGATGATATCTTGTTTTATTGCATGCATCCTGGTCACTGATGTATGTTGATGATATCTTGTTTTATTATATATGAATTGTGTATACAGTATATGTACAAGAGGTTTTGGTCAGAATTATTAGATACATTAATTAAGGAGTTAATTAATTTACTCAACAATGGGAGGTATATAACATAGTCAGGTTATGCACATGATATTTTGCATAGGCATGTTATCATGTGTATGACTGGAATGTTGTTGAAGGTGTGTTAGAGTGTTGACATGACTGAATGAGTGTTGAAAAGGCAGTAAGCTTCTGTCTCAGTACTATTATGAAAATATTAAGTTTCAATTCTTATTATGAAACAGCTTCATTTTAAAACTCTGAAACATCAATTATATAACTTTGTATAAAATGCAGAGATGCACTTGAATTGCACATACATGTACCTGGCAGCCATTCAAATCATAACTTGATTATGAGCCAGCTTAATTTCGTAATATCATATGACTCTGACATTTCCTTTTAAAGGTTATTTAAGCAGGTGTTCATGTGAAGTACTTTCAAAACCTGATGAAACTGCATTTTAAAGATCATATTATTAGTGCAGTCATCAAAATCATGACAGATAGCATATAGTTAGAAGAGATTTTGGCAAGAGTTGTGAAAACAAGCATGATGCAATGAGAGAGGGATATTGCGTGAGATTTTTGTAGTGATTATAAATACTGGGGTTTCTGACCAAGACTTCAGATGTCTACTTGATCAGCTTGCAGACCGTTAGTCTGGTTTAGGAGTTTTGCACTCGTATGAGGTGCCTGCCTAATAAAGCTGCTGAAACTCTAAATATGACTTTAGTTATATTTTATAATTAAGAAACACTATACGATCACAGTCAAAGGTGTATAGCTTCGCTAAAAAGGTCACTGTGGCTATTTTTAGAAAAAAAAAAACTTTGTCATCGCTTTAGTGTCGACATTTATTGAATGATTGTAATATAGCTTCACACAAATATTGGGTATGGTCATATCTCGAGTGAGTTAAACTTTCAGGGTTTTAGGCTATATGTCAAGGTCACTGTTACTGTTTTTAGAAAAAACTTTGTCATCACTCTAGCCCATTCATTTATTAATGGAGTTTAATAGAACTTCACACAACTTTTGTGTATGATGATATCCCGAGCGAGTTCGGGACTAAAGGTCAAGGTCACTAAGGTCACTGTGGCTATTTCCGGAAAAACACTGCCATTGCTCTTGCCGCTACACTTATTGAGGAATTTAAATACAAACTGACAATAATGTTGAGTATGTTAATATTTCGAGCAAGCATGACTTTAAGTGTCCTGGGCTGAAGATCAAGGTCATTGTGAATATTTTTAGAAAAAACATTTTCATCACTCTAGCGCTTACATTTGTTGATGTATTTTAATAACATTTTACATAAATTTTGTGTTTGGTAATATCTCGAGCGAGTTCGATTTTCAGGGTCGTGGCCTCCAGGTGAAGGTCACTGTGTCTATTTTTAGAAAACTTTGCCGTTGCTCCAGCACCTACATTTTTTATGTACATTAATAATATTTCATACAAACATTGCTTTTGTTAATATCTCGAGCAAGAATTTCAGGGTCCTAAGCTCACGTTCGCTGTGTTTGTTTTATTGGAAAAACTTTGTTATCGCTCTAGCACCTGCATTTATTGATATATTTAATATAACTTTAAACAAATGCTAGGCTAGGCCATTAATAAGTCGTCTTGTGCGAGCGGATTGGTATCGTCTGCGATGCTTTGTTATTACTTGGACGATTGTTGATTTTTTATCATTTTTACCGTGCAAAGGCTTGAAAACAGGATATCTTGTTCATTTGTTTATAAGGTTCCTTTTTGGTTCCCTTTCATTTTCTTCAGTCTGTTTAAAATGGCTTTTTTGGCTAAACTTGCAAATATTAAAAACATGGTTAGTGTCTTTAATAATAAAATATAATCGGTGAGCCTTAAACAATTATATAGGGGCGAGCTTTAGCGAGCCCCTATGAAATTGTCGCGGCGAACCGATTATACGAGGACTGTTCAAATATTAATGCAAGTACATCCGCAACTATTATTGACATTTATGCCGTTGGCGCAAAGGATTAAGCCTTTTACTGTGCGCTGACCTTCTCGGCTTACCTGTACAGAATGTCTTTTTGGAAATAGCAGGCGCTTTAATGGAAAATAATTTTTAAAACAAATATAACTTATTTATTTTTCAAATTGACAATTATGTTCCGATTTAATCTAATTGTCCGTTTAAATACCTTCAAAAAGATATCAAATAAGTGAGACTTTTGTTTAATTAGATGGCGGCATTTTTATTTTCAAATTAACATCCCTTAATCCTTGTATGAAGCAACAAAACTGCGGAAAAACAAAGACAGTAGCCTACTTTAACGGCTAAAAGCTTCACTTTTTATTAATATTGCCAACAATCGCCTGTATCAGACGCAATGTGGTTACAGTATTGTGCATTTTGATAGCAGTTATAATATTACAAAATTATATTAAATAACGGCATTTTGTGATTAAATTTGGAGCTTATTCAGAAAAGGCTTTATCGTCTACACAGGCGTGTAATTCCTAAGCGTGTCAGTCTCCGTCGACCGTGAAGTGAACTCATCTTCGCCTGGGCATCTCCTTGGAATGTAAATCAATCTAAAATGCGGTGTCTGATCTGCGTCTTGTTTATTTAGTTATTTATTTATTTATTTATCAATCTAAAATGCGCTGTCTGATCTGCGTCTTATTTATTTATTTATGTATTTATTTTTCATGGACCGATTAGATTTTTTATACTACCCAAGCAATTTTAACAAACATTGCTAGTAATAAGAGGATTGTGGCCACGTAAAATCGATTTAAGCCCCCCAGTGGAAATCTTCCACTGACCGTTCCAAGGCGGCTCTTCTGTGGCGATTTATTAATGTTGTTGTTTGTTACTTGCTGTGTGTATCACTTGTGTCTTTTAATTTTGGATGGCCATATGGCCATTTTGTGGGAAAGTCACTGTCCATATGGCCTTCCTTTGTTTAGGTTTCCATTATGGTCTGGTCGCTTAATGTTTGTATTTCTTTCCCTTTGGTGTCTTTTATGGATGGAGTAAGTTAATTGTATCAATTCATGATCTTTGTTTTACTTCTACTTTTCAACTGAAAGAAAGAAAGAAAGAAGGATGCCGTATGTGCAGGCTAATCTAACATTTCGCTGTTCGCATTTTCGCATTTGTGACATTTCGCTGTTCGCACATTGTTTTGATTTAATACAAGAACACAAAAGAGATGTTTGTATTTTTCCTTTTCGTAACATACGTTTGATTATTTATTCCGTCTGCATGGAGTGTTGGTTATATTTCGAACCAGCTCATTACGATTTATTTGTTTTTATATTTATGTATTTATTTCAACTGTTAAATGATTTACTAAGATCAGGGTATACCCCTTTTCTGGTTTTCCTCCCATCATACCGGCGAAAAGAATATGCATGTAAACCCAACTTTATATATTGAACGTTCGGGTAATCAGGGATCAGCATGATTTTAACGTAACACAAAAAAAACAAAAAAAACAACATAGTTCGAAAGTACTTGCTTCTTATATTTATTCTTCTATATCATTTTAGTCCCTGTTGGTTTTTCATCACGGCAACAAGCCGTGTAAGGGACATCCCCTTGAACCATGCTTTATATAGAGAAAACTTGGGTTTGACCCTTAAATTTGTCTTCTGTAACTTCAGTTAATCTCAAAGGAGCAGGCAATACCAATGTTTTTGGGAGTAGTCTTCGTATAAGACTATCTCCTCTCAAATCGCCCATCCTTCGAAAATATACTAATCCGTGGAAAAGAAGTGGAATGTATCCCAGCATTTCTAAGTGCAATGCCAAGAGGTGCAGATGTTGTTCGCATTTAAGCACTGCGTCTACCGTTACTTCATCTGTAAACGGTAGACGCTTCTCTGTAGTTAACATGTCTGATTTGACATGACAGTCTACAGATTTAATTTATCTAATTACTTGACGTGCTACAAACTGTAATATGCAGTACGTCGGTCAAACTAACCGCATGCTTAAAACTAGATTGAACGAGCATTATCGTAGAATGAGTAAGCCTAAGAAAACTGACACTTTCTTGTACCGTCACTTTCGACGTACAGGTCATTCTGTAAATAACATTGTTATACAACCAGTGGAAAAACTTTATTACGATGCAAATTCTACATCTAGATTCAAAATAATCAAAAGACATGAAGCTGAACTGAAATGGATTAAATTTTTACAGACCCCTTTTCCACTGGGATTTAATGACAACATTTATCATGAGGGTAATATTTCCAGAATGCCGGACTTTGATATTTTCTCACTCCTGGAATGTCGAAAACGCAGAACTAGATCTCACGGCACCAGGAAAAATGGTAACTTTAAACGTAAAACACGTGCGTTTAAACGAAACAATACTAGACTGAAGTGACTGTCAATTATATTATTAAACCATGGACGCCACTCTATGCTTTCATTTTTAAGTTCATTACCCGTTTCTGTTTTACGTCTTCTGGACACCGAGGCGAATAAATTCTACGATAGTTCTCATCAGTTATATGATGCGGCTCTCTTAACTAGAGGCTATACTCAGCATACTCTCCGTCCTTACATTGATTCTGAAATTAATCATAAACGCCATTTCTTCAAAATATCCTTCATTAATAAGGGTATGGATTTTATAGATTTGCCCAGTATCTTCCGTGAGAGATCGGTGATTTCTTCCATTCCTGCTTATTTTCAAAATACTGAAACACCTATAATTTGCTATAAATATAACAAACCTGTTAGATCTATCATTTTTAATTTCAATAAACTTGTTTCAGATCTTGATATTGATACTAATACTCCTGATTCATGTGATTGTAAAAACTCAAAGTATTGCTATCCTGCTGCTGGTCATGTAATTACTGGCAATTTGAAAATTATTCCTGATTCTAGGATAAGGAATATAATTTCTAAAGGACCGAAATATCGGTTTCCTTCTAAAATTGATTTCAGTAAATGTAGAGATGAAATCGCTGCTTCCTTGAATGAATTCGGTAATCGATGGTGTAAGCGAGAGTATGTTGAGCATAAAGCCCTTAAGGACTGGAAACTTAGCATTTTAAAACTAGTAAATAAACGCATTTCTTTCTATTCTCAAAATACTAACTTATTACCTCCTAAGCCCAAGACGTCTTTACGTCATCTTAAACTAGGTATTCAAGATTTTCATAAGAAGTTTGTTTTGGCCCCTGCAGACAAGGCCGCTAACAACGTCGTCGTTGTGTGACGGCTCCACTATGTTAACACGCTTAAGCAGGAGCTTGGTGGTACTATGGCCTATGAACTTCAGCCTTTAGCTGAAGAGAGAGCTATAGTAGATAAACATGTTTGTCTTTCAGCCACCAAGTTTGCTGTGTGTGTTAACGAAGGCCAAGACAAGCTTCCTACGCTATACTGGTTACCAAAACTTCATAAAAAACCTTACAAAGCACGGTTTATTGCAAATTCTAGCTCTTGCACTACCACTGAACTTTCTAAATTATTATCTTCCTGTCTTACTGCTATTAAAACGCATGTAATTAAATATTGTGATAAAGTCTTTGAAAGATCAGGAAGAAATCTGTTTTGGTCTATAAAAAATTCGAATGAGGTTTTAAATAAATTGAAATCTAGACATTTTCGTGCTTCTAGTCTGTCTACCTACGATTTTTCCACTCTTTACACTACACTTCCTCATAATCTTATAAAAGAAAAGCTTAATGATTTAATTGAATGGACTTTTCACAGAGAAGATTCTCTCTATCTTGCATGTAATGTCAGAAATGCATTTTTCACTTCTAAAGAGCATAAGAATTATACACTTTGGTCATGTCAGAAAGTGTGTGATGCCCTCACCTTTCTACTTGACAATATTTATATTAGATTCGGTACTAAGTTATTTAGACAAATTGTGGGTATTCCGATGGGTACTAATTGCGCACCTCTTGTGGCTGATCTGTTCTTGTATTGTTATGAAAGAGACTTCATTTTGTCGCTTTCCATTGATAACCAATCTGAAATTATTGAAGCTTTTAGCTCTACTTCTAGATATTTAGATGATTTATTAAATATTGATAATACCTATTTTGATGGTTTGATCAGTCAGATTTACCCCCTAGAACTTCAGTTAAATAAAGCAAATTCTTCTGATACCGAGGCCCCGTTTTTGGATTTACATCTGTCTATTGTAGATGGATTTGTTTCGTGCAAAATTTATGATAAACGCGATGACTTTGATTTTGAGATTGTAAATTTTCCTTTTTTGGATGGTGATGTTCCTCGTGCGCCATCCTATGGCGTTTATATTTCGCAATTAATTCGATTTGCTAGAGTGTGTAGTCATGTAACTGACTTCAACACTCGTAATAAATTATTAACGGCTAAACTCCTTAATCAGGGTTATCGGTACCATAAACTATGCAAAGCCTTTTCAAAATTTTATAGACGCCATTCTGATTTAATTTCAAAATTCAATATTGGACTTAAATCTCTTCTGCAACAAGGTCTATCGGAACCCGAATTTTATGGTGACTTAGCATATAAATTCAGAAAAATATATAACCGCAATGACTTCAGCACCCAATTTCGTAAAATCATTCTTCGATATAAAAAGATTGGGTACAACATGGATATTATACGACAGACTGCATGCATGGTAGTTAACCCAATCACGGTTGGCAACTTTGCTTCCCTCTTTAATTGCACGCCGGTGGGTCAGGCCTCAGATTCTATGACGGCTCCAACGTAAAGGCTTATTGAAAATTAGAGAGATAATGTCGGTTGGTGCCTGATGCTCTGTCTCTGGTCGGGCTCATCGGAGTCTAACTGTTGGTTTTCTTTTGCTCCAGCATTTCAGTGGTTTCTTGCTGTCGAGTCCTCACCGTTGTCTCACCTCTGTGGTTCTTTGATTTTTGTGTTCACGGAGATGTTGCACTGATGAGTTAGGAGGCCTTCATGCGGACTGAACAAATTATTTGTCTAAATCGCGGCGGAAGTAAGGGCGAGGATTGTGGCCACGTAAAATCGATTTAAGCCCCCCAGTGGAAATCTTCCACTGACCGTTCCAAGGCGGCTCTTCTGTGGCGATTTATTTATGTTGTTGTTTGTTACTTACTGTGTGTATCACTTGTGTCTTTTGGTTTTGGATGGCCATATGGCCATTTTGTGGGAAAGTAACTGTCCTTATGGCCTTCCTTTGTTTAGGTTTCCATTATGGTCTGGTCGCTTAATGTTTGTATTTCTTTCCCTTTGGTGTCTTTTATGGGTGGAGTAAGTTAATTGTATCAATTCCTGATCTTTGTTTTACTTCTACTTTACTGGTTTATTCATTTTTTTATTTCTTCTCCAAGACATAGGTTGTGGATGCTCGTTAGAGCCACCTCAATGAGGCGGTTCTAACGAGAATACAAAACCGGTTTTGAGTATGGATAAATTTTAATTAACAAATTAACTGTTTTTGAGATATCAAGAATACCCTACTATGTCGCACGGATATGTTATCATAATTTATTTATTTAAAATTTATTTCTTACATTGATTGATGGTACTATTTAGAACCAGCTCATTCTGATCTTTTTTTAAATTTATTTATGCATCACGTGAACATGTCCATGAAATGAAGACCCCCTTAATCCCCAGTTTATATAGAGAAAAAAAGTATTTACGGGGGTATTCATTATTTTTCTTATTTCGGCTCCAAGACATAGGTTATGGGTACTCGTTAGGCGGTTCTAACGAGCACATAAAACCTATGTTTTAAGCATGATTTTGACTCAATAAAACACAAAAACATAGAAAGATTTCAATTTGGCGCTTCTGTGCCCATAATCAACGTTTTATTACACTTAGGGGAAAATATCAGGGGTGTTAAAGCAGAAGACAATTATCGCTTTTAAAAGTGTATTGCGTTCCGGCTACCGACCGTCAGGAAGCCCGAAGATTACTGGACACGCGTGCAAGGTATAATGGATTACCTTATTTCCGGAAAGATTGAGTCATGGGTACTACATTGCATTCTTTATTCATATGAAGTATTTGTGCTATTTAGATAATGAGTACCGCTTAGAGGATAAATCTTAGTGCTTCGTTTTATATTTTTGATAAGTCACAGTTAATTTCAAACAGTGTAAGTAAGCATTATCTTACATGGATATTTTACAATAGTGAATGATCATTGTGACCAATATTATAACACATCCGTGTGAAATAATGCATTCTTTAGGTTGCAGAAAACGGTTATTTAAAAAAATTGTGTCATAGTTTATTACTATTTTAAATATAGATTGTGGATCTTGTTAGAACCGCCTCGCTTCTAACGAATACCCACAACATATGTTTGGGACAAAAGTAATAGAAAAATATATATGTATGTACCAGCAAACCACAGTGCATGCTCAGATCAGACGTCGAGCTTAGATCAGGGCTTTTGCTGTCAACCCATTACGGCCTCCGCCCATCGAGGCCTGAAGAAAAAAAAATGGGCTGCATGATGCTTCCACGCAGAGCTGAACTGACTGCACAGCACATGAGTACTAGTAAACTGCATGGGGGTTCTAAGCCTGCCCATGAAAAGTGGTGCGAGTTGGACCGTCCATGCAGATAAACCCTACTGGTTTCATTTGGTGTTAGGGCTTGAGATGTCATCGCGGTGTCGGGTAAAAGTCCCTCAAAATTGGAAGCAACGTCCACAGAATTAGCTATACAGTGTTGACGGGGACGTTAAGCCTCGAATCAAACAAAACTGTCAAACAATTAAGAAAACATTTCCCTATGACAATGTTTTCTTTCTTATCTTCGAAATATTAATTTATATCTAAAAAACGACATTATTTTTATGATGAAAAATACAATGTCTTGGTGCGGATAACACACATTGTAACCCCTCTAAACCTCTCTTTTCTGTATATAATGTAAAGTGGGGTTTACATGGGTTTTTATTACATGGACTTATGAACATGTTGCTTGTTTAAACAATGCAATTTTAAATAATGCAATCTGTCATCCATTAACTATAAATGTTTTTTTTTTCCCAAAAGAATAATGTGGAATATCACATTCCAGAAAAAATGGATTTATGAGAAGCGATAATATTTTAAGTACAAAAAGGCTCAATTTTAACCGTTTGACAAAACAGAATTTTTCTCGATTAAAGTACCAAAACACGCAGTTCTTAATTAACTAGACGTATCTATCGTTCAATATCCCCCGGGGTCATTTTCACACATATCCGGATTAAAACACAATATTGATTACACGATAGGTACACGATATGTATTATATCGTAGGCCTCAGTCAAAGGGAGACAACCCAATATTGACATTCTGTGCGACTATCACGGTTGAAAGTCATCGGGCTAATGACAGATATGGTTGGCCATGGAACGTTTTCTCATGCACTAATGCGAAAATCACCTGGAAATAAATATCACAGCGTAGAAAAACATTTTACCTATACATTGATACCAAACCTGTTAAAATCCGTCCACTTCAGCCATGTATATCGTACGTTAAACCCTGTCTACTCCTGTATACTAATACAAAACATGGTTGGAAGACGGTCAGAGTACGCCGTTGAAATACGGTCCTATATTAAGAATCGTTGTATTCTTGGTATACGATGCAAAGACATTTTTGATGAAATATGTTCGGTTTATGGGCATAATGAAATGTCTTTTCCGACAGTTTATCGTTGGTGTAAGAAATTCAGCTATGGGCTAGGCTCAACAAAAGATGCACCACATGATCGTCGGCCGAAAAGTGAAACATCTGCCAAGTTGGTTGCTAGAGTGAAATAAATAGTTGCTACCGATGCACCACTAGGCAAATAGCTAGTATGGTTGGCATCTCATTAGGAGCAGCTCATACAATTCTGAAACGGGATTTGAAAATGAGAAAGATCTGTGCTAGATTGATTCCCCATCTGTTGACAGATGAGCAGAAAAAGGCACGCCTTCAGTGCGCCAAGAAGTTGCTTCAAAAGTTTCCAAATTACAATGCACGGTCTTTCGCTATTGTCGTCCCAGGTGACGAGACATGTGTTCACTTTTTTGAGCCAAAACGAAAGATTCAGATCAAAATATGGGCAACAAAGTATTGCAAAAGACCATGCATTGCAAAGCGGACCATGAGCGTCAAGAAGGTAATGTATTCCGTATTCTTTTCAAATCAGGGCCCTGCTATTCAGGTTGCTGTGCCTAAAGGCAAATCTGTAAATGCGAAGTTTACAAGAATAAAGTTCTTCGAAAATTGAAGAAATATTTCAAAGAACGAAGACCCGCAACTGGTTTGGCCAATGTCAGATTGCTACATGACAATGCGTCATCGCACAAGGCGTTCATTTTACAAGACTATCTGAACCAGAAAAAGGTTGTTAAACTCCCTCACCCCCCGAATTCCCCTGACCTTGCCCCGTGTGACTTTTTTTTTGTTCCCGCGGCTGAAAAAATACTTTTCTGACCGAAAATTTGTACAGCGCAAACACCTCGGTTCTGCATTATTACAGTGCCTTCATAGTATTACTCGAAAAGACAACCAAAATGCATTCACGGATTGGATCAGAAGACTGAAAGTTTATATATCTGTTAAAGGGGAATACTTTGAGGGGACAAAATAAATGTTTCATCGAATCTATCACGGAATCATTTTTATATGCTTTGTTGCATTCATATTTGAACAGTCCTCGTATCTTATTGTTAAGACACTCATTATGTACAATAGAACTTCGATGGCTCGAACACCGATTGCTCGTTTACCATGGCAGAATCGCACCCGTTTTTGAGCCCCTAGGGAAGTCCGCCACAGAAGAAATAGTAGGTGATAATTAAGGAGATTTTAGTCTTTTTTCTTGCAAATGTATGCTGTGTGCACTCATTAGAATCGCCTCGATGAGGCGATTCTAATGAGAACACACAGCTTACATTTTTATAATATAACACCGAAAACATGTCCAAAAGTATCTTGTGATGCCTCCTGACAGTAACCCTCAGTGTCTCGAACCATCCCTGTCTCGAACAGATTTTCGAGGTCCCAGAGATGTTCGAGCCATTGAAGTTCGACTGTATTTAGTTTATACCGCAACTCAAAACAATCAAGGGGTTTCGCAATAATTAAGCGAATTTTAGCAAATAAGCCAGCAGACAGCGTGGCATGTTAAACGACATTCAGTGCCATGGAGCGCACTCGTTGTATAACGTGACGTCAAATAGTGCTAAGTTTCTGACGTCACCGCGCCACAGAGAAGTTGGTAACAACATGGACTCTCGAATAAAAGTTTCTCAGCGTTTTACATTCTGTATGAAAATCTGCAAATAAATAGTTTATTTTAGCTTTAGAAATTATTTTCGAGGTTGAGACGCAACCGCAGCAGCAGTGCTCAATTATTCCCACGGACCATTCAAACCAGGAAAGCCCGAGAAGGTAAGAATTTAGCTAAAAATTCTAAAAAATCTGATTAAATAAATATTGCAGAGATTATAACTCGTTGTTTGGTTGTTTTCCCGTGTATAACAGTTTGCGTGTTATTGTTTGCGTCTGCGAATTAGGGACCTGAAAATATTCAACCCCCTTTATTAGGTTACTAGAATGCCTGGTTGCGGTATAAAATTGGATTTTTTTATGTTTTCTTCAAATAATAACACTTAAAACAAGATTTCTTCTGCAGTGGTTCGTAGGCGAATAATGGTCAAATGTAATAAGAAAGAAATAATGTAAAAGCGGCAATAATTAGTTTAGTTTAATCGTATTTTATTGCAAATAAACAAATGGGTCGGGCCACAAGTTCTCACAACATTAGTTACGACACTCCCCGTATATGGTTGACACTAATACATTTGCAACATATGAACATGGCTATTTTATAACAAAAAGGCACATACAGGCTTACTGCTTATATCATAATATATATATATATATATATATATATATATATACATATATACATATATATATATATGTATACATACATATACACACACATACACACATATACACATAAATATATATACACATACACACAAACACATACATATATATATCAGATAAATAAATCAGCAACTAAAATAAATGAATAAGTCACTAATTGTTCGTCGTCAAGAAACCCAGCCGTTGAGGCATATAATTCTTGTCCATATGATAACAACAACTCTTGCCTTTGCAGACAGTGTAGATCCAGATCAGGATCTACATAGTTTGTTATTCAGTTTGCCAGTTTGAACTAATATTTTGTCCAGCAATATGATTGGTTCATAGTCAGAAGTGGTTTTGCAAAGTTGATTTATCCAAAAAGTATTATGGTTAATCAATTTTCAGGGATAAACATTCAGAGGTGGCCAGTGAAAGGGTTATACCAACCCGACGGTATCAAGTACTTCAGCATCGGTAAAAAGGGATATTTAATAACCGCTAATGAAGGATCTACAGTTGGCACTCCATTCGGTCCTGCTGCGTATTTAACGCTTGATCCAGTCGCCTTCCGTGAGTATACACTTTCAACAATTAGGGGATAACTATAGTCGGAATTGTCATTTGGGGAGGTCCATGTAAATCGGTGGTTTTACGGTCGGAATTTCGTTTTTCGGAGATGCGTCAGCGGGGTCATAAAACGTAATTTGCGACCGTAAAACCGACGATTTACCTCCCCAAATGCAACTTTCCAGTTATCCCCATTATAATGCACTGATTCACTTGTTTTGTTAAAACTTGTACTATTTTGCACATAGCGACAACCGCTGCGAGCTGGTAATGCCTGCCAATGAAAAGGAACGTTACGCGATGACGTCGGGTTTCCGACAGTATATCGCAGAATATACATGTACTGTCAGAAATGTTTGACGTTATCCAGTCAGACGTCGCGTTACATACGCAAGTACTTCAGAATGGCTAATTAGTTGTCTGCTGCCCCAAAGGCCGGGCACCGACAAATCCCTTGGATTTGAACATGCAAATAATCACACATTTCATGAAGTAGGGAAAACTTTTTTTTTAATACAATATAAGGAAATCCCAGACTTAACCATGAGATAGATATTCTAATCCTTCCCAGGTTAACCTACACGGAGATAGGATTCAAATCGAGATTTTCAAGTGTATGATGTGCAGTGGTTGAATAGGACGTCACGTACACCGTCCATAAGTTTTACGTAACTGCTCGTCATCACGAAAACACGCCTATATAATTTTGACCCCCATGAACCCCACTTTTATATAGTAAAACTGGAGTTTCCGGGGTATACCTTATTTCTCTTATTTCTGCTCAAAAATATAGATTATGGGCACTCGTTAGAATAGCCTCGATTAGGCGGTTCTAACGAGTGCCCACAATCTATATTTTGAGCAGAAATAAGAAAATATCACAATTGTTTATCATAAAATTTTCATTTTTTTCGGCGATAAAGGTGGCAATGTATTTGTATAGACGTGTTTGCGTAATGTAAAATGATGTAAAAAAAATGCCTCATTATTGTCATCTAAATATGTTGTTCGTCGAAAATCGATATGGCGGCATCATAATGAAAACACGCCTATACAAATACTTTGTTATCTTTATCGCCGAAAATTGTAAGATGAAAAATTGTAATATGTTTCTTATGTCTGCTCAAAATATAGATTTTGGATACTCTTTAGAACCGCCTCAGTGAGGCGATTCTAACGAGTACCCACAATCTATATTTTAGAGCAGAGATAAGAAAATTAAGGTTTACCCCTGTAAACCCCAGTTTTACGATATAAAGGTGGGGTTCAAGTCGGTCCAAATTATAAAGGCGTGTTTTCGTGATGCTAAAAAGATCCAATTTCAGAAATGAATGATATGCGAAAAGAAGAATCATACATTGTTGTGAGGGTTGGGCGGAAAACTTCGTCCCTCAGGATTATCCGTACCGAGGGTCACTGTCCGGCATCACTCGCAGGCTTATCCGTACCGAGGGTCAGTGTCCGGCATCATGAGGTTTGCCGGATGATGCCGGACAGTGACCTTCGGTACGGATAATAAAAACATAATCTTACACATGTTGTCATTTCATATAAAATTTATAAATCTCACCGAAGGCTAGGTTTCATATGAAATGACCACTCGGGTAAGATTCTCTGTATATTTACACGAAATATTTTAGTCGAGGCAAACTGGGCTAAATGTCCACCTTGGGCTTGCAACTAAAATATATATGACTAAGGGGGTACTTGACCGGAAAATGAAATATAAAACTCCCGAAGCCAAGCCTTTCATTCCTTTCCAGGGGTTACCTTTGACAGGCGCTTTTCATTTGCATAGGTGGAATCGTGTCTAAACCCTTTGTCTGATAAAAGTATCTCTGTTGTAAACACCGCTTATGTAGAGCTATGTTCCTTTTTGATGTGTGCCAAGTGTGAAGAACATCTGACCTACGTTTCTTGAGAGAAGATATTTTTATATTTTTTCCATATATGGCAGCTAAATTGATCATGCGACCAGGACCAGTTGTTCAAAAGCTTATATGATTTGTTCTGAAAACATGAACACGATGGCCGCAACACAAATTATTGTAAACAACAGTTTAAAATCTTCTCCTCGAAAACCATAAGCCAGATGACCATGAAACTTGGCATACGGCACACCCACCCAAGCCCTGTTACAGTTATGTACTTCATGACACTGTGCTAAAATTTATCATTTCTGCAACAAAGCCATATGTTTGCCTTTTTAGCATTTTATATAAGACAATCTTGAAAAAAGGTCTATACAATCTTCGTTTAAAGCGATTTTTTAAACTGTATTACAAATGAATTAAGAGATAACGCTTTTTGTGCATCATTATTTCCGAATAGGATGTCTTTCCCTGCATTCAGGCTACCGATCGTCAACGATTCCAACAGTTTTTTCTCAGTAACAACCGGGCCGACAGACGTCGAATATCATGTGGAACATCTATTGCTCGCGGGGCCAAAAGTTTAACTGATAGGACCAAGATGGCTCCCAGAAAAACTTGTACACACCATACTTTTCAGTTCTACGGTGTATTCCTTGTTCAAAAGGATACCCCTTTTATAAAACATATTCATATGTAGTTCAAACATTTTTAAATCAGAAATAAGAAAAATATCAAAATTTTTCATCATAACATTTTCTTTTTTTCGGCGATAAAGGTGGCAATGTATTTGTATAGGAGTGTTTGCGTAATTTACAATGATGTGAAAAATGCCGCCTTATTGTCATCTAAATATGTTGTTCGTCGAAAATCGCGATGACGGCATCATTATGAAAACACGCCTATACAAATGCGTTGTTGTCTTGATCGCCGAAAAAAAAAAAGAAAATTGTAAGATAAAAAATTGTGATATGTTTCTTATTTCTGCTCAAAATATAGATTATTGAAACTCGTGAGAACCGCCTCGGTGAGGCGATTCTAACGAGTACCCACAATCTATACTTTAGAGCAGAGATAAGAAAATTAAGATTTACCCATGTACGAGGCTAGTACACAACAAAGCATCTTTGAAGGCCCGCACAAACAACATGAAGTCGATCAGCCTAGGTATGTTTGCTTTTTGATAAGAGTCTCGATAAGTCTCGATATACGCAAAGGCCTTCCGCAAAACCCTGGGTAATCAGGGAGAAATAGGACTAAGTGAGTGCAGTGACTAATCCAGGTTTGCACTGTTCGCATATAACATGTAAACTCCAGTTTTACAATATAAAAGTGGGGTTCAAAGGGGTCAAAATTATATAGGCGTGTTTTCGTGATGCTAAAAAGATCCAATTTCAGAAATGAATGATATACGAAAAGAAGAATCAAACATTGTTGTGAGGGGAGGACGGAAAACTTCGCCCCTCAGGCTTATCCGTACCGAGGGTCACTGTCCGGCATCATTTGCAGGCTTATCCGCACCGAGGGTCAGTGTCCGGCATCATGTGGCTTGCCGGATGATGCCGGACAGTGACCTTCGGTACGGATAATAAAAACATAATCTTACACATGTTGTCATTTCTTTTAAACTTTATAAATCTCACCGAAGGCTAGGTTTCATACGAAATGGCCACTCGTGTGATATTCTCTGTATATTTAGACGAAAGATTTAAGTCGAGGCAAACTGGGATAAATGTCCACCTAGAGGGCTTGTATGACCCATCTTCTTTCTTATGAATGTTTTCATTGCTCATAAAGGAACGCATTTTTGATTTTTATTGGAACTAAAATATATATGACGAAAGGGGTACTTGACCGGAAATGAAATATAAAACTCCCGAAGCCAAGCCTTTCTTTCCCTTTCAGAGGATACACTTGACAGGCGCTTTTCATTTGCATGGGTGGAATCATGTCAAAACCCTTTGTCTTATAAAAGTATATTTGTTATAAACACCGCTTATGTAGAGCTATGTTCCTTTTTGATGTGTGCCCAGTGTGAAGAACATCTGACCTACGTTTCTTGAGAGAAGATATTTTATAGTTTTCCATATATGGCAGCTAAATTGATCATGTGACCAGGTCCAGTTGTTCAAAAGCTTATATGATTTGTTCTGACAACATTACAAGATGGCCGCCACACAAATTAATGTAAACAATAGTTTAAAATCTTCTCCTCGAAAACCATAAGCCAGATTACCATGAAACTTGGCATACTGCACACCCACCCAAGCCTTGTTACAGTTATGTAATTCATGACACTGTGCTAAAATTTATCATTTCTGCAACAAAGCCATATGTTTACCTTTTCAGCAGTTTACATTAGACAATCATGAAAAAAAGATTATACAATCTTCGTTTAAAACGATTTTTAAACTTTATTACAAATTAATTAAGAGATAACGCTTTTTTGTGCATCGTTATTTCCAAACAGGATGTCTGTCCCTGCATTTAGGCTACCGATCGTCAACGATTCCAACAGATTTTTATCAGAAACAACCGGGCCGTCTGAAGTCAAATATCATGTGGAACATCTATTGCTTGCGGGACCAAAAGTTTAAATAATAGGACCAAGATGGCTACCAGAAAATTTTGTACACACCGTACTTTTCAGTTCTACGGTGTATTCCTTGTTCAAAAGGATACCCCTTTTATAGAACATATCCATTTGTAGTTCAAACATTTTAAAATCTGGTCTGCACGAACAACAAGTTGGATGGCCTTGAAATTTGGCAAACAACATCAAGGACTTAGGCCCTACGAAAGTTTTTTTAAATGATGACACGTGGTTGACATTGGCCTATTTTGAAAAAAATATCACTTTGGTCAATACATTGGAACAGTCCGAAAGAAAATTATATCCAATTAAATGTCAAAATGAGATGTTTTGAATAGTACAAATTGGATACATTGATTTTGTCTTTCTACAGTTGGCATTAAAGTGTTTACCAACAGGTTGATTTCCCCTGCTTTCAAACTACCTTGTACCAACACGTGTTTGTCAGAAACCACTGGGCTGCTTGTGGTCAAACTTTATTTGGAACATGTATGGCTTTTGGAGACCAAAGTCTACAAAACCTGTTATGGTCACATTATTAAGATGCCCGCAATGCCAACAAATGAACAAAAAATGAGCCGTAAGAATTTTTGTTCGAACAGTAAATAATCTTTGAGATATGTTCATCCATGTCAGTTATTTGATTTTAGTTTCTGCACGGTAATGACAATTTCCTGACATAATTCAGAATTAAACATCACAATAATACACAAATAAGCAGAATTCAACCACTCATTAATAGTCAATTAATTATAAATCAACTAGCGTTGAGCTACATGCAGCGATTGGCGGTGAGTTAGGGCTCCGTAATTTCAACGGACCAGGATAAGTTTATCAAAAGCAACATTTCTAAAATTCTCAATGTTTGTTTCAATATTAATAACTTAAAAAGAACTAAATTTTTTTGGCAAAAATGAAATTATTTAATTCATCACACACTTCAGAAACTGTTGACGGTGATAGTACGACATCTTCACTTCATCACTGTCGACGTCAATGGTATGACGTATATCCTGGGAGGACCGAAGTTCGAGGACGTAAGCGACTTGACCGGTTTATAATTCTATAAATAGCAATATATTTAAAAAATTGGTAACAAAATAATCAAACAACATTTGATGAATAAACTGTCAGAAACAAACGTGAAAAATAACGAGCAAACATCGACAGAGCTTATTATTTATCGAATGACCTATTTCCTAGTCATTTTCTAAATGGCATTTAAGTTCGAGGATGCAGTTGTCATGGGGATCATTAAGGTGTTGTGCGGGGTAAAAGTAAAATGAAGGCATGTAATTGATATCAAGATACTTTTATTGTAAATAACAAGAATTTTACTTGAAATCATGTGGAAAATGATGATTTTTTTTCACTTATTCTCCATTTGTGCTCAAAAGTTTATTTCTTCTAAATATCTGTTTAGTAAATTCTGTTCTATTCCATACGAGTCCCAAAATTTAGCTGCATTTTATAATTTGTTCATTGGTATCCACTTCAAACGAGAATTAGATGTCCCTATAACAAGAACAATTACCTAAAGTTTTGATTATTAAGGTTTTAATATTTCTTAAGTGCATCACATTCACTACTGCTCTCCATTTTTCCGGAAGAAAAAATAAGCCTCTGAAGTAATTAGGACAGTAGGTATATTTAGTTGAAGAATTTTCCCACACTGATCCTCATACGAAAATAATGGATAGACAAATCTGCTGGTGTGTGTCAACAGTAAACAAAGAACGCTTGATATTTCTGCCAGAATGTGTATGAATGAAGAAATCATTGGGTTAAAGCTAGGTGTAAAAGTATTAGCAAAAATGGCGGATTTTTGTAACTTTTTAATGTCTCAATCAATATTTACCTCTCTGATCGGCATCGCAAGAATATTATAACGTCAAAATGTTGGCTTGTATATGTGGTTTGTTGTTGTTGATTCGCGAGATAATAGCATCAGTAGTAATCGATATATTTATATACAAATGACGTCATCGAACTTGCGTGACCCTCGAAGTTACATGACGTCACTATATATTTGTCAAGGCAATCGCAAATTACGCGGAGAAACGTCGACGAAAATAACCATTCAGCCCAATTGCATGAAGAGACACAAAGAATTTCACAAATTAATGATGATGATGATTATGTGTTTAACGACGCGTCAACCTCCTTTGTGGGTCATGAGCTTCAATCGGTTAATGATCAAAAGGTATGTAGATTTATAAGGATCTTAAAAGATAAAAAGCTCAGAAAGATAATGTCTAAAAATTTGAAACTAAATTAAATCTTATGAAAAAGTCCAATTTCTTTTTAAGATTAGGATAATATTATCAACAGGCACGTATCGAAACGATTGTTGCAAAGTTTCAGCTTTGAAGCAAAAGTTACGGGACGGTGTAAAGTCTACACATTCAATTAAGATATATTTGCCATTGAAAGGCTGATCAACTCCTACACAAGACGGCAGATCATCATCATTTAAAAATCAGATTGAGTATCTCTAGTATGGCCAATGCGTAGTCGCGTTAATACTACATCATCTTTTTTGGAAGAGCGTGGAGGAAAGCATTTTGTTCCAACGTCGGGTTTAATGGCATGGAGTTTGTTATCAATTGCACGTTCCCATTCACGTTGCCATTCCGACAAGATGTTACTGTTGATAAATGATTTAAAAATATTAAAAGGAATAAAAAACAAAAACAAAAAAAAAAACAGACGAATCAAGATTGAGCGATTCCTTTGCTTTCTTGTCAGCATACTCATTGCCGACAATGCCAATATGGCTCGGAAGCCAACAAAACAAGATTTGGTGAGTTTTAGAAATTTCGTGAAGTATTTCGATCATTTTTTGTATTTGAGGATTTCTGGATGATGAATGGTCTCAAGCCTTAAGCAGAGCAATTCAAACAGAAAATATAATTGCTTTTTAATTGTTCAAGAACTGATAAAATCTAAAGCTAGGTCTATTGCTTTGGCTTCAATTTTAAAAATAGATGAACCATCTGGAAGGCGCAAGGTTTCGTGTGTATCTTTAGAATCTTACTCACAACCGACTTTTTCTCCTTCTTTGGAACCATCAGTATTGACTTGCTGGTAATCATTGTAACATGACTGCAGTTCCTGAAAAGTTTGTTTGAGTAGTATTGGATTTGATTCTGATTTTTTGCCATCATGTGAATCAAACAGAATAGAAGGTTTTTTAATACAACAAGATAGAACTTCGGCGGTTTCATGTTTTTGAATATTTTTAAGGTCGAAACTTGAATTTTCTAGCAGTGGTCATATACGTAATCCAAAAGGTTTGATTGCTGTGGGTTTAATTACATACTTATCTACATATTCAGGTGGAAATGAAAATTTGACAGCCCTGTTAGATCGATTAGCAGCACGTCTGATCTGCGCGAAGTTAAAGATGGTTCACCTGTTTCCACATAAAGACTTAATACGGGAGAAGTACGAAAGGCTCCCATAGCCAGACGAAGGCCTTGGTGATGGATAGTATCCAAAGATTTTAAATAGGACTTTCTGGCAGAACCAAAAACAACAGACACATAATCTAATTAAGATCCTATTAACGACTGGTAAAGATGTAATAAGGTATACCGATTTGCACCCCAACTTGTATGAGCTAAAACCTTCAAACGATTCAAAGCTTTTAAGCATTTCGCTTTAAGATATTTAATATGGGAAATAAAATATAACTTTTGATCAAATATAATCCCAAGAAATGTGGCTTCTTCAACAACAGGAATTTGTGATATGTATCAAGACAGGGAAGGATGTTCGTGTTTCTTCGGTAGCTTTCGAAAATGAACACATTGCATTTTTGACTTGTTAAATTTGAAACCATTTTTATCAGCCCATTCGTCTATTCTTTTCAAATTTTGTTTTAATTTTCCTTCAATTGTTTTCGGATTCTTTGAACGGTTACATATACAAAAACCATCAACATACAATGAACGATCTGTTTTGTCGTCCAAACATTGTATTATATTGTTTATTTTGATGTTAAATAGCGTAGTTGAAAGAATACTACCTTGTGGGACACCCTGTTCTTGAACGTAGAAATCTGACAGGGTAGATCCCACACGAACCTGAAACATGCGTTCCCCAAAAGCTTTCAATAAAGCTGGGACGTGCTTTATCCAGAGAAACCGACACTGCTACAGCTTGTAGTTCTGTTTTTAATTTGACCCCTGTTTGTAGTATACAAGATTTAACAACAATTGAACTGCCATCAATAGGTTTATTTTTATCAGAATAGATATAGTTATATGTATTAAACCCCCTAATATCGATGTTGTCTTCACTTTTTAAAAACGTTTCTTGCAAGCAAAAAAAACGATGGGTTTATTAAAGTTTATTATAATTTGATTTAAGACCTCGACAATTCCATTGTATTGTTTTGTGTTTTGGATCCATATTAACATGACTAGAAACTAATGCGTCGTTATCGACGAAATTACCTACTTTATATAAGGTATCCTTGTAATTTTGCTACCCTTGCGATGACAGGTTGGAGCATCATCATCATCCATTCATTCGTCATAATCCTCGTCTAGAGGTATTTGACTACAATGTAATTTGTTGGTTGGTACCTGATGCTCTGTCTCTGGTTGGGCCCATCGGAGTTTCATCTCTGTGGTTGTTTGGGTTTTGTGTTCACGGAAATGTTGCACTGATGTGTTAGTAGGTCTTCATGCGGACTGAATAGAATATATGTCTTAATTGCGTCGGACGTAAGGGCGAGGATTGTGGCCACATAAAAACGATTTAATCCCCTAATTGGACTTGTTTTCAATGACCGTTCAGTGGCGGTTCTTCTCTCGCATTTTGTTTTGGTATGGTTTGTCTTTGAGTGTGTGTGTTGCTTATATTATTTTGTTATTGGTTAGCCAAATGACCATTGTGTGGGAAAGTAACTGTCTTTTTGGCTTTTTCCATAACGGTCGATTTAAAATCGATTTAAACCCCCCAGTGGAATTCGTTTCCGCTGACCGTTGGAAGGCTGTTCTTCTGTCGCGGTTTATTTTTGTTATGGTTTGCCTTATGGTGTTTGGGTCGCTTATATTATTTTATTTTAGATAGCCTATCGATCATTTTGTGGAAAAGTATCTGTCCTGTTGGTGTTTCCATTAGAGTCTGTTTTGCCATGTTTGTGTTTATTTCCTTTTGCTGTCTCTGATGGGAGCTGTGGGTTCATTGTGTCGATTCCTGATCATTGCCCCCACTTCTATTTCGATGGGATCTTCTGATCCCTTACTGATCCGACCGAAGTCGAATTTCTCTTTTACATGCGGCGTTGGCTTCGGTACCGTCGCTGTCGACCGATCCGGAGCAACCTCGATTGCGTCATTCGACAAATTGTTTGAAATTTGTGGTGCTGGAGTAGATTTACTCCATGCACCAGATTTTTTTCAGTCCTGGCGTAACTAGTAGTTGGTGTTGTTTATCTATGTTCATATATTTTCCGCGCTTGCGGAAAAGTTATCGACCTTTGGTATTTGACAGTGAGTATTTCTTTTTCTTTTTTCCATGCCTTTCAATCTCGAGAGAAAACAACATGTTTGCCACCACAATTGACGCATTTGGCCTCATTCTTACAGTTTTGATGCACATCGACATGTTTTTCTTCACCACAGTTCGGAAAGATATTCTTCTGACATCTGATTTCGTTGTGGCCAAAAACTTGACAATGGTAACATCTGAGAGGGTTTGGAATATCCACCTCTACGTTAAAAGAAAGACATGCTACTTTGAACGGGTGAATTAAAAGTCAACACGTAGGTACTTGTTGGCTTCAATACACCACTTCCACGAACTTGGATGTTACGTACACCAATGACGCCTTCATCTTTCAAATTGGCAATGATCTCTTTATCGCTGCAAGGACGTAGCTCTGGGCTGCGGATGACACCTTTACACGAATTAGGTGTTTATTGCGGCGATACTGTCACGTTGAGATCAAATAGCTTTGTGGTATCAAACTCATTCTCAAATGAATTGGGATTTTAGCCGTTTAGAAAGTCAAATTATAAAGTTACTTAGATTCAGTCAGCGATATATTCAAAATAAAACATTAACACATACCTATACTCAGTAAAAATTATTGATCAAGAAATCAAAAGCTATTTCACCCCAACAGCTAGAAATATGTCGGTATTTTGATAAATTTTGATTGAGAGAAACGTACGCTACAATCTACTTGTTCGTTACCCCCTTCTATAACATCACAAAAATCATATTGTACGGACCAACAAGATCATGTTGCCTCCCATAGAACTTCTTAAGTGTTGATACCAGTTTGGTTTTGGATACCCCTGGCATAACAACCTGGTAGTGAGCATCTTCCCACGTTCCATAAAGTCTGATTCCTGGAACAGGCTCTAGCATAACGGATTAACTGTGAAATAACAGGCAAATAGGTACTAATGCCGTAGACGTCTACACAGTGCAGATATGTAGATATTTCGTAACCAAGTACAACCCCTTCACTAACGAGGTGCAGCTGGACGTTCGTTATATCATCATGTGGTTTAGAGCAGCGATTTACAGAATCCGATATATTCTTCAAATGTGATAGGATGCCTTATCACTTTTGCCGTTAATCTTAGTGCACCTGCTTGATGTTGTCATCCCATCTAAGTTTCCTTCTGCACAATTGCTGGACGATTGCCTTCGCCCGAAGCGTCATCGGTGGCATGAGTCCACGTGTGGCTCATGTTGAGTTACATATTGATTTGTTTGGTTGTTTGATTTCAGGTTTAACGTCCCCGTCAACACTGTACGGGTCATTTTGAGACGTTGCTACCAATTTTGTGGGACGTTTACCCGACAAAGAGATGGAATGACATCTCAAGCCCTGTCGCCCAATGAAACCAATAGGGTTAAAAAGCATGGGCGGACCGACTCGCACCGCTTTGCTTGGGCAAACTTAGATCCTCTAAGCGGTCTACAAGTACTCGCATGAGTCGGTTTCAGCTCTGCGTTGAAGTTCCGTGCACTCCATCTATTTCTTCAAGCCCCGATTGGCGGGGGCCTTGAGGTAAGTATTGCAAGGATGCCCCGTCTCATAAGAGGCCGATTCACCACTTATAGCACGAAATTGCTTATATCTTCATGCTCGTGCCAGATAATGCCTAAAGCGCTGTCACTAGTCACAACAAATGGGACACGCGAAAAAGCACCATGCCGTTATCGAGCCACACGTTAACCTGACGCCGCGCATATCCAAGATTTTGAAGGCCTACGGCGAGTTTTTGACCCCTCGATGTTGGGATTGACTGAAGACAGTTGTCTACATAACTTTAACTCTGAACACTACCTCTGGTTCGGATAGTTGGCTTTCCGTTTGGTGTTTTTGATGGAAAATAGAAGTAAAGGCAATGATCAGGAATCGATACAATTAACCCACAGCTCCAAACAGTGGCCACAAAAGGAAAGAAACACAAACATGAAATAATTAGACCCTAGTGGAAACATCAATAGCGGAAAGCCATAAGGACAGTTACTTTCCCACAAAATGGCCAACTGGCTATCAAAAAACAAAATAAAACCAGCGAAACACACACTTGCTTTATTCAACTGAAGTTCGGGGGGGGGGGGTGGATCTGATTGATAAAACCATCGGAATACGTATTATCAATATTTAATAAAGCATCTAAATATCTAGAAATGGAGCTAAAAGCTTCAATAATTTCAGATTGGTTATCAATGGAAAGCGACAACATGAAGTATCTTTCATAACATCACAAGAACAGATCAGCCACAAGAGGTGCGCAATTTGTACCCATCGGAATACCCACAATTTGTCTAAATAACTTAGTAACGAATCTAATATAAATATTGACAAGTAGAAAGGTGAGGGCATCACACAATTTCTAACATGACCAACGTGTATAATTCTTATGGTCTTTAGAAGTGAAAAATGCATTTCTGACATTACATGCAAGATAGAGAGAATCTTCTCTGTGAAAAATCCATTCAATTAAATCATTAAGCTTTTCTTATATAAGATTATGAGGAAGTTTAGTGTAAAGAGTGGAAAAATCGTAAGTAGACAGAATAGAAGCACGAAAACGTCTGGATTTCAATTCATTTAAAACCTCATTTGAATTTTTTTATAGACCAAAACAGTTTTCTTCCTGATCTTTCATAGACTCTATCACAATATTTAATCACATGCGTTTTAATAGCAGTAAGACAGGAAGTTAATAATTTAAAAAGTTCAGTGGTAGTGCAAGAGCAAGAATGTGCAATAAACCGTGCTTTGTAAGGTATTTTATGAAGTTTTGGTAACCAGTATAGCGTAGGAATCTTGTATTGGCCTTCTGTAACACACACAGCAAACTTGGTGGCTGAATAACAAATATGTTCATCTACTATAGCTCTCTCTTCAGCTAAAGGCTGAATTTCATAGGCCTTAGTACCACCAAGCTCCTGCTTAAGCGTGTTAACATAGTGGAGCCGTCACACAACGACAACGTTGTTAGCGGTCTTGTCTGCAGGTGCCAAAACAAACTTCTTATGAAATTCTTGAATACCTAGTTTAAGATGACGTAAAGACGTCTTAGGCTTAGGAGGTAATAAAGTAGTATTGCTGTGTTGTGTGACGGCTCCACTATGTTAGTAAGCCTGCATCTTCATGGCTGCGGCGCATGTTAATTGCACGAGTTCACACGAACACATGCGTTTCAAAACAATAATAAACTTCCGCTGAATGTTCGCGGCTCTGCAAATCTATGTTTGTTAAAGGTACATATACATGGACGCGCTGTAGGGATGCGCTACCTTGTACACACGTGTGTGTGTTTAATTATAAGTAAAAACGTGAATGTGTGCGCTATATTGTGAATAAAATTTGGTATGTTTAAAAACTAAATTATGTGAAAAACATAAATGTATACACGAGCTCTAAAATTTTCTTGTGCTTGCACACGAATGCTATTTTTAAACATATCGAAACTACCGTCAATATAACAGTTTAAATGTGAAAAATGTGACAAACACCTTTGTGCATTTTATGGTATGAAATGAGCATTCTAAATGAAATACGCCTGTTTTTGCTTTATACTATAGGACAGTTGGAAGTGTACCGTAATGAGTGAATCTGTCAAATGTTGTTGCTACGCGTCTAAGTCTTACCTGATAAACGCTATCTAATTAAAAGTAACACACTTTATTTACTGCACACACTGGTTGCTCAAGGTTACTCAACGTTATGTTTCTCTGGTTCCATTTGTGACGTCATGGCTTCACATGACGTCGCTTAATGTTGTTTCCTAATGAAGAGTAAATTAGTTAAACAAAAGAGTTATCTTACTTAGGAAGAATAGCAATATACATGAAATTACCATTAATTATAATTTTCATGTTTAAGATCATAGTTAATAATTGCTTATTTTAGTAAAATAAAGAAGAGAAAAGAATATGAAACAAATGTGTAAACGTGGTTGATTTCAAAGCGACCTGATAGTGTAGTTAAATGCGTTATTATTATAAAAATTCTTCTGGCATCCTTCCGTCTGCAAAAACATTTAGTAGACTGTATCCAGAAGATCCGTGCTTTGTAATGCAGTCCACCAAATTAGCTTTACCTGGGCACCATTTAATTTCACCGACTTTGTCTGTTGCTACGGATTGGCTAATTGCAGCTATGTCTGCTCTGAGTTGCTTGTCGCCAACTAGTTTTGTTGAATATATGGCTTCTATAACTCTCTTACTGTCAACATTATTGGAATAGTTTTAGTTGACACACCTAAAATATGCGCCAGCACTTTTTTGTTCTTCCTGTAAGCTAGTGTCTTCTGCACAATTGTCGATCGTACTACCCGCTTAATTTTACCGGCATGCCAAGACAGTGTGGAACATTTTCCTTGGCAGTCCATCAACCAGACAATATATCCTGCTGTACTTCCCGTTGCGTTGTTGATATTACACAAGGCTGTCCGATTGATTACTTTTACAGCCCGAGAAAGGTCGCCTATTGTTCCCTCCTAACATTTTGTGCTGAGATCTATGAGTTGAAAAGCCATGTCAGGTCTGGTTTCTTGTACAGCCCAGTAGATTTGACCAACAAGCTGTCGATATTTGGTCTGTTCCTCTGAAGTTAATGAGCTTTGCTTGTCCTGTGCTCTGTTTGGGTCAATAGTTATATTCCGTATCTTTGTTTGATTTGAGGTTTAACGTCCCCGTCAACACTGTAAAGGTCATTTTGGAGACGAGCTGGACTGATCTAATACTATGACATCTCTGTTCTGAGAAACTTCAAACCCTATGCAATTATAGTTCCCTCCTTAAACCTTTTTTCTGCCATAATAGAAGTGGGGGCAATAATCAGGAATCGATACAATTAACCCACAGCTCCCTTCAGAGACACCAAAGGGAAAGAAACAAAAACACTAAACAACAGACCCTAATGGAAACATCAACAGCAAAAAGCCAAAAAGACCGTTGCTTTCCCGAAAAATAGTACAATAGAAGTGGAGGCAATGATCAGGAATCGATACAATTAACCCACAGCTCCCATCAAACCTTTTTCGCAAATTGACCATTATTTGTTCATGATATTCATCTCCGGCATGGAGGAAGTTATCTACATGGCATCATATGATGCCACTCAGTTCAACTCCTTTGTGCAAATAGAAAAGTGCTGGATCTAGTTCACGCATTTTACATGCCAGCCTCAATAATTCATCTTTCACACTCATGTAGAACTGCCTTTCATCATCTTTTTGCCCATATAGTCCATGTTTTAACTTCCAAACTATCAATTTTGCTGTTTCACTCTCTTTTGGTGGTTTGATGTATACATCTCGCCTTAATTCTCTGTCCTGCAAAAAGCAGACTTAAAATCTGTTGCTTTTGCGGTCCAGATCTGAATTTATGCAACAGCCCAAACTATTCTCATTGCCCCTTTTTCTACTGTCGGGCTATCCCTAGGCATAGTAAATTCCTCTTCAAAGCCACGTACCACAAGCCTTGCCTTTGTTTGACCCTCTTTATTAGTAATAACCCATCTTATCGACAATGTTTGTTGACCACATTCTTTCACTTCATCATAGGTATGGAACTGACTTAGGTTTTTGTAACTCCCCTAATTTCGCAGCTGTTGTGTCATTTTTTTGTCTCGTTACTAGGTTAACTGTCTCATCATCATTTATCAGCTCCCACTGGATTTGTTCCAGATTTACAATTTTCTTTTCTTGGCTGGCTTTTTCGGGTATATTGAACCAGTTTTATTCGTGTCTATGGGTTTTCCAGCCCTTCCTATTACCTTCACTTCAATCCATTCATCAGTATTGTGCATCTTATATCGGATGCTGTTATTTGGTTTCAGAGTTGTTCTGTTCTGTTGGATATTCTGTCTGTCCGTCCTGTCAGTCTCTGGTGTATTTCCATTCTGTTCAATATTCTGTCTATCTATTTTCTCTAGCTCAGGAGCTGGTTTATCCTCTGATATTGTGTGGGTTCTGTGCTTTCTTCGTGACCCTTATTTTCATCAGTTTTATCCTTTAAACTGTTCTCACCTTCTTTCTCTTCTTCATTTGCCAAACTACTGTTGACCTCTGAAGTCTGTTAGGAGAAACCCGCACAAATACTCCACCATGTCTAACAAACACGACCTTTACATCTTAGGACACCATTTTTCCAGGACCGAGCCAGCGTTATTTACCTTCTCCTTTATAGAAAACCCTATCACCATGTTCAAATACTTGTTCTGGTGTTCTCACTTTATTCCTGAGGGCCCGCCTTACGCTTTCATCAGCTTCTGTTTGAATAAATGCTCTGCGGGCAGCATGCAGGTCATTCAAATGCTGTGCAAAAACCTTACTACTTGTTGACACCTGTAATGCAAGTAAGGTATCACTCATAATGATTGGTAGGTTAGGGTTTTGTCCAGACACTAGGTGATGGCTGCTGTACCCATTCCACATTTGAAGTGAGTTTCTTGCCATGTTTGCCAATAAAAGTAATGTTGTTCTTTCTGTAATCAGCCTATAGTTTGACTAATATCATATCTGTAATGACGTGGACCCTCTCGCATAAGCCATTTTGAAATGGACTTTCTCCTGAAGGTGTGCATAGCTGGACATTAAGAATTGAAGTGATTTCTCTTACCTCATCTGCATTGAACTCTCTCCCGTTATCCGTAATCAAAGCTTTCATGACTCCAAATTTGGCGATCCATTCAGTCATCAATGTATCTATTATGTTACATGGCTTCTTTCAGTCCATTAAAAAGGGACAAAGTGTATCTCGACCACATGTCAATGATATGTAGAATCCATCGACCATTCCATTGTTTGAGATCCATTGTCACCTTTTCATTAACTTTGTAGCCATTGACATACCTACTACTAGCCTTGATGGGGTTTTGGCATACACTTTGCAAAGTTCACATTTTTCACCTATCTCTGATAAAGTTTCTTCATAATCATCCTTCAAAATCCCTGCGTGCTTTAGGACAGCAATCATTCTTTTCATGGGGGGATGGGCTAATTGTCTCTGTAGCTTCAGCAATGTCTTTTATCTATCCTTTTCTGTTCAAAACGTCTAGATTGACAGCACAAACTCTCTCCACAGGAACTTCCTCTAAATAAATTTGTCTATTGGGATACAATAGTGACCGGATGATGTCAGATTAAGGCCACCACTTTTCCCATTATAACAGTTGTATCAGTTTCTAAATCTAGTTTGATCGCAGCTTTCTTCATTGCTGTTCGTGAAAGTAACAATGGAATGTCAGATTCTACTACATCTGTCTTAGTAGTTACTGTTTTCCCAGCAATCACTGCTGGGAAGCTATACTCTCCCTTGGATTTCAGACATGTTCCACCGCCAAATTTGAAAACTTTTTGACCAGCAGACTGTTTCACCTGCGCTTTATCATCCTTGTCTAAAGATTCAATATAGCTGCTAACCCAGTGGTCACCACAAACTGTACTGCTGCACACACTGTCTAGAACTGCACAGTGCCCAAACGACGTACCTATTTAGTATCGTATCCTGTGAATAGCACAGCATGTTCCTCCCCTGCAATGTTGACTTTTGCCATGTCTTCCCAGCTGTCTGGGCATGCAAGAAGTAAGTGGCGGTACGATCCACATGGTTTACATGTTAATGGACGACCATCTGGCCCTAAAGGATTTATGTTCTTTCTCTCTCCGTTACTCGGTTGAGTGACCCTTGACACAGATTCTGTTCGCTGATAACCGCCGCCTCCTCCTGTTGGTCTTCTAGAATCTTTTCGCTGAAATTCTCCTCCTACTGCTGCTCCCTGTCCTGACCTTCCATACTTCCATGTCGCTCCCTGCTGCCAGCCATAGCTGTGACCCCCGATTCTAGTTTTAGTGTATCTTGCAGCAAGCAACGCCTTCTCTTTGCCGCCAGGAACGCTGGCTCTATCTTTATACTTGATCTACTTGTGTTAGATTCACCGTCACTCCCCTTAAACTTGTTCAAAGATTTTTTCGCCTCGTCGTATAAGGTAATTTTATTTTCATAGTTCATACAGGTCAACACAAGCAGTTTTTCCTTTTTGGTAATGTTTGCCTTTCTTAGTAACTTAAATGCCATAATTTCAGGTGGTAAAGTCAATTTTTTTCTTTTCAATTTTCGTGTACTTAGAGTCAAATAAAGCTATGTATTCCGTCACAAACTGTCCATCAGTTCTATAAAAATCGTGAAAACCTTTAAATTTTTTCAACTGTCAGTGAGGTCATCTTTGGCTCAATGTTCATCAACAAATTTATCAAAACTGTTAATCCATCATTACTTTTTAAATCATCAATTGTAATCTGATCAGAAATTTTTTTTATCTAATTTGTGATTCATCATCATCCGGGAGTGACATAGCAATTGCAATACCTTGTTTATCCTTACTGAGATTTGTAATCTCTTTCCATGCTAATAACGCTTGCCTGAACCTCTCATATGATTTTGCCGTGTTGAAGGTTGGTGGATTTTTTCTTGTTGTCATGTTTACTTTTCCACAAACATCAAGAATAAATACAATCTGTCAGATCAATCACTAGTTTCAGCAAGTCTCCACTATTAAAGAGTCCTGTCCTAACCCTGAGGACTGTCAACCTCGCTCTGCTACCACTTGATAATTATTAACTCTAATTAAAAGTAACACACTTTATTTACTGTACACAATGGTTGCTTAAGGTAATTACTCAACGTCATGTTTCTATGGTTCCATTTGTGACGTCATGACGTCACATGACGTCACTTAATTTTGTTTCCTAATGAATAGCAAAATAATAAAACAGAAGAGTTACCTAACTTAGGAAGAATACCAATATACATGAAATTAAAAGTACTGTTAAGAGAATTATTAATATTAGTTATGAAAATAACTTTAATAATTTAAAGTGAAAGGAAACTAAGATAAGAAAAGTACCACTTACCTATATAGTATAATAAAACTCAATTATTTGCCGTGGCTCATGTATTTGACAACCAAGTATGTCCTTGGTTAGTCCGCCACATGTCTTTATACCACGACAATTACGGAAGTTCTCGCGCAAGATTACAGGATTTAATGATTTAATTGAATGGATATTTCATAGGGAGGAACTCCTCTATCTTGCATGTAATGTAAGAAATGCTTTTTCACTTCATAAGAGCATACAACTTATACTTTATGGTCCTGTCAGAAAATGTGTGAAGCTCTCATCTTTCTACTTGACAATATTTACATTAGATTTGGTGCTTAGTTATTTAGACAAGTTGTGGGTATTCCGATGGGTACAAATTGCCCACCCCTTGTGGCAGATTTGTTCCTGTTTTGTTATGAAAGAGACTTCATGATGTCCCTTTCCGTTGAAAACCAATCTGAAATTATTGAAGCCTTTAGCTCGACTTCTAGATATTTGAATGATTTATTAAATATTGACAATACCTATTTCGATGGTTTGATCAGTCAAATTTACCCCCAGAACTTCAGTTCAATAAAACCAATTCTTCTGATACCGAGGCCCCGTTATTTTTTATTTACACATATCTATTATAGATGGATTTGTTTCTTACAAAAAAATATGATAAACGGGATGATGTTGATTTTGAGAATGTAAATTCTCATTTTTTTGAGTTCCTCGTGCGCCATCCTATGGCGTTTATATTTCGCAATTAATTCGATTTGCCAGTGTCTATTCATGTAACTGACTTCAACACTCGTAAAAATTTGTTAACTGCTAACCTTCTTAATCAGGATTATCGGTATCGTAAACTACGCAAAGCCTTTTCAAAATTTTATAGACGTCATTCCGATTTAATATCAAAGTTCAATGTTGGACTTAAATATCCTCTGCAACAAGGTCTATCGGAACCCGAATTTAGGCCACGTTAAACCGATTTAAGGCCCACAGTGAAATTCGTTTCACTGACAGTTCCAAGGCGGTTCTTCTATGTTTTTTTTTTTTTTGTTATGGCTTGCCTTTGTGTGTATGTATCGCTTATATTATTTTGCTTTGTATAGCGAACTAGCCATTTTGTGGGAAAGTAACTGTCTTTTTGGCTTTCCGCTCGTGATGTTTCCATTAAGGACTAGCTGTTTCATTTTGTGTTTCTTTCCCTTTGTGCCTCTGGTGGAAGATGTGGGTTAATTGCATCGATTCCTGATCATTGCCTTCTGTAATCCCTGTGCTTGTCGCTAGTTTTTGTATGGGGAATTGTTGAGGTACCGGGGTTTGTGATTATTCATGTGCATGCTGAAAAAATACAACTGATATGCGCGCATTCGTATGCGTATGAATATGCAGTTAAGCCTGCGGCGCATAAAGATTGCACGAGTTCACGCGAACACATGCGATTCAAAACAATAATAATGAAACTTCCGCTGAATATTCGCGGCTCCGCAAATCTATGTTTGTTAAAGGTGTATTTATATGAACGCGCTGTAGGGATGCGCTACATTGTACACACGATTGTGTGTTTAAACATAAGTAAAACATGAATGTGTGCGCTATATTGTGAATAAAATTTGGTATGTTTAAATACTTAATTATGTGAAAAACATAAATCGTTACTTATATGCAAAACGGTTGAAACTGCTCATTTCAAAATTTTTCAGGAGAAACAAAAAACTGTTTATTTTTAGTATACAGCAATGAAAAAAAGTCAGATTCACAAATATTAAGTAAAATTAAATTTTACACATACAACCTAAAAAGCTTCTCATAAATCTTGAAAATAAAGAAATTTGTAAGTTACAATAGTTTCGCACTGAAGAAAGAGAAATTTGCTTTGTATTTTATGTGCGATACTGGTGTAAGTGCATTTTTTCACTATTTAATTTTGAAGGATATTTTAAAAGTAAACTTATTCAAGTTTACAATAAATAATTTTCAAAATGTGAGTCTGGATGGTAATTTCTTCCTTCAATATGCCAAAGAAGGATATTTTCCCTTTCAAATTGGAATGTGAAGCATGTTTCATTTATAGGCTATCTATTTATTTTAAAGAGCAGGGATCTTATTAGCGGGTCTCATCTCATTTTAAGATGATTATTTCAGCTTTAATAGAACAAGAAAAGTTATATAGATTTCTTAGCTTTTTTCGAAATGTATGAAATGGATCATTACCTTATGAAACTTTACGAAATACTCAAGTTTTATTTACTATAATAACCCTTATGCTGCTGTTCGCAGCAACCCTGTATCTTTGCAAACAGTGTAGATCAAGATCAGAATAAGCCATGGCATCTGATCATAATGTACACTGTCGTTTAGTTTGTGCATTTGAAAGAAAACGTCAAACCATGTAATCTGATTGGTTGATAGTCAGATATGCATGTGCCGGCCTCTGTAGCTCAGTCGGATGCGCATCTGACTGGTGATCAGGAGGACGCGGGTTCGATACCTGCTGGGGTTGGCAACATTCTTTCGCGGATATTGATCATGAAATCTTTTCTACGGTCATTCGCACCCTTCAGCTGATCCAAGAAGGGCACTTGTTAGTTTCTGGCGAAAGAATGTGCAGTGTACTGGTTAACAGCTTGCGTATAAGCCTGTCCAGGAAAAGTGTGGATAGGTAAACTGACCATCTCAAAAATGACCTAAACAATGTTGACTTGGCCATTTAACGCCAAAACAAACTCAGTAGGATAAGGGTTAATTGTATCTGAAATAAAATATATGAATAAATCTTACCAACAGGCAAAGCCAATTGACATCGACTCTGTCCGTTTAATCCTGACTAGGGACACTGGTTAGAAGGGTAGTCTCTGATGGTGTTATCACTAAAACGCGCCTATATAAATTTGACCCCCTTTAACCCCACTTTTATATAGTAAAACTGGTGTTTTCAGGGGTAAACCTTGTTTTCCTTATTTCTGCTCTAAAATATAGATTGTGGGTACCAGGGGAAAACATCATTTTCTTATTTCATTTCGAAAACATATGTTGTGGGTACTCGATAGGGTCGCCTTGTCAGATGATGTTTTTCCTTTCCTAGTATTCAATATAGGAGGCTCTACCTATGCCCTTTAATTATGTTTCTCTTGTTATCTAAAAACGGAACACTGGTGATGTCATGAAATTGCTTGTGTGGCTGCTTCAACCCACTAAAGAGTGATATCAAATAGCATTATGTGTATATTAAGCTTGTAAATTTACAGGTATACATAATGTCTGACATGCATGATACCTTATGATCCCACTCATATCAGTTCGTTTACACTCCACACATATTGGACCCCTGAACACCCACTTTATAACAGAGAAAAAAATGTGTTTACAGGGGTGTTCCTAAATGTTTGTATTTCTAGTGGAAATTTAGATTTTGTTGCTAGTTAGAACCACTGCATTGAGGGGTTATAACAGGACCCAACACTCTTTGTTTGGGGCATAAATGAGTATTGTTCATACGAAAAATGTCATTTTTCAAGCCATATAATGGAGGTCATATTTTGCCCAATGTTATTTCATGGCTTCCATTGTCTTTTCCTTTGGTTTGCCCACCAACCCTAGTATGGAGGAAAACCTGAAAACATTACATGTAGGTAAATAAATCATAAAAGAGGCTGCTTTAAAAAAGTCAAGTTGTTGAAATTAATAAAGCTTTTAATAACATACTGTAAACTGGTGAAAACAACAACAGGCCATTTAAATTAATTTAAATCAACAAAGTACAGAATATTGGTTCTTAAAACAAAAATATGTTGTGCAAACAAGATATTGTGTATGCCAACAAGATATGATGTGTGCACAAGTTAATGTTATGTGCACACAAGATATTGTGTTGTGCAAACAAGATATGTTGTGTGAACGAGACAATATTATGTGTGGACAAGATAATAGGTTGTGCAAACAATATACAATGTATTATCTTGAGCCCGCAGGTAATTGTTGTCCACACAATATCAGTATCTTTTGCGAACAATATGTGGTGCACACTAGATAGTATGTTGTGCAAAGATAATAGCTTGTGTGCACAAGATATAATTTTGTGTGTCATAGGGTACAGTGCCACTACAAAAAGACAAAACCCATTTATATACAATGGCACTATGATCACAGAATTTTTTCTTACTGTTCGATCTTCGTCACAGGAATGTTAAAAATTTAACAAAATTGTGAGGCGATAGAACTGTGCACATTTTTTTTCTAAATACTGAATAAATAAGCACAGCTTAAATATTCATACATTGACTCACTGATCGGCTTCGCTGTACTTGAACATGACATACACGACATATAACATGTATAACATGACACAGAAAAAAAACAACATAAATCATATATAATATATAGAAAAATTGAAATAATGTATATAATATATTGAATAATTCAAATTACATACATTATAGAAAATAGGTCAAATAGTATATATATTCCACATATATAACAATGTATATATGAAATACATATATAATATATATAACAATTCAAATAATGTATATAATGTATAGAAAATAACACACACAGACAAAGTGTCATTCATCACACGGTGGATAATAACATTAATTGATTCATGAAGAATCAGCAATCACTGGCCATTCCAGTGTCCATAAATTAACCACTGGATATGCCAGTGTCCATAACGCGAGACGCGAAGGAAAAAAAAAATATTGTGTGCACACGTTCAGCTGATTATTGCCATTAATGAAACATCACTATAACATCACTATAACACACGTAGACAATACAGAATGATTTCCAGCATGGTCGTTATGATGTTGATGATACAATCTTGAAGGAAAGCAGACCAGAACACCCTTGTTGTGAGTAAGAATCTGTGGTGGGCGCCATGTGTCAGAATCAGAATCAGAATTGTTACTGGTGACACGTCAAATGACATTCATACACCAGGACCTGTGATGTGGGAAGTTAGTCCCTAGCTCTAACCAAAGAGGTAAATTTAGCTACACAATCATCAGCACCTTCAGCTGTCGAAATAATCGAATCGGGAAGGGTATTCCAATCTCTAATGGTTCTGGGGAAGAACGACTCTTTATAAATGTCAGTTCTTGCGCTAAGGGTCTGAAACGCCAACGAATGGTGATTTCTACAGTATCTAGCTGGGGGAACAAGGTCATCTGTTGGAATGCTGGCAGCACCCTTTAGACCTTTGTATAAAAGGATTAGCCTACTGTCTTTTCTCCTTTTCTTGAGAGACTCCCATTTTAATTTTCCAAGTATTCCAGTCATGCTTCCAGTTTCAAAGCAGTAATTGCCTGTTACAAATCTAGCAGCTCTATTCTGAACTTTCTCAATTTCATCGTTAAGGACCACTCCACTGGGGTCCCAGATACAACTACCATATTCCAAGATTGGGCGAACAAGACCTTTATATGCTGCCTCTTTTACATCCTGAGGGCACTGATGAAGATTTCGCCTCAGGAAACCAAGCGTTCTATTTGCCTTAGTACACATGTTGCTAATATGAGTATTCCATCTCAAGTTGTGTGAGATTGTCACTCCAAGGTATTTAATGGAGTCCACATTCTCGAGGACCGTTCCCTCTAAGGTGTAAGAAGCCTCAACTTTATTAGATCTCTTCCTAGTTATCTGCATAATATTGCATTTAACTGGCTGAAATCTCATGCCCCATTTACGTGCCCAACATCCTAATCTATCTATGTCAGCCTGAAGTTTCAATGAGTCATCTGTATCTCTAATTTCCCGGTACCAAACACAGTCATCTGCGAACAGTCTTATTTCTGAGTCAATGTCATTGGAAATATCATTGATGTACAGGGAGAACAAAAGTGGACCAAGAACGGTCCCTTGCGGGACTCCAGACAAAACTGGAGCCCACTCCGAAGATTCACCATTAACAACAACCCGCTGTTTTCTGTAGCAAAGAAAGGAATCTATCCATTTTAGGGTCTTTCCCCCAATTCCATAACCAAATAACTTAGATTTAAGTAGTTCATGAGGAGGGGTGTCAAAAGCCTTCTCGAAGTCCAGAATAAATGTGTCCACCTGTCCCCCTTTGTCCAAGATTTTTGCCCAGTCATTAATAACTGTGCTTAGCTGAGTTTCACAACTGTGCCTTTTCCTAAATGCATGTTGTCTGTCTGACAAAAGTTTATGTTCGTCCAAGTGGGCCATGATGTTTGAGCAGACTATATGTTCCAGCAATTTACACAGAACACAAGTCAGAGACACAGGGCGATAATTGCGGGCAAGAGCCCTATCTCCTTTTTTGAAGAGTGGACAAATGTTTGCTAAGAGCCATTCTTTGGGGATTTCACCCGTATCAAGAGATTGCTGAAACAAGTGTGCAAAAACTGGACCCAACTCATTTGCTAGTTCCTTCAGGACTCTGGGATGAAGCTCATCAGGTCCTAAGGCCTTACTGGGGTTTAAGGATTGAAGTAATTTGATCACTCCTGCAGCTGTCACAACAATATTATTCATGAATGGGGCCGATCTTCCAGTTAATGGGACCTCCGTGAACTCAGTTTTATTAAATGCATCATTGAATTGACCAACTAGTTCCTCTGCCCTTTCAGAGTCTGATTCAGCAACCCCGTCCCCTCCTCTTTTATTAAGGGGCGGGATACCTTGCCTGTCTTTCTTCTGACTATTAATATATCTGTAGAAGTCTCTGGGATTTGCCTTTACATCACCTACCAAGTTATTCACATACAAATCATGCTGATTTTTTATATCAGTCTTGATTTCACGTCTCAAGTTTTCAAATTTTGTCCGGAGTTTACCACTTCCCGTCTTTTTTGCCTTTGCATGAATCTTATTCCTTCTGCGAATTTTCCTTCTTATCTCTGGAGTGATCCAGGGAATAGAAGATACAGCCCTACTAGTTTTTGAGGGGATATGATTTTCGGCCGAAGTATTAATGAATGAAGTTATCAAATCAAAATTCTCCTGTACAGACCGAGCATCTGAATGACCATTAAAGTAATTCTCCTTTGCAAATCTGAGTGCATCCTTCCTCATAGTTTCATAGTCACCTTTCTGATATGAGTACACTTTCCTCCGAGGTTTCTTTATTGGTGGGATGTGAATTTTTAAATATCCAGAGACAACATCGTGGTCACTTAGTTTATCTGGAGAATGAATGTCTTCGAATTGTCCTGGCAAAGTCGTAAGGATCAGATCCAATGTGTTCTTATCACGAGTGGGGAAGTTAACAATTTGTTCAAGGCCATGATCGTTCATAATGTCAATTAATATTTGTCCTTCCGACTGACTCAGCATTGTGCCTTGTTTGCTGAGCCTGTCGGGCCAAGCAATGTCTCTGAAGTTGAGGTCACCTAGAACATGTACAGCCGGGAGTTTTTTACCCTTATGCTGCGATTTAATGCAATCCAGTTGGTCTTTAAACAACTGGAAGTTTTCGATTGTACCATTTGGTGGTCGATACCAACTTGCTACGAAGTGGGAAGTTTTATTTGCAAAAACCTTAACCCAGACCGATACGGTGTCATTCTCAAGTTCCATGAAAGGCATGTGAGGGATGTCTCTATGAATGAGCAACATCACCCCACCGCCATGAGGGTTCCTATCTTTTCTGTACACCGGGTGAGCATCAGGGAGTTGTAATGAGACCCAGACAATAGATTTCTGAGGTTGTTTATATACAAGAAAGGGTGTCTTGGCTATGACATCTTCAAATTATACTGGTCAATAAAAGACAATGACTGTCTATAGCAGTTCAGTTGAGAACAATGTAGCCTGGGCGAGTAAGTGACTACTCGCAAGGCCCTCTTCAGTCCAACTGAATCAAGGCGGTAAAATTTGTGGTGCGAAGTGTGCAGAAGGTCACATGCAGGGTTAGAGAATTAAAACAGCCAACCATACACAAGCATTCACCCTGGCAACGCTATAAACATGATAATGATAGGTAAAAACAAGATATTTACCGTTACTGGCATTTAAAGCATGCCATCGTGTTTCGGTTCTAAATTTATTGCAAAGTGAAGGTCATTACATCAAGCTAGTGACCTAGCTACCGTGCGTCGGAAACGCGAAACACAGAACCGAACCGAACCGAAAAAACTACATCTATGACATGTGCATAAGATTATATCTGAAAATAGTTGTGCTCACAAGCACAAGATGTTATATTGTGCAGAAAAAACATCACGAAAACAGGCCTTTATTATTTTGACCCCCCTTTAAACCCCACTTTTATATAGCAAAAATGGGGTTTACAGGGGTATTCATTATCGCATTCTTGCTCAACACCATAGATTGTGGGTACTCCTTAGAACCGCCTCGCCATGGCCACATCAACCATTATCCTGCTGAATATTTAAACTGTCACACCCATTTCTGACTACCAGCCAATCAGATTACAGGATGTAAAATTGTTGTTCAATTTCAAAAGCTGAATGGCAAACAGTGTCGATCCTGATCAGATCGAGAAACCATCTGGTTCTACACTGATTGCAAAAATAGGGCTTATCCTGAACAGCAGGATAAGAGTTAACGTAATGAAGAGATAAACAACAATTATCTGTCATCTACTTAGCTACGGCCGGCCTCTGTGGCTCTGTCGGATGCGGGTCTAACTGGTGATCAGGAGGACCCGGGTTCGACTCCCGCCGGGGTCGGCAACATTCTTTCGTGGAGATTGATCATGAAATCTTTTCTACGGTCATTCTCTCCCTTCCGCTGATTCAAGAAGGGCAGTTGTCAGCTTCTGGCGAAAGAATGTGCACTGTACTGGTTAACCGCTTACGTATAAGCCTGCCCAGGAAAGTGTTGATAGGTAAACTGACCGGCTCAAAAATGACCTAAATAGTGTTGACTTGGCCGTAAAACTCCTAAACAAACAAACAAACAAATCATCTACTTAGCTACCCATAGCATTCAGAGGATGTATCGGAAGCATGAGAAATCTCTCAAATTATATCAGATACCACACATTGTCATTATGAAAAAAAGTCCGAATAGTTGGATCCTTTGGAAGCAAAGAATACACCAAATATACGAAACTAGGGGACTCGTTTTTTGAGTCTGTTCATGACCAGTACTTAAATTTCTACACTGGCTACGCCCTTTGGCAATGACTTAGGCAGAACTCTATTTTCAAAATAATTCTAAATTAACTCAATGGTCCCAAAGGACCAGAAGCCTTGAACATGTCTCAATGAACCCAAGAAGCCTTGAACACGATTCAGTGATCCCACAGAACTAATTCTTGGCTGCTCATCATCATCTGCTAACTGCAAAATCATGACCATTACTGTTTCTTTGTTTGATATGAGGTTTAACATCCCCGTCAATACTGTATATGGCATTTTTGAGACGTTGTTTCCAATGTTTGGCACTTTTACCGACATTGAGATAAAATGACTTCTTAAGCCCTGTCACCCAATGAAACCAATAGGGTTTATATGGTCTGATTCACACCACTTTCTTTTAAGCTGTTTGCCAGTACTCATTTGTGTGGTTGGCCGCGGTTTCAGCTCTGCATGGAAGCATCATGGAGCCCATTCTATTTGTTCAAGCTCATATGGGTGAGAGCCATGATTATACGTGTAAATTCAATCACCTGTATAATGTTAACCGGCATCTTCATCATTATCATTGCCAAATCAATCATTCATGTGGGGCAACAAAACATAGAAAATGTGATGTGCTCGGGAAACAACATTTGAGAGGCAGAGAGACCAAAGGTCATTGTATCTGTGCTGATATTTCTCAAGACATTCAATCGGATTTGATCTGCATTAATTCTGGTTTAGGACCTAAATGGCTCATGTTTGTTTGTGTTGAGTAAATCAACCCTGTGCAACATATCATCATATTGATATATGAATTGAAACTGATAGGTGACATCTAAGTGAACTTTTGTCTCACCTCTGTGGTTCTTTGATTTTTGTGTTCACGGAGATGTTGCACTGATGAGTTAGGAGGCCTTCATGCGGACTGAACAAATTATTTGTCTAAATCGCGACGGAAGTAAGGGCGAGGATTGTGGCCACGTAAAATCGATTTAAGCCCCCCAGTGGAAATCTTCCACTGACCGTTCCAAGGCGGCTCTTCTGTGGCGATTTATTTATGTTGTTGTTTGTTACTTACTGTGTGTATCACTTGTGTCTTTTAATTTTGGATGGCCATATGGCCATTTTGTGGGAAAGTAACTGTCCTTATGGCCTTCCTTTGTTTAGGTTTCCGTTATGGTCTGGTCGCTTAATGTTTGTATTTCTTTCCCTTTGGTGTCTTTTATGGATGGAGTAAGTTAATTGTATCAATTCCTGATCTTTGTTTTACTTCTACTTTAACACACGAATCCCATTCCAGATAAGAACTTGATTTCATTGGAAATTATGATTTAAGCAGTGATGTCATATAATATACTGTATTCATCCTAATAAGGGGAATATATACACCTTCAGGGGAGGCAACTCATGCAAATGTAATTTTGTCTCCCATGTCAATATGGTGCAACTCTTAAAGGAAAGTATTTACTCTTAAGGAGCAATTTCTTTCCTTTCAGATTAGATCTCTTTTTCTGCAGGTAAGAGTTTACAGTTTTGCAAATAGGAAGTCCCCGAAATTGTCTCCCTTTGAAAAATGCCTTTTTGTAGATAAAAATACATGTTCAGTTTATATGTGATATAATCCTTTCAATAGTGGTCATATGGTAAACAGCTCATAATCGTGGTCATTTCATATAAAAATGATGAAACTCGCCAAAGGCTTGTTCGGTAAATTTCATTTGAAATGACCACTCATGTAATACCCACTATTTATTCATAACTTTCTTGAAAATGATATTGTTATCTTGTTTTCTTCCCTCTCTCTCCAAGTTTTCATAGCTTTTAAAGAGCAGTTACAATACATCAGCCATCTGACATAACTTTTTTATGTGCGAA
The DNA here is from genome assembly GCA_963580285.1 of Lucinisca nassula. Lineage (NCBI taxonomy): Eukaryota > Metazoa > Mollusca > Bivalvia > Lucinida > Lucinidae > Lucinisca > Lucinisca nassula. Next base: position 70,275,618 of record OY757010.1, read on the forward strand.
ACAATTGTAACTGAAAATATAAATACGTTCTGAATAGCCACGCCCCCTCCCCCAGCACCGGCTTAAGCAGAACTCTATTTTCAAAATGATTCTAAATGAACTCAATGATCCCAAAGGACCAGAAAATATAATCTGCACTATGGTGGATGTACGGGAGACTTTTTACGGCCGCCACAAGGAACAGAACCAGCTGCAGTGAAGATAAATACGTTCTGAATAGTTAGTCCCTTGGAAGCAAAGAATACACCAAATAAACGAAAATAGCAGACTCGGTTTCATTGAGTCTGTTCATGACCAGTACTGAAATGTTTTACACCGGCCACGCCCCCTATGTGCTACACCGGCCACGCCTCCTAGCACCGGCTTAAGCAGAACTCTATTTTCAAAATGATTCTAAATGAACTCAATAATCCAAAAGGACCAGAAAATATAATCTGCACTATGATGGATGTACGGGGAGACTTTTTACGGCCGCCGCAAGGAACAGCACCAGCTGCAGTGAAGATAAATACGTTCTGAATAGTTAGTCCCTTGGAAGCAAAGAATACACCAAATAAACGAAAATAGCAGACTCGGTTTCATTGAGTCTGTTCATGACCAGTACTGAAATAAGCCTTTTTCATCTTTAGTTGCTGTTCAATTTCTATATTAAATAACAATATTAGTAAGTTTTATCAAATATAGCATAGATAACTATTGTATATATTTAGCTTTAGTTACAATAGTTTCGCATATAGAAAATATGTCAGTTTGAGTTACAATACTTTCCACATTTTTTAATTATGGTTAATCCTTTCGTTATTCAGGTTCAATATTTGGTGTATATGTGGAGGTTAGAGAGTTGAATAAATTTATCAAAAAAAGTAATTTTTGATAGAAAGGTCAGTTACAACAGTTTCGCATATAGGTGACGAAATGTATGCGCGAGCTCTTACATTTTCATGTGCTTGCATACTAATGCTGTTTTTAAACATATCGAAACTACCATCAATATTACAGTTTAAATGTGAAAAATGTGTCAAACATCTATGTGCATTTTATGATATGAAATGAGTATTCTAAATTAAAAAAAAAAAAAAACGCCTGTTTTTGCTTTTATACTGTATGACAGTTGGACGTGTACCGTAATAAGTGAATCTGTCAAATGTTGTTGCTACGCGTCTATATCACACTTGATAAACGCTAACTCTAAAAGTAACACACTTTATTTACTGTACTCAATAGTACTCAACGTAATGTTTCTCTGGTTCCATTTGTGACGTCATGACGTCACATAACGTCACTTAATGTTGTTTCCTAATGAACAGTAAATTAGTTAAACAGAAGAGTTATCTGACTTAGGAAGAATAGGAATATACATGAAATTAACGTAAATTATACTTTTCCTTTTTGAGATCATAGTTAATAATTGTTTACTTTACTAAAATAAAGAAAAGAAAAGAATATGAAACAAATTTGTAAACGTGGTAGATTTCAAAGCGACCTGATAGTGTTGTTAAATGCGTAATAATTAGAAAAAGTTTTCTGGCATCCTTCCGTCTGCAAGAACATTTAGTAGACTGTGTCAAGAAGCTCCATGCTTTGTCATGCAGTCCATCAAATGAGCTTTACCTGGGCATCATTTGATATCACCGACTTCGTCTTTTGCTCGGGAGAGGCTAATTGCAGCTATGTATACTCTGAGCCGCTTGTCGCCAACTAGATTTGTAAGCTAATGGCCTCAGCAGCAATTGTGGATCGTACTATCTGCTTAATTTTACCAGCATGCCAAGACAGTGTGGAACATTTTCCGTGGCAGTCCATCAACCAGACAATATATCCCGCTGTACTTGCCGTTCTGTTGTTGCTACCACATAAGGCTGCATCTGTGAAAACCACAATGTTCCAGTCGTTAACTCTGTTGCTTAAAATCGGGAATGAAATCACAGACCTAATGTCTTTCAGCCGATTGACTACTTTTACAGCCCGAGAAAGGTCGCCCATTGTTCCCTCCTTGAATTTTGTGCTGAGATCTATGAGTTGAAAAGCCATGTCAGGTCTGGTTCCTTGTACAGGCCAGTTGATTTGACCAACAAGCTGTCGATATTTGGTCTGTTCCTCGGAAGTTAATTAGCTTTGCTTGTCCTGTGCTCTGTTTGTGTCAATAGTTATATTCTGTATGTTATTGACGTAGTTGGACTGAGCTAATAGTATGACATCTCTGTTCTGAGCAACTTCAAATCCTATGCCATTAGTTCCCTCCTTCAACATTTCCTGCCATAATAGAAGTGGAGGCAATGATCAGGAATCGATACAATTAACCCACAGCTCCCATCAGCGACACCAAAGGGAAAGAAACACAAACATTCAACAACATATCCTAATGGAAACATCAATAGTAAAAAGCCAAAAGGAGACAGTTACTTTCCCACAAAATGGCACAATAGAAGTGGAGGCAATGATCAGGAATCGATACGATTAACCCACAGCTCCCATCAAACCTTTTTTGCAAATTGACCATTATTTATGCATGATATTCATCACCGGTATGGAGAAAGTTATCTAAATGGCAGCATATGATGCTACTCAGTTCACTTCCTTTGTGTAAATAGAAAAGTGCTGGATCTAGTTCACTCATTTTACATCCCAGCCTCAATATTTCATCTTTCACACTCATGTAGAACTGCTCATCACCATCTTTTAGCCCATATAGTCCATGCTTTAGCTTCAAACTATCCCCTCTGCTGTTTTACTCAGTTTTGGTGGTTTGATGTAAACTTCTTGCCTTAATTCTCTGCCCTGCAAAAAGCAGACTTAATGTCTGTTTTTTTAGCGGTCCAGTTCTGAATTGATGCAACAGCCAGAACTATTCTCATTGCCCCTTTTCCTACTGTCGGGCATAGTAAATTCCTCTTCAAAGCCACGTACCAAAAACCTTGCCTTTGTTTGACCCTCTTTATTAGTAATAACCCATCTTATCGACAATGTTTGTTGACCACAGACTTTCACTTCATCATAGGTATGGGACTGACTTAGAATTTGTAGCTCCACTAATTTCGCTGCTGTTGTGTCACTTTTGTTGTCTCGTTACTAGGTTTACTGTCTCATCATCATTTATCAGCTCCCATTGAATTTGTTTCCAGTTTTACACTTTTCTTTTCTTTGCTGGCTTTTTCTAGAATACTGAACCAGTTTTATTCTTGCCTGTGGCTTTTCCAGCCCTTCCTAGTACCTTCAATTTAACCATTCATCAGTATTTTGCATCTTATACCGGATGCTGTCATTTGGTTTCAGTGTTGTTCTGTTCTGTTTGATATTATGTCTGTTCGCCCTGTCAATCTCTGGTGTATTTCCATTCTGGTTTGGTTTTTCTCCACGTACTCCGGTTTTAGCCCACCTATGATTAACGATCGGCTCGATATGAGTGAAATAATCATGAAAGGGCCGTAAAATCAAAAAAAAAAAATCCATTCTGTTCAATATTTTGTCTATCTATTCTGTCTGGCTCAGGAGCTGGTATATCCTCTGATATTGTGTGGGGTTCTGTGCTTTCTTCATACCCTTATTTTTATCAGTTTTATCCTTTAAACGGTTCTCACCTTCTTTCCGTTCTTCATCTGCCAAACTACTGCTGACCTTCTGAAGTCCGTTTGGAGAAACCCGCATAAATACTCAACCATGTCTAACAAACATTACTTTTCCTATCTTGGGACACCATTCTCCAGGACCAAGCCAGCGTTAGTTGCCTTCTTTCTGTGAGAAAACCCAACCTGATGGTTTCACTTTATTTCTGAGGGCCCGCCTTAGGCTTTCATCAGCTTTTGTTTGAATAAATGCTCTGCGGGCAACATGCAGATCGTTCAAATGCTGTGCAAAATCCTCACTACTTGTTGATCCCTGTAATGCAGGTAAGGTATCACTCAAAATATTTGGTAGGTTAGGGTTTTGTCCAAACACTGGTTGATTGCTGCTGTACCCATTCCACATTTGAAGTGAGTTTCTTGCCATGTTTGCCCATGAAAGTAATGTTGTTCTTTCTGTAATCAGCCTCTAGTTTGACTAACATCGTTTCTCTAATGGCTTGGACACGCTCGCATAAACCATTTTGAAATGGACTTTCTCCTGAAATTGTGCGTAGCTGGACATTAAAAATTGAAGTGATTTCTCTTACCTCATCTGCATTGAACTCTCCCCCGTTATCCGTCATCAAAGCGTTCATGACTCCAAATTTGGCGATCCATTCAGTCATCAATGCATCTATTATGTTACATGGCATCTTTCTGTCAATGAAAACAGACAAAGTGTATCTCGACCACATGCCAATGATATGTAGAATCCATCGACCATGCCTTTGTTTGAGATCAATTGCCACCTTTTCATTGAATTTTGTAGCCATCGGCATACCTACTACTGGCCTTGATGGGGTTTTGGCATACACTTTGCAAAGTTCACATTTTTCACCTATCTCTGATAGAGTATCTTCATATTTATCCTTCCAAATCTCTGCGTGCTTTAGGACAGCAATCATTCTTTTCGTGGGGAGATGAGCAATTTGTCTCTGTAGCTACAGCCGTGTCTTGTATCTATCCTTTCTGTTCAAAACGTCTTGATTGACGGCACAAACCCTCTCCACAGAAACTTCCTCTGATTTGTCTATTGGGATACAATATTGACCGGATGATGTCAGATTTAAGGCGACCAGTTTTCCTATATTTTTATCACAGTTGTATCAGCTTCTAAATCTAGTTTTATCGCAGCTTTCTTCATTGCTGTTCGTGAAAGTAACAACGGAATGTCAGGTTCTACTACATCTGTCTTAATAGTTACCCTTTTCCCAGCAATCACTGCTGGGAAGCTATACTCTCCCTTGGATTTCAGACATGTTCCACCACCAAATTTGCAAACTTTTTGACCAGCAGACTGTTTCACCTGCGCTTTATTATCCTTGTCTAAAGATTCATCAATAAAGCTGTTAACCCGATTGTCACCACAAACTGTACTGCTGCACACACTGTCTAGAACTGCACAGTGCCCAAACGACGTACCTCGTCAGTATTTTATCCTGTGAATAGCACAGCATGTTCCTCTCTGCAATGTTGACTTTTGCCATGTTTTCCCAGCTGACTGGGCATGCAAGTAGTAAGTGGGGGTACGATCCACATGGTTTACATGTTATGGACGACCCTCTTGCCCTATAGGATTTATATTCTTTCTCTCCCTATTTCTCGGTTGAGTGACCCTTGACCCAGATTCTGTTCGTTGATAACCGCCGCCTCATCCTGTTGGTCTTTGTAGAATCTGGCGCTGAAATTCTCCTCCTATTGCTGCTCCCTGTCCTGACCTTCCATACTTCCATGTCGCTTCCTGCTGCCTGCCATAGCTGTGATCCCCGACTATAGTTTTAGTGTATCCTGCAGCAAGCAACGCCTCCTCATTTACAGCCAGGAACGCTGGCTCTGTCTATATACTTGATCCACGTGTGCTAGATTCATCTTCACTTCCCTTAAACTTGTTCAAAGATTTCTATAAGTCATACCAGTCAACAAGAGTTTCCTCTTTGGTAATGTCTGCTTTTCTTAGTAACATAAATGCCAGAATTTCAGGTGGTAAGGTCATTTTTTGTCTTTTCAATTTTCTTGTACTTAGAGTCAAATATAGCTATGTATTCCGTCACAAACTGTCCATCAGTTCTATAAATATCGTGAAATCTTCATTTTTTTTTCCAAACTGTCAGTGAGGTCATCTTTGGCTCAATGTTCATCCACAAATTTATCAAAACTGTCAATCCATCATTACTTTTTAAATCATCAGTTGTAATCTGATCAAAAACGCTTTCTCTAATTTGTGATTTATCATCATCCGGGAGTACCAAAGCAATTGCAATACATTGTTTGTCCTTACTGAGATCTGTAACCTCTGTCCATGCTAATAACTCTTTGCCCGAACCTCATATATGTTTTTGCCTTGTTGAAGGTTGGTGGATTTATTCTTATTGTCATATTTACTTTTCCACAAAAATGAGGAATAAGTACAAGCTGTCAGATCTAGTACGAGTTTCAGCAAGTCTCCACTGTTTAAGAGGCCTGTCCTAACCCTGAGGACTGTCAACCTCGCTCTGCTACCACTTGATAAACGCTAACTCTAATAACAGTAAGACACTTTTTTACTGTACACAATGGTTGCTCAACGTAATTACTCAACGTCATGTTTCTATGGTTCCATTTGTGACGTCATGACGTCAAATGACGTCATTTTATGTTGTTTCCTAATGAATAGCAAAATAATTAAACAGAAGAGTTTCCTAACTCATAAAGAATACCAATATACATGAAAATAACAGTACTGTTAGGAAATTATTAATATTAGTTATGAAAATAACTTTGATAATTTAAAGTGAAAGGAAAATAAGATAAGTAAAGCATCACTAACCTGTATAATATAATAGAACTGCATTAATTGCCGTGGCTCATGTATTTGTCAACCAAGTCTGTCCTTGGTTAGTCCGCCACATGCCTTTATACCATGACAACTACAGAAGTTCTCGCGAAAGATTACAGGTGGTTAGGCCCATCGGAGTTTTACTGTTGGTTTTCTTTTGCTCCGGCATTACAGTGGTTTCTTGCTGTCGAGTCCTCACCGTTGTTTCATCTCTGTGGTTGTTTGATTTTTTTTGTGTGTTCACGGAGATGTTGCACTGATGAGTTAGGAGGCCTTCATGCGGACTGAACAAATTATTTGACTAAATCGCGACGGAAGTAAGGGCGAGGATTGTTGCCACGTGGGGTCGATTTAAGCCCCCCCCACCCAACCCCGGTGAAATTCGTTTCACTGACCGTTCCAAGGCGGTTCTTCTGTCGCGGTTCGTTTAGTTATGGTTTGTCTTTGAGTGTTTGTATCGTTTATATTATTTTGTTTTGGATAGCCAATTGGCCATTTCGTGGGAAAGCAACTGTCCTTCTGGCTTTCCGCTATTGATGTTTCCATTTGGGTTTGTTGTTTCATGTTCGTGTGTCGTTCCCTTTGGTGTCTCTGATTGGAGCTTTGGGTTAATTATATAGATTCTTGATCATTGCCTTCACTTCTGTTTTCTACATATTCTTCCTTAGCCGCGTGATGGTAATATATTTCCAACTGTCAATTATATAAATTTTGTCTGGAAAACTTTTCTTTCTTTCTGTCTATCTTTCTTTTTTGTAGTTTATATTCAATTTAAAACTTTTATAAGAGTAGAACACAATTGATATCAATAATATTTTGAATGTACTTGATGATAAATAGGCCAGGGTACACTTCACTTCTATTTTGATTGGATTAAGCTGTTTCTTGGCTTGCTCTTGTTAATCCCCGTGCAAAGCGGAGAGGGGAGTATAGGAATGGCCTTCGTGTGTTCGTCTCTCTGTCTGTCTGTCTGTCTGTCTGCACGTCCGTCCATCTGATCATCTATCTGTCAATCTGTCCATCCATAACACTTTCTTGTCCGCTTTAAATGTGACAATATGGGATTCTGTGCCCAAATCATCATTACGTCATTCCGAGAAAACGTGAATAAATCGCGACTGCACAGTTGACGAAGCTAATCCATGGCGCACCTGTTGCTCTAATAACACTTTAAACAAGAGTCTTTTGTTTTGTAAATAATAAGGTTTGCATAGAGTTTATAAGCAAAAATAAAAAAAACGGTTCCACTTTGATATGAGTGTGAGAATATGGTGAATAACAGCACTGAGAGTATTGGTGGGTAGATTGTCTCTGGGCGAAGGTTGAGAATCTAACTGTTCATTTAACCCATAAATTGCAGTATTTTAAGCAAGCACAGCAGCCCTGATCAGACAGTTATTTGGCGTCTGATTAGGTGTACCCTGTTTGTCAATGCCCATTTTTACGAGCAAAGTCCAGAATTTACTTTTTACGCAACGCTCTGCCGTCTTAGGGATGCGACTATCGACGCTATAAACGGGATTTTGTTCAGGGTCGGCGGCAGTCAGATGGTCAGTGTTGGTTTAAACAATATTTATTTGCAAATAACTTACAAAGACATACACAGATACAGACTCGCAAAATGACATAGGATCTGACGGTAAGCATAGTGCTTATATGAAAGTCATTTCCTAGGTTCAAGTATTGTATACAGTGTATTCGAATAATGGCAAAATGGTGACATCAATATAAAACCAAATCAGTGTTAGTCACGCTGACAATAAATAGCAAGCTTAATAACTTAAACCGTGGGTACTCGTTAGTTTATACTAATTTATTTTAGTTCGATTGCGATGAAAGCTTTAAGCTTATTGAATCGTTCTCGAACACTCATTCCGGGTGTTTTCACGCGCGCGAGAGAGAGAGGCAGTGGCTTTAAGACCACTGCTACCAATTTACACCTGGGTGGAGTTGGGCAGTGTCATTACGTGTCTTGCCCAAGGACACACCTCGATACCGGTGGCGGATTCGAACGCACAACCTCTCGATTATGGGTACTCGTTAAAACGCTTCATGTTAAGAAAAGTATTCAGTAAATTTTTTTTTCTGAAAAAAAAAAAAAAAAATGACAGCATCATAGCGTCGATGTTTTCCAAAATATTTACTTGTCATTTGTTAATTTAATTATTTCCCTTCTGTATACACGTATATTCAACCAGCACAACAGATTCATCTTTCTGAATTTACAATATTTCATTGAAAATTATTAACCTCATATGCAACACATTCAGTGCTGGAAAAGTTATTACATGTATAACACTTTGTCCAGGTGCAATCAGTGTAGATCCATCGATGGCTTCTGATCAGAACCTACAATGTTTGTCATAGTTTCAATTCTCTCTCTCTTCTCCTCGCTCAGTCCCACTGCTGTATCCCAGCTCCAGAATAACAGTGATCAGAAACAGAGCCCTTTCAGCGATTATGTCACAGACAAGTTCACTCTACCATTGGATGCAGGCATGCACACACGGTGGGGAGGGCGCTAATTAGGGCTAGCTAATCGAAGCTGATAAGATAATCGATTATCAGTCCTGTCATTGCGATTGATAATCGAATTGTTATCATCGACACAAAAATCAAGGCTCAAACCCGTGATCTTAAGTTTTGGCCTTGACCTTGTGTCTGCATTGTTGAGTGGGGTTCTGCACATCATCTAACTAAGGTCAACATTTGACCAAAAATAATGAAAATCCTTCCATTGGTGAAGGAAATATGGAACGGACATGAAATTCAAGGCTAAAACTCGTGAAATTTAATTGCGACCTTGACCTTGAGTCAGCATGGTTAAGTTATCGGTTCTACACTTTAGCTCACTGAGTCGGATATTTGACCAATGTGTTTTTTATTTGATAGGTATTGGGCTATTTCTCAAGACATTCAATTTGATTTGATCGGCATTAATTCAGGTTTTGGACCTAAATGGCTCGTGTTTGTTTGTGTTGAGTAAATCAACCCTGTGCAACATAACATCATACTGATACATGAATTTAAACTGATAGGTGATATCTAACTGAGCTTTAGCACACGAATCCCATTCCAGATAAGAACTTGATTTTATTGGAAATTATGATGTAAACAGTGATGCCATATAACATACTGTATTCATCCTATTGAGGGGAATATATACACCTTCAGGGGAGGCAACTCATGCAAATGTAATTTTGTCTCCCATGTCAATATGGTGCAACTCTTAATGGAAAGAATTTACTCGTAAGGAGCAATTTCTTTCCCTTAAGATTAGATCTCTTTTTCTGCAGGTTAGAGCTTATAGTATTGCAAATAGGAAGTCCCCAAAATTGTCTCCCTTTGAAAAATGCATTTTTGTGGATAAAAATACATGTTCAGTTCATATGTGATAAAATCCTTTCAATAGTGGTCATATGATAAACAGCTCACAATCGTGGTCATTTCATATGAAATTTTTGAAATTCGCCAAAGGTTCGTTTCGTTAATTTCATTTGAAATGACCACTCATGTAATACCCACTATTTATTCATAACTTTCTTGAAAATGATATTGTTATCTTGTTATCTTCCCTCTCTCTCCAAGTTTTCATAGTTTTTAAAGAGCAGTTACAATACTTCAGCCATCTGACATAACTTTTTCTTATGTGCAAAACTATTGTAACTGAAAATATAAGCCTTTTCATCTTTATTTGCTGTTCTTTTTCTATATTAAATAACAATATTAGTTAGTTTTATCAAATATAGCATAGATAACTATTGTATATATTTAACTTAAGTTATAATAGTTCGCATATAGAAAATATGTTCTTAAGAGATTCATTTTTAACCTGATAAGAAATGGATTATTAAATAAATCTATCTGTAGGCTTTCCAGAGAGAGTTTTCTGACAAACTTAATTATTGATTATCAAGCAAACGAAATCGTAACCTGGCACTCACATATTCGTGTTACTCATATGACGTCGCTTATGAGAAAGTGATAACGCCATGCAATACATTCCATAATCCACTAGTGGATTAAAGATACAGATTAGTTAGATACGCCCCATAACCTTAAACGTATGACGTCCTTAACGACGTCACGATTACTAATGGCGAAATTTTGACATTTTTGCACACATATCATGCAAAAATGCGTTTTTAGAGTCATATAATAAATGGAATTTTGCATTCAAGCTCATATATTATTATTTTTTTTAAAAAAACTAGTTGAGGAGAAGGGATAAAATGCTCGGTGTATTTTAACCCTTTTTCGCCTGGCATTTTATTTATTATTTAATAAATTCAATACTTCATGGACACTCATGTAAGGTCCCCTTTATATCGACTGAGCGATTTAGGACCATTCGTCATGCGTAAAATCAGTGCCTCAGGTGAGCGAGCGATCATTGCCGATATGTCTTCTTTTTATTTTTGTGTATTTGCAGCTAACCGGGCAGAACTACAAGAATGGGAAAATCTTGGTAAGTCCCTTTTAATCAAATATAAGATTTGCAAAACCAAACCGGCCTTAAGGATTTGTGACCAGGCAGGGCTAAATCCGGTTTGCTCAGCATCACGAAACACGCCTATACAATTAGGGTTTCTTTTAACCCCACAGGGGTAAACCTATTTTTCTTATTTCTGCTCTAAAATATAGGTTGTGGCCGCCTCAATGAAGCGGCCGTTCGAAACCCACAATCTATATTTTTTGCAGAAATAAAAACAATATCACAATTTTTCATCTAAAAATTTTCGGTATTTTGGACGTGAAGTTTACATTCTATTTGTATATGCATGTTTTCGTAATGATTACAAGGACATAATGTATTTATACAGTTGGTTTTCTTAATGATTACACAGACACAATGTATTTATATAGGCGTGTTTTCGTAATGATTACACAGACACAATGTATTTATATAGTTGGTTTTCGTAATGATTGCACAGACACAATGTATTTGTATAGGCGTGTTTTGGTAATGATTACACAGACACAATGTATTTGTATAGGCTTGTTTTCGTAATGTTACACAGACACAATGTATTTGTATAGATACAATGTATTTGTACACGCTTGTTTTCGTAATGTTACACAGACACAATGTATTTGTATAGGCGTGTTTTGGTAATGATTACACCGACACAATGTATTTGTATAGGCTTGTTTTCGTAATGTTACACAGACACAATGTATTTGTATAGATACAATGTATTTGTACACGCTTGTTTTCGTAATGTTACACAGACACAATGTATTTGTATAGGCGTGTTTTGGTAATGATTACACCGACACAATGTATTTGTACACGCTTGTTTTCGTAATGTTACACAGACACAATGTATTCGATATCTTTTAATATCTCCATTAGCTCCTCCAGTCTTGAGCTAAGGATTCTTTCAATTGCATTTCGAAAACACGCCTATACAAATACATTGTAAACTGTCGCCGAAAAAATGAAAGTTTTAAGATTAGAAATTGTGATATTTTTCTAATTTTTGCTCAAAATATCGATTGCGGGTACTCGTTAGAACCGTCTCATCGAGGCGGTTCTAACGAGTACCCTCAATCTATATTTTAGAGCAGAATAAGAAAAATAAGGTTTACCCCTGCAAAACCCAGTTTTACTATATAAAAGTGGGGTTCGAGGGGGTCAAAATTATAAAGGCGTGTTTTCATGATGGAAATAGTCGCTATAACGAGTTTTTTTGTGTGTTTTTGAATGAAATGTCGGTATAAAGCGGATAATCTGTACCCGGTAATTTACAAGAATGACGGGTGCCTACTTCGCCTTAAACAACCGGCTTTTCCCTAAACATGACTACGTTTTCTAAGTATCAAAGCAAGAAAGATAATAATATATCTTTTTAATATATATCATATTGCGTCCATAGTAAATTCGAAAATGAACGGATAATGAAAAGTAGAAGTAAAACAAAGATCAGGAATTGATACAATTAACTTACTCCATCCATAAAAGACACCAAGGGAAAGAAATACAAACATTAAGCGACCAGACCATAATGGAAACCTAAACAAAGGAAGGCCATATGGACAGTTACTTTCCCACAAAATGGCCATATGGCCATCCAAAATTAAAAGACACAAGTGATACACACAGTAAGTAACAAACAACAACATAAATAAATCGCCACAGAAGAGCCGCCTTGGAACGGTCAGTGGAAGATTTCCACTGGGGGGCTTAAATCGATTTTACGTGGCCACAATCCTCGCCCTTACTTCCGTCGCGATTTAGACAAAAAATTTGTTCAGTCCGCATGAAGGCCTCCTAACTCATCAGTGCAACATCTCCGTGAACACAGAAATCAAAGAACCACAGAGGTGAGACAACGGTGAGGACTCGACAGCAAGAAACCACTGAAATGCTGGAGCAAAAGAAAACCAACAGTTAGACTCCGATGAGCCCGACCAGAGACAGAAGTCTTTTTCTGACAAGTTGTGTAACAGACAGACAGAGAAACAGACAGACAAACAACAACTCCTCCTATAGCCTTGTGCCAATTCTATTCAAACTTATTTAACCCTCTGCCAATTTAGTTAAAACAGTTCATCTCCGATCGATAAGATGACCACTAGGGGTTAAAAATAGAAAAATCGTTAACAAAACAACTCCTCTTGAACTCTTGGGCCAATTTCAATCAAATTTCACGGAAATGCTGCTTACTTGATCCTCTACCCAAATGGCTGGAACGGTTCCGCTCCGATTATTAAAATGGATGGCAGAGATAAAAAGTAGAAAATTAATATTCATAGGAATGTTTCTTAGCTAATTCTCTACCAAAAATATGCTAAAATGACTGAACTCTAATGAGAGAAAGGGCAGCCAGAGCTGAAGTTCAAAAGTCTTTAAACAATTACTTCTCCTAAATCCTTGTGCCAATATCATTTAAACTTCATAGGTATGTTCTTTAGGTGGTCCTCTACCACAATAGCTAAAACGGTTCAGCTATGATGACAAATTGCTGCAAACAATGTCAACACTTTGCTTTAATTACCAACCGCTTCATAGGAATGTTGCTGAAGTGTCCCGCTACCCAAATAGTTAAAATCGTTTCGCTCTGATGAACAAGAGGGCGGCCAGGGCTAAAGGTAGAAAAATAAATATTTTAACAACAACTCTTCCTATACTCTTGGACCAGTTTCATTCTATCTTTAAATGTAATGTTGTTTAGGTGATCCTCTACAAAAAAGCTAATATCGTGACTAGGATGAACAAAATGGCCACCAGAGCTAAAAACCGAAAATCGTCAACCATTTTCTCTAATGCCAGCTTCTAAACCCTTGGGCCAGTTTCAATCAAACCTCATAGGAATGTTGCTTAGGTGACCCTCTTCCACCTAGCTAAAATTGTTTGGCTTGGTATAATAAAATGGCAACCAGAGCTAAAAATAGATATCGGTCAAGAATGTGCTATAATTGGCAACAAATCCTAACCCTTGGACCAATTTGATTCAACCTTCACAAGAATGTTGCTTAGTTGACCCTCTCACACATGAGCTTAAATGGTTCTGCTCTGATGAATAAGATGGCCGCAAAAACTGTCTGAAGCTAAGTGACATCTTGAAATCAGGTTTGCGATTCAGGTCATCTTTGCCCTCATGTTTCACTTCTGAAGAACATAAAACATTACACATTATGCCCATGTCAGAAAATGTGTGAAACTCTCACCTTTCTTCTTGACAATATTTAGGCAAGACTAGTTACTAGGTTACTGAGATAAATTTTGGGAATTCCGATGGGTACAAATTGCGTATCGCCTGTGGCTGATTTGTTCATGTTTTGTGTTATGACAGAGAGCTTATTTTGTCCTTTTCCGTAGAAAACTCGACGTCTAGCTATCTGAATTATTTATTAAATAATGATAATACATACTTCGATGATTTGATCAGTCAAATTAACCCTCCAGAACTTCATTTAAATAAAGCTAATTCTTCTAATAGCGAAGCCCCATTTTCGGATTCACATTTATCTACTGTACGAGGGTGATCAGAAAATACGCGGAAAGGTGCTCTTATTTTTTTTATTTTTCGCCCGACATTCACAGTATTTCTAAGAAACAAAGGTATAAGAAATCAAAATCCTAGTCGCAAATTTTAGGACTGTAGAAGCTGCATAGAAGTAAATGTGGTTTCTATAGTAACATCAACAACGTCATCCCAGCCCAAATGTACGAATTTTGAACACTAAGCTGTACCGAAACGCCGCTGCGCGTTCGTAGAGTTTTTAGATAACTTCACCAAACGAGAGGTACTAAAGGCGCGAACTTTTGTCATGACGTTCATGACGTCATGTTGGTTTCTGACGCTGGACATGTAAACAGCGTCTGTTTTTAGTGCGCATCGTGTGAAAATGAGTGATGAACAGAGATCGGCTATCAAAGGTTAGGTGCGAAATGGATTTTCAAAATCAAAAACTATTGACATGCTACTGAACGCATATGGGGAAAAGGCCATGAAAACAACCGCTGTTTACATGTGGTATAAACGCTTCGAAGAGGGTAGAGAAAACATCAAGGATGATCAGCGCAGTGGTCGTCCAGGCGTCGTTACGACATCTCACGTCGCCGCCGTCAAGCAGCTACTCGATAATGATCGGCGCATCACTATCAGGGATATTGTTGCAAAAACTGACTACAGTTACGGTACAGTGTCGGGTATTATTCATAACCAATTAAATATGCGTCGAATTTGTGCTAGGTGGATTCCCAAAATGCTCAATACTGATCAGAAAAGACTTCGTGTGGAATGTTGTGAACAGTTTCTGAAGAGATTCGAACGAGAAGGGGAAAAGTTAATGGACAGAATTGTCATCGTTGATGAAACGTGGATCAGCCTGTACACGGCAGAGACCAAAGCTCAGTCGACGATGTGGAAAACCCCAGGATCGCCAAAGAAATTCAAAATAAGCCAGTCCACCAAGAAATAGATGTTCGTGGTAATCTTCGATGCGAGAGGGGTAATCTTGGCCCATGCAGTTCTCCAGGGACAGACGGTGGAAGCCGCATATTATACGAAGGGGAGTTGGAACATTTTACCTGTTATACACGTAGTTAGTAAATACGGTTTAGATATATAGATAAAATACACCAGCTACCGAAGAGCCGCGATTGATAATATTTACAACTTGCTTACATTTTCAGGTTTTGAAACGAGACTTCGTGCGAGCAATGCGCAAAACGAGGGGCTCACTCCTACCATCTGTGCTATTTCACCATGCCAACGCCCGTCTCATCGAGCAGCAACAATCCGCTGTACGCCAACCAGGGTTTGAGCTTCTGAGTCATCCACCATACTGTCCGGATTTGTCCCCCTGTGACTTCTTTTTCTTCCCGGTAATGAAGACCTACCTTAGAGGAACACACTTCGATTACACTCATGGACTTTCAGCGACAGTACAGAAGGCTATATCCAACATACAACCATCCTCATTTAAACGGTGTTTCATCCAGTCATGGCTGGAACGTGGCAGGAAGTGTATCTCATTTATTGGGGAGTATTTTAAAAAAGACAGAGCGTTTTTAGCGAAACGCGTATCATGAACAGCTACGTTAACGTTGGCCTCATATAATGTTGAGCCGGCTTGTGAACGTTACCATATTAACAATAACGTTGTGCATGTGCAAGTTACTGATGTAAAGAGTTATTGCATAACGTGAATAGGTTGAATGTATATTCACACAAAATTTCAGCAAAATCAATTATACAGTAAAGAATTTAAAGCACTTTTCCGCGTATTTCCTGATCACCCCTCGTAGATGGATTTGTTTCCTGCATAATTTATGATAACCGCAATGATTTTGATTTTGATATTGTAAACTTTCTTTCTTGGATGATGATGTTCCTCGTTCGGCATCTTACGGTTTTTTAGCTCACCTGTCACGTAGTGACAAGGTGAGCTTTTGTGATCACTTTTCGTCCGTCGTCCGTCGTCAGTGCGTGCGTGTGTGCGTGTGTGCGTGCGTGTGTGCGTAAACTTTTTCTTCAAATGACAACTCCTCCTAAACCACTGATCGGATTTTGACCAAACTTCACTGGAATGATTCTTAGGTGGTCCCCTTTCAAAGTTGTTCAAATGGTTCCGGTCCATTGCACATCTAGGTCGCAGGAGCTAAAAATAAATTTTTTAAACAAAAACTTAAAAAATCTTCTTCTCTGAAACCGCAAGGCCCAGGTCTTTGATATTTGGTGTGAAGCTTCATCTAGTGGACCTCTGACAAGATTGTTCAAATTATAGCCCTGGGGGCCAAAATGCCCCCGCCCCGGGGGCCTTTGGTTTTACATGGGCTTATATAGGGAAAATCATTAAAAAATCTTCTTCTCTGAAACCACAAGGCCCAGGTCTTTAATATTTGGTGTGAAGCATTATCTGGTGGACCTCTAAGATTGTTCAAATTATAGCCTTAGGGCCAAAAATGCCCCCGCCCCGGGGGGGCCTTTGGTTTTACATAGGCTTATACAGGGAAAATCTTTAAAAATCTTCTTCTTTGAAACCGCAAGGCCCAGATCATTGATATTTGGTGTGAAGCTTTATCTAGTGGACCTCTTTCAAGATTGTTCAAATTATAGCCCTGGGGGCCAAAATGCCCCCGCCCCTGGGGCCTATGGTTTTACATAAGCTTATATAGGGAAAATCATTAAAAAATCTTCTTCTCTGAAACCACAAGGCCCACGTCTTAAATATTTTGTGTGAAGCTTTACCTGGTGGACCTATACTAAGATTGTTCAAATTATAGCCCTGGGGCAAAAAATGCCCCACTCTGGGACCCTTTGGTTTTTCATAGGCTTATATAGGGAAAACCTTTAAAAATCTTTCTGTCTGAAACCAGAAGGCTCAGGTCTTTGATATTTAGTATGAAGCTTCATCTAGTGGACCATTACCAAGTTTGTTCAAGTTATAGCCCTTGGACCTAGAATGTACTGGAGACACTAATTCTCAGTTGAGCGATTCAGGGCCCTCTGGGCCCTCTTGTTTATTTCGCAATTATTCGATTTGCCAGAGTGTCAATTCATGCAACTGATTTTAATACTCGTAATAAATTGTTAACTGCTAAACTTCTTATCAGGGTTAGCGGGATCATAAGCTACGAAAAGCCATTTCGCCGTTAAAATTCGTCATTTCGATTTAGTTTCCGAATTCCAATGTTGGACTCAAAGCTCTTCGGAACCCGAATTTTATGCTGACTTAGTGCTTTAATTCAGAAAAAATATACATGCTTGCAATTTTTTCAGTACACAATTTCATAAAATTATTCTTCGATATTCTTGGGTACAACATAAATGTTATACGACAGACTGCATGCACTATAGTTAACCCAATCACGGCTGTTAATTTTGGTTCATTATTTAATTGCATGCCGGTGGGTCAGGGTGCATTCCAGAGTATGTTTGTTTGTCTATTTCGACGTCTGCATCGACATGTCACAAACGAAATACAGGGAAATTAAATTTAACAGTACATGTCCATTTGGTACCATATCAACTAATTAAAACCAAATAATAATTTTAATGAGTTACCTCCTATATAAATTGCATTGTAGCACACTGACCTGATAAAGATATGCTATCTCAGGACAAGTTAGTTTTATCAGGTCATCGTGACATTATACTTTTATGAATGAAACGGACAACTAGAAAAATTGGCAAAAATGTTATTATTATTTGTAAAAATGGAAAAACTATGTTTGAAATAAAATATGATAGGAAAACAAATGGTCAGCTGATACATAATATGCACTGAGGATCATAGATAAATAATCGGAAATTGCTAATGTAAGAGTGTACAAGGGGATAAAATGATAAACAGAATACCAGATTCGTGTCATTTGATATCAAGTTTATCAACCTCGGCTTCGAGAACGCATGTGGAATCGCTCGTCAAGCCTCGCGATTCTACCAGCATTCTCGAAGCCTTGCCTGATAAACTTGATATCAAAAGACACTCATCTGTAATTCTCTATAATCATCTTAAATCACTACAATCTATGAAAATATGCTTTTACAATTACATGAACAATTACACCCACCTCCGACAGCGTACAATTTTTTAAAAAATTGGCAGTTTTCAAGAGATTGTCCTGAATTCCATGGGAATACCCTGTCATTGATTACATGCTAATTTGACAAAGGACCTACAGAATTTCATTTGTATGCAGTAATGAATACAGGTAGGCCGTGTTGATTTCGCAAAATTTTTAACCAAAAGTTAGTTCCCGTTTTTGACAGTGTAAAAGCCGGCACCAGAGAGATATCCACACTAACGTATCTTACACACAGTCTTCTTTAATAAGGTCATGTGATCTCACGAAAAGCTTTTATTCAATGTTAACAATAACTGACAAGCATAAGATTTAAGATTTTGCCAAAACATCCAGTAACAGTAACAAGTATTTACAGACTGGTTTCTAACACTACCCCCGAATATTTACATTTTTGCCCAGGTTCAGATCTGTGAAACTATGGAATGCACATTTAAAGGAAAATCCAAATGTGCCTATATCCCATAAGATGCAAATAGACTTGCAACAAAAGTTACAGGAAATCCGAAAAGCCTTTTTTCCTTCAATGAGGCACTATCAATCCTCAATTGGACTGAAATGCATGTCTGTCTTCCTGTGGCCAATCAAAATTTGAAGCGATTGGGCAGGTACATGTCAAAATTTATCAGAATATCTTAGCAATGGTAGTCCTACTTGGCAAAATGGACCAGAAAGCAGCTACATGATGAGAAAAAAGCCCCCCCCCCCCAACCTACAACAGTCAGGCTGTGCGGTTCATGACGGTCTTTGCCGAGCCTAGTTCATACAAACGCCCATTTTATACGGGAAACCCAACATGGGTCACTGGCAAACATTAATGCCGCGTCTGATTTTGACCTTTACTGTTTGCAAAACCCTCCAGCCATTTTCAACCAAGCTGTATAATCTGTTCAACTGAACATGACGCCCCTAAGTTTTAGAATAGACTCAGGCAAATAAGGTTGAAGATTCCATTTAGTATAAAATGCGTTTTTAACAGAGTAATAAGAAAATAAAAGTCACCTGTGTTACCCATCGAAAAATGAAACTGTGGACAATGTGGAAGATGTCCTTTAAATATTCACACAAATATTCCAAATAAGTGTCGAGGAATATCCAGAACTTTGTTACGCACTGGCAACAGCTGGGGCTCTAGGCCAGGCCAATCGGACCTGAAAAGATAATCGATTATCAGTTATGCCATTATGATCAATAATCGATTAGTAATCACTGAAGATTTGGTCATAATTTTACCTGTCTGAGCATGACTCAACCACATGTATTTAAACAGACAGGCCTGAGCAAACAGTGTAGACCCAGATGAGACGCCGCGCAGCGTCTCATCAGGGTTTACACTGAGTGCCACTCGTCCAACTTTTTAGACACAACTTTGGATAATAAATCCAACTTATGAAATAATCGATTCCAGGCAAATCAATAATGAATATCATTTTTGTGGAATTTATCGATCGATCAATCGATTATCAGATTAATCGTGCCAGCCTTAAAGGACTCCAGTCCACTCACGGCAAGTGCCAAGCAAATCATGCTCTGAAAACAAAAGAAATTCTGCTTTGCTATGGCGAATATGAAAGGTGGTTTTCATCCAATCACTGAAACTGATCATTCATCTTAAATGTCAACCGGTGCAACTCTTCACTGTGAATCATCGTTTCCACCCAACCTCAACCTTTGAATTAACAGACTTAAAATTTAAGTTCTGTGTAAATGGGTGCATTATCGAGTTTTATTTTGTTTTGTCTATTTCGACGTCTGCATGGACGTCCCACAAATGAAATGCAAGCAGAATAAGTTTAACGGTCCATGTCCTTTAGGTACTATTTCAACCGATTACAAACATACCAAATAAGTTAGTTAATCATCATAAAACTCACTGCAATCTGGGAATTTTTTCTTTTGCACTTACATGAACAATATCACACTCACCTCCGACAGCGTCCAATTTAGCCCAAAAAGATTGTCCTGCATTCTATGGAAATAACCTAGCCTGGAACACATAATAATTTGACAAAGCACCACCAGAATATTAATTATATGCAGAAAGGAATACATGTAAGGCATTTTGATTTCGCAGAAATTTTCAACAAAAATTCCTGTTTTTTGACAGCGTAAAATAGCAGTGACGGCAATGACCAGGAATCGATACAATTAACCCACAGCTCCCATCAGAGACACCAATGGGAAACAAACACAATCATTAAACAAATGGACCCTAATGGAAACATCAATAGCGGAAAGCCAAAAGGACAGTTACTTTCCTACAGAATGGTCAATTGGCTATCCAAAACAAAATAATTTAAGCGATACACACACTCTTAGGCAAGTCATTACAACAATAAAGACGACAGAAGAACCGCCTTGGAACGGTCAGTGATACGAATTTTACTGGGAGTTTTAAACCAATTTTACGTGGCCACAAGCCTCGCCCATACTTCCGTCGCGATTTAGGCAAAAAATTGTTCAGTCCGACTGAAGGCCTTCGAACTCATCAGTATCTCCGTGAACACAAGAATTAAACAACCACAGAGATTAATCAACGGTGAGGACTCGACAACAAGAAACCACTGAAATGATAGAGCAAAAGAAATTCAACAGTTAGACTCCCGCCGGCACCAGACAGATATCCACACTTACGTATCTTACACACAGTATTTCATTATAAGGGCATGTGACCTCAAGAAAAAACTATTTTTTTCAATGATTAATAAGCTGACACGCATAAGATTTTAGTTTTTTCCAAAACCTCCAGTAACAAGTTTTCACAGACTGGTTTCTAGCCCTAGCCCCAAATATTTACTTTTTGCCAAGGTTCAGATGTGTGAAATTGCGGAATGTGCCCTTTGAGGAAAATCAAAACTTATCTATAACCAAAAAGATGCAAATATTCTTGCTGCAATAGTAACAGGATAAGCCGAAAGGCATTTTTTCATTCAACGAGGCATTATCGAGCCTATATTGGACTGTAATACATGTCGGTCTCTCTGCGATCGAATCACAATTTCAAGCAATTTGGCAGGTTAATATCAAAATTTGTCAGAATATCATAGCAATGGTAGAATATCTTAGCAACGGTATTCCTAATTGGAAAAATGAACCTAATATCAGCTAGCTGATGAGAATGAAGCCCCCCCCCCCCCACCTCACCCCTACAACAGTTAATTTCCCAGATCAGGCTGCGCGGTTTCATGAAGGTCTGTGCCGAGCCTAGTTCTGTATGTCAAGGGCATACAAGAGCCCACACCATCTTAATCTAGGCTTTTTAGTATTTTCTAAGAAAACCAAACACCCATTTTATAAGGGAAAACCCAACATGGGTCACTGGCAAACAGTACTGCCGCGTCTTACCTGTACCTTTACTGTTTGCAAATCCTTCAGCCATTTTCAATCAAGCTGTAATATACACTTAACCTGAAACCCCTTAATTTTAAAATAGACCCAGGCAGATAAGGTAGTATAAAATGGGTTTAACAGTTTAAAAAGTTACCTGTGTTACCAACCGATAAATGAAACTTTGGAAACTGTGGGAGATGTCCATTAAATAATCATACAAATATTCCAACCAAGTGTCAAGGAATATCCAGAACCTTGTCACGCACTGGCAACAACCAGGACTCTGGTCAGCTCACGGCAAGTGCAAAACCAACTATGCTTTTCAGAGGAAAACAGAAATTCTGCTTTGCTACGGCATATATGAAAATGATCTTGTATTTCAAAAATTATCCGGTGCGACTCTTCACTGTGAACACCCCCACTCCCCCATCTGAATTAGGATATCAGTCTCTATCTTTAGTACTAGCTGTATGTGACACAAAGCGGTGTTATTACCGTGTCGGTGCATCAGGTCCTGACCATACAAAAATTTATTATTTTAGACAATAGAGGCAAACACGTCCCATGCTGCTATGTCAGTATGCAGATGTGTGTGTGTGTGTGTGTGTGTGTGTGTGTGTGTGTGTGTGTGTGTGTGTGTTTGTGTGTGTGTGTATGTGAACACACGTACGTACATATGAAGGTGTGCTAAGTATAACGATCCGGTTTTTATTAAGCAGTATTGTTTAACTGGCGCTACACAGGGGAAATTATAGTTTTGGTATCAAACACTACCGACACTGTATACAATGAACAAGAAGTTTCATTCAAAATAATATTCAAAACAATTTCAAAATATATTTGATTTGGTTATTAGTGAGTGAGTGTGTTTGAGTTTTACGTCCCAGCAACATCTTAGGTCATACGGAGACGTAACCTCGGTTTAAAGACTCATCCGTATGTCTGGAGAAGCCCTGGATCGAACCCACGACCCTTGGTTAATGAGGCGAGTGGCTTATCCACTAAACCGCGGAGGCTTCTCCACTCTTTTCTAATCCATTCGTGAAAAGAGCCTTTGTTCAACAGTATCACATGTCTTTTCCCAATTCAACCATAAATGCCCATACCCTCACAGATATCAAAAGTGGGGCCGATAAGTCTATGGGCCGAGATGTCTTGGGGTCGAGGTGACAGTGGGGCCGAGGTGTCGGCGGCCGTAGTGTCTAGGGCCGAAATAGGATAGTTGCTTGTATGAGCCTATACAGACATCACTATATAGTTCTGCTCGGATGAACATGATGACTGCCAGAACTTAAAATAGATATACATAGAATCCTCTATCAGTTCTACGCCAATGCACAAGTTGACAGTCACAGCTAAAAAGAGAAATACCTTTAAGGGGAATAGGAACACCTAGCAGATTTTCCGCCATTTTTCAAAGGGAAATTACTTTCGGGACCTCCTGTTCGCTTTTCAATAATCCCTGTCCCGCTGATAAAAGGGGTACTCTTACAGGAAAGAATTGTTTGCTCAGTAGCAAATTCTTTCCTTTAAGAGTTGACCCCTATTGACATGGGAGACAAAATACTTCTGCAGGAGTTGCCTTCCTCGAAGGTGTTCTCGCTTCTCTTAAAAGTGGAAAAATCTGTATTTAAATGAAGACCTATCCAACATTCCTTCGCCAGTTTTATTCAAACTTTGCAAGAATGCTGCCGAGGTAACCGTCCATATAGGTCGGCTGTTATGCTCCATTGAATAAAATGCTTGTCAGTTATCCACGTGACTTTTAGACGCAATATGACAGCTTTAAATCAGGTGAGCGATTCAGGGCCATTTTTGTCCTCTTATATCAACCTCTACCACGCATGTAATATTCTAATAATGTCGTGAGATTTTGAGCTGCTGTATTTTATCAGGATACTCGCGTTTAATATTGCGCCATAGACAACTCGTTCCGTAAAATCAATCTGAAACAAATACTCATATACGAGGGCGAGTCAATAAACAAGAGGGCTATGATGACCCTTAATCGCTCACCTGATCCATTATGCACAAATGAAACGGCGGTGGGGGTTGGTCCCTTTGACATTATGAGTCAGGTCCTAGTGCACCAGAAGATAAACAGACTCAGTCTTGGCAAGATTATCATTCTGAGCAAGTTTGATGATGATCGAACCAAAATTGTGGCCTCTAGCGTGTTCACAAGGATTTCTGTGATTTGACCTATTGGCCTACTTTTTGACCCGACCTGACACTTTTTCGAACTTGACCGAGAAAGTGTCATGATGATTATTCTGACCAAGTTTGATGACGATTGGCCCAACACTCTGGCCTTTAGGGTGTTCAAAAGGAAAAGTTTACGCACGCACGATGCACGTCGCACGACTCACATCTCACAGTCACAATAGCTCACCATGACCTTCGGTCAGGTGAGCTAAAACCCATCTTATTTCTGGGTGAGACCGATCTCTTCTTTTTCGATGTAATGCCCTCCAGAATGGTGTACTTGGACAAACGCCGTCCATTGCAATAAGCCCAGGATACTGAAGAAGTCAGGAGCCTTGTCTCGGACCCACTCCTAAACTGCCGCCACGACTTTCACGGATACGCTTTTTTATTTTTTGGCATAGGAAATAGTCACTAGGGGCAAACTCCGGAGAATAGGATGGGTGCGGTATTAAATCCTACCAATCCCGCTCAATAGCATCCATTGCAATTTTGCAAGTGTAGACTCATACGTTGTCCTGTGGGAGCAGAATCCCTTGGGGATGGTTACCTTGGCGTTTTTCACGGATGGTCTAGCAAATTGGTAAAATACGCACCTGTAATTGTTATATTCTTTGCTAGGAAATTCCCGCCTTGTGCGTCCCAAAATACAGTTGTCATCACCTTGCAAGCAAAAGGTTGCGGTTTGAACTTCTTTGCCATCTGCTCTTCGCTAAGAGATGTTGGGACCCAACGGGCTTTTAGCTTGCGCGCACCTAAGCGATCATGTACATTTACAATGCTACCATGTGAAATGTGTAATCCATTCGCTATTTTTTTCAGTCTTAATAAGCGTATCAGAGTACACCATATCCCATACTTTGTTACACATTTCTTCATCGGTGGCATCTTGTTGGCGTCCTGGCCTTGTTTCGTCTTCTGAGGACGTTCTACCGACTTTGAATTCCACAACCCGGAATTTAACTTGTGCATAGGATGGTGCAGAAGACCAATAAATACTGGTCAATTCGCGATGTATTACCTGACCTGTTTTCCCTTTCAAATCAAGTACCGAATTGCAGCGCGGTACTCAACTTTTGACGACAAGCTTGCTTTTGCATCGCTAGCCATGTTCTTATGAGTGAATTACACGATAAGGCTACAATTTCGCCCTGATGCCTAAATCATGTATTGAAACAAGGCATGAAAATCACGGTTCTCTCTGTTAATTGGAAATGGGATAGGCTGGTTACTTATTTATTTGCCCTCGTACCAAGACGTTGTTTTTTCTTTCAGGCGACCTGCACGTTTCATTTGATCTTGGTGACTTTAACAACGATTTTCAATATGAAATGCTGTTTTCGTTTGGAGGTCGCAGTCAGTCGCTATTGGACACCGACTTGAAATTGATATTTGAATCTGGAGACAGCTTTGAGCAGCTAATTGCGGAGCAAAGACCGGAAGTATTCAATGCAGACACTTTTAAGAACGGGGCTATTGAAGATGAATTTGATTATTATTCCTTTCGCCGTGTGAGTGCATATCTCTTTTTCAAGGATATTTGTTACCTTTTTGAAGCAAGCGAGCCTTACAGAAAGTGTTTATGTCTCGTGTGTCCGCTCACACAATAAATATTTTGCCAGCCTATCAGGAGCAAGTTTTTCCTTCAGACTAAACTATACCAATATTTCAATATTTTACGCAGTTCCCTAACTCATTTTGATGCCCCACTCTGCGAGGAATTTGACAGGAAGGGACATATTGGTTTAACCTCGTCCGTCTGCCCGCTTGTCAGTGTGTCCGTTACGCCTTTTGTTGATTGTTAAACCAGAGAACCACTTCAGCTAGGACTTGAAATTTGTATACTATGAGCACAATAAATAAGCGAACACGTATCTTTTTACAGTGGGGCCTAGTATGGCCATTTATGCCCCATTTTCGACTATACCATTGCAGAAATAAACAAAACCTTTTTCAACACGATATCTTGAGAGCCCCTTGAGCTAGGATCCTGTCATGCATATGGCTTAGGATCAATAGTTGTATGACCTAGGTTTGGCCAAATTCCATGGAATACTGAGTGAGTTATTCCCTTATCTCAACTCTTGCATTACAACAATAGAAAAAGCTTGCCAATACGATATCTTGAGGACCGCAATAAGCTACATTTATGATATTTGGCATTTTGCTTAGGATCAATATTCAGATGACCTGATTAACCTTTGAGCGAATACCATAAAATACTGACCGACTAATGTCCCTTATCGGACCGGAACAAGGATGGCAAAGTCAACCCCTTTTTTGATTTTGCCATTGTAGCAATAGATAAGCCTTGTAGACACGGTATCTTGAGAGTCGCCTGAGCTATGAGTCCGATATTTGGCATAAGGCTTAGGAACAATGATTAGATGACCTGACTAACTTTAGACCGCGGATGCCCGTTTTCGACTCTTTCATTATAAAATAGAAAAAGTTTGCCAACTCAATATCTTAAAAAACGCTTGAGATAGGATTCTGATATTTGTCATATGGCTTAGGATCAATACTCAGATGCCCTGATTGCTGATTGCCTTTTCAACGAATAACATTGAATACTGACCCGTTATGCCTCTTTCTGCCCATTTTTCGACAATAGAAAATCATTGTCAACACGATATCTTGAGAACCTCGTGGGTTAGGATTCTGATATTTGGCATATGGCTTATGATCAATAGTTAGATGATCTGATTAACGTTTGACCAGTTCCGTGTAATACCGACTGAGTTATACCCATTTTATACGCCTTTTTCAAAAGGAGTCGTATAATGTTATGCCCCTCGGCGTCTGTCCATCCGTCTGTAAACTGTTGGTTTCCGGATAACTCCTCCTACATTTTACATCATATCGAGCTGAAACTAGATATATAGTTAGATCATGATGTGGAGCAGCGCATATTGTTTCGAGGTTACGGTCTACCACATGCCCCTTTTAACATTTCTAAAAAAACTCGTTTCCGGATAACTCCTCATACGTTTTACATCCGATCAAGTTGAAACTTGATATTAAGTTAGACCATGGTGTGGAGCATCGCATATTATTTCAAGGTTAATGTCCACCAGATATTAACAGAGTTATATCCCTTTGAAAATGTATGTAAACATTTCGTTTCCGGATAACTCCTCCTACTTTTAAAGTCCGATCAAGCTGAAACTAGCGGAAAAAGAAACTGCGCATGTATAAAAAATACATTTACTATAATTCTTATCTAGAATCCATTTATGCTTGAAACTTTACACAAACACGATGTGTATACTCCTTAACAATATTGATTGGTAAATAAGGTGATTGTCCTCGTGCAAGTATAGGATAAAGCATATTCGTCGCTGTTAGACTGGACGGATTGCTTGACGCCGAGGGCGAATGTTCCGTTCACGCAAGCAATTTCTGTCGGTTCTTAGGCTAATGTTCCTCAAGCAAGGAATGCTTCTAGCCGTCAAAGCAGCAGTTTAAAATCGGTTACGAAGATGCGTCACACGGATGTAAGTGTCTTGACATAATGACGTCACACGTGGACGTCCCGATCTGCGACGGTCCCTGGTGTTACCAGATTTCTGATAACGTCTCCATAAAATAGAAATCGTGTTCCTATGCTCGCCAAGCGTCTGCTAACCTCATTTTTGGGATACACAAGCCCGAATCATTCCAACCGCTTGGTTGCGCTGAGCGTCGTTGAGTCTAGGCAGTGCTTACCATTCATTCAAGAGGATTTTTTTTTCTGTTTCACTTGGATAAAACGGTTTTACATAAGAGTCAAAAAGATTGCAAAGACGTTCACAATTTAATTGCTAGCCACGAATATGCTTAATCCTGCACTTGTACAAGAACAACGAAATGCACGTGCAAGGACCTTATTTACCAATCAATATTGTTAAGGAGTCAACACATCATGTTTGTGTAACGTTTCAAGCATAAATGAATTTTAAAATTATAGAAAATTTATTTTTATACATGCACAGTTTCTTTTTTCCGCTAGTGTATGTAGTTAGATCATGATATGGAGCAGCGCATTCTATTTCGAGGTTTACGGTCCACATAATAATAATAAAGTTATGCCTTTTTGAAAAATTATGCAAACATTGCGTTTTTGGATAACTCCTCTTACATTTAAATCCGATTAAGCCGAAACTTGATATAAAGTTAGACCATAAACTGGATCAGCGGACATTGTTTCGAGGCTACGGTCCACCAAATATTTTAGAGTGATGTCCCTTTGAAAATTTATGTAAACATTCAGTTTCCAGCTATATCCTCCTATAATTTAGATCTGATTAAACTGAAACTTGAAATATACTTGGACAATGATTCGGAGCAGCGCATATTATTTCAAGGTTACAGTCCACCCAATATAAACAGAGAAATATCCCTTTAAAAATTTCTGTAAACATTTCGTTTCCGGATAACTCCTCCTAAAGTTTACATCAGATCAAGCTGAAACTTGATATATCGTTAGACCATGATGTGGAGCAACGCAAATTGTTTGAAGGTTGTGGTCCACCAAATATTAAGAGCGTTATACCACTTTGGAATTTTCTATACACATTTCATTTCCGGGCAGCTTCTCCTACGTTATACATCCGATCAAGCTGAAACTTTATATATAATTTATCCTTGATGTGGAGCAGCGCATATTGTTTCGAGGTTACGGTCCACCAAATAATAATAGAGTTATGCCTCTTTGAAAAAAAAAATATGTAAACATTTCGTTTCCGGATAACACCTACATTTTACATTCGGTCAAGCTGCAACTTTAGATATAGTTAGACCATGATTTGAAGCAGGTCAATCTACAAGTTAGATCTGGTCAAGCTGAAACTTATAATATTGTTGGATAATATTGTAGAGCAGTGCATATTATTTCTAGGTCACCGTTCACCAAGTATTAGCAGAGTTATGCCCATTTGAAAATTGATGTAACATCAAACTAACAGGTCCTACAGTTTACATCCCATCAGGCTAAAACCTGATTTACAGTTACACCATGATGTGGAGCAGTGCATATTTTTATTTCAAGTACACAGTTTACCACATATTAACAAATATGCTTTTTTGAAAACTTCTGTAAACGTTTCATTTCCAACTAACTCCTACAATTTACATCTGATCAAGCTGAAACTTCTTGATTTATAGTAACACATACTGTTTTGAGGTTACAGTCAACCATATATGAGCAAAATTGCCCTTTAACATTTCGTAAGGTAACTACTCTTCCTATAGATTACATTCAATCAAGCTGAAACACAGTAAAAAGTTACACCATGCTGTGGTGCACCACATATCATTTTGAGGTTGTAATCTGCCAAATATTAGCAGCGTTATTTCCCTGTCATTTATCATTTCTAGCTAATTCCGCCTATAGTTTACATCCCATCAAGCTGAAAGGTGATTGATAGTTAGACTATGATATGAAGCATTTTGTTTAGAGGATACAGTCCACCATTTATTAGCAAAATTATGTCTATCTGTCCTTCAAGGAATTTTTCTTTTTGGGCTAATCCTGTTACGTACATGTAGGTTTACGAAGTTTCACATACCCACATCCTGACAAGACGATCTAGGGTGATCTTACATGTAAGCTGGCAACTGTGGGGCAAGGCACAAGAAAGATGTTATATACGAGATATTAATTATCTATAATTAACAACATCTACAATATCTACAACAATAACTATATACAACAATGCCAACACTTAACACTATATTTGTTTCTATAACTTTTCACGGCGCTCGCCCCGAAGGCAAACCTACGTTTTGTGCTCGGGACGGTGACATGAAAATGATATAGAAACAAATAACACAAAGTACACGCCACTGCACGTGTGCTCTTGTATTCCGGTAGGGGAAAACAAACTATGCTATATTAAGGCCAACTATTTATGTTGACCATATTTTTAGTAAACACAATTCACAATTATTTTTGTCGACGGCATTTTATTGGTTAGCTAGACCTCAGTCTCTGGATCTTTGAGAAACCGGTGTTCGCCACCACGTCTCAGTCCACTAAATATGATTCCCCGGGAATTGTGGCCTGGACGGTCCGCGATCTGGGTTTGCCAGCCTTTGCTAGGGTGCTACTATCATTTGGCCCATCGTTTAGTCTAGTTCCTGCTCATATAGACCAGGGAGCAGCAGGTCGCTCCGCCTACCAGCACGGAAGCCTGAAACAACGACAATCAACTGAAATACGGTTCACGAAACGTATACACTACATCAAGATCCCTGCCCCCGAGAAGTCTGAATAATTTCATGCATATACTGTTATTGCGCATGCGCCGACCAGACAAACAGGCTTATCAGTGCATGCCACCATAACCAAGCAGCAGAACTCAGCCTGATTGTGCAACAAAATATCAGCAGCCGGTACTTGAAACAAGAATACTCAAAATCTATGCCCCCTTGCTGAGAAATATGTATGGCACTATTTGGCGCTTGGCGACATGAAACTCAAACATATAGCGGCCTACTGTATGGCGAATATTTTCCTCACAAACCGCGAATATAACTCATGATATATGCATGCTTTGTGCGTGGCGCTACATTTTTGCCTACCATATTTCATCTAAAATACTTCAGTCGCGCTGCTTTGCGATATACCTACTAAAATAATTTAGACGTGTATAAGCACCGGATAGGCTTCGGTTTCATCTCGTAACAAAGGTTTCCCCCTTTGGAAGAAAAACAGACGGAACAAAATGAAAAATAGAGGTGGAGGAAATGATCAGGAATCGATAAACTAACCCACAGCTCCCATCAGAGACACCAAAGGGAAAGAACCACAAACATTAAACAACAGACCATAATGGAAACATCAATAGCGGAAAGCCAAAAGGACAGTCACTTTCCTAAAAAATGACCAATAGGCTATCCAAAATAAAATAATAAAACACCCAAAGACAAACCATAACAAAAATAAACCGCAACCGAAGAACCGCCTTGGAACGGTCAGCGGAAACGAATTCCACTGGGGGTGTGGGGGGGGGGCTTAAATCGATTTTAGGTGGCCACAATCCTCGCCCTTACTTCCGTCGCGACTTAACAAATTATGTGTTCAGTCTGCATGAAGGCTTCTAAATAAGAGAGCTATATACACAACAATCGTGCGAAAATTATCTGCTAAGGTAGTCTGACGCCAAAATTTTCTTAATCTCCCGGCATTCTGACATTGGTATGAAAAAGACAATGTTTTAACCTTACTGGTGGTGGCCTTACTGGTTATACAGGTTCTGAAATAGGTGACGTACAATTACGGTCTGTCTGACGTTAGTGTATGTGGGACGCTAACGTCACTATTAATTTCCGGTTGTTTTGCAGTTTCAAAACTGCTATCTTCAAATGAAGACTTCTCGACGTCATTACTGTCTGTCGACAAAATAGACTCAGAGATCAGACAATGAGACGTTACAGTCCGACGCTTAACATATTGCAGCAATCTTATAATCCATTCAGATAGCTGCCTCAACTACTTCATAGGGACCTTTGCAGTGAAGCAATAATTTATTACTGTCTATCGGTAGTAACACGAGTACTTTATCTCCGACGTCAAATTTGCACGACCTCCATGACCTCGCACCTTTGTCGTAATAAGCTTTCTGCTTAATCTGAACCTTCTCTAAATTATTATCCGCTTATTTGCATGTCTGCTTTAACCGTTCACTGAGTTCAATGACGTACTGATACGTCGAAAGAACTTGCTCATCGCGTACTTCGTCAGCGCCTAATTCTCTTAATATTGCCATTGGACCTCTGATGCTACGTCCGTTTAACGACTCAAAAAAAAAGAGAAAATCTGAATGACTATTGTGAGACTTCCCTAACCGCAAATAACAAAGCTGGCAGATATGATCCCAATCTTTTGGACGTTCAGCACACATGCGACGTAACATTTGCTTTAACATAGCGTGGAACCGCTCAGTCAATCCGTTGCACATTGAATGCCTTGTACTACAAGTTAACTGTTGAAGAGAAAACAGTCTGCTGGCTTCTTTCATTACCTCGGCAGTGAACTGTGATCCACAATCAGTCAACATTTCGTCAGAGATGCCAAATAAAAATAAAAAAAAGAGTTCCTTTAAGAGCAATGAAAACATTCATAAGAAAGAAGACCCTGCTAAACATTTCAACAAGCTCTTTCGCGACACGTTCTGTCTCCATACTCGGTAAAGCTTTTGCCTCTGGATACCTTGTCGCATAGTCTATCATTGTTAAAATATACCGAGATTTCCTATCAGATCGAGGAACAATTGGACCAACTATATCCACTGCCACCTTCTTGAATGGCGTATCAATCAATGGCATTTTTCCTAGGGGTACTTTAGTGACCCGACCTTTTTGAATGGTTTTCTGACAAATGTCACAAGTTTGACAGAATCTAGTAACATGTCCGCAAATACCTGGCCAGTAAAACTCAGTTACAATTCTATCCAAATGTCTTCCTAATGCCAATATGTCCAGACATAAGCGTTCCATGAGCCAGTTTCAAAACCTTTCCTCGGAAACTTTGATGGACCACAAGTTGAAAAGAGACTTTGTTGTCCTGGGAGAGCTCCCCATATGTCAAACCCTTTTTCTCAAAAAACATAGTTTCACTTCGGTTTAAACCACGACTTACAGTCTTGTTCCCAGATGCAACCCTTTTCCTGCTGTTTTCCAAAGTTGGATAATTAACCTGAGCTTGCTTAAAAGCCTCCTTGTCATCGTTAAGGGTCTGATCTGGAACCTTAAGTTTTCTGTAAGGCTTCTGATCCTGCCTAGACTGAGACCTAGTGTCAGCCGCAGCAGAGAAACGAGACACATCAGTAAGTTTTAATCTATCAATGTTACCGATATCCAAATCGTACAACTTATCATCCATACACAAAGCCTCAGTTTGCCCAGTGAAAAAAGGACGATCAATATCAATCATTGCCAAAGGATACCTTTGTGTGGATTCATCAATCAACGTAACATCTGACTCTTTCCCTATTAACTGATCGTCTAAAACCAAGTTTCTCTGAACGACAAAACCTGTACACCCAGTATCTCTTAATACAACCACCTTCTTATTATTAACCAACCCTTGTGCAGGTAGTAACCGTGCCTTTAAGAACTAACAAACACCTTCCCCAGTTTCCTTATTACACCCTCCTCACCCCAAATTAACGAAACATCAACCTTAAATTCTAAAATACTTTCAATCTCATCACCTTTCTTTGTTATTTCTGCTTGACAAAAACTAACTTGGTGTGCGGCGCCACGTGGTGTGCCATTATTCTTACCGCGTCCGCGAAAAGACCCTCTAAAATTACCACGACTACGTGTATAACCATGGCCTACACTATGCGTATTCTCCTTCTTAATCGAAGTACCTTGAGGCTCTACGCGCGTGTTAAAACTTTCTTTAACACCGCTGTCTCCACCTCCAGTTGCTCCTTCTTCTGCACTATATAATTGTTTTCTGTCGGGGTTCTTAAAGTATTTGCCACTTAGTAATGCAACTAAATACGACCCCGTGCGCTACTGCAAACCAGTCTGCCTCTCTAGCCATTTCATCTAAATTACCAAACTGTTTTGGCTTCAAATGTACATACAGTTCTCTATAACATGACTCCATGAACTGATCCCTTGTCATGAATCACAGAAGTCGGAATAGAATTTTCTATCTTTGCCATATTAAGCCTTCTCAATCTCTAGTGAACTGTATGAACGTTTCTGATTTCTCAGGCCTACTATAACGAAACTTCTTCCTAAACCCGCGCTCTGTCATATCAAAATTCTTTAATAGGGCATTCGTTAACTTATCATAATCCGCCACATCATCATTTGATAACCTGCCATATACATCAAGTGCGCTCCTTTTACGTAATGCACTTAAATACGCGACCCAAACGCCCTTATCCAATTTGTTAGCCGTAACATAATTCTCAAAACTAGATAAGTAGCTATCCAGCTTATCTTTACCCTCTTCAAAATAAGGTTACGTAGGATCCCGGGCATGCGCCACCTTTAGAACCTTTTGCCTTTCAATTTCTA
Source organism: Lucinisca nassula (assembly GCA_963580285.1). Lineage (NCBI taxonomy): Eukaryota > Metazoa > Mollusca > Bivalvia > Lucinida > Lucinidae > Lucinisca > Lucinisca nassula. The sequence goes on from OY757010.1 coordinate 70,309,633, forward strand.
GCTCAAGCTTTACTCTCTGCATTTTCTAAGTTGGCTTCTCTAATCTGTTTGCCTCCCTTTCGCTTTCCATGCGTGACATTTCAAGCTCTTTATCAACCTTCAACTTAGATAGTTCATGTTCCCTTTCCTTTTCCCTTTCTTTTAGCTTAGCTAGTTCATGTGTCCTTTTCTTCTTACCTTAACCTTTCTAGATCCCTTTGTTCTTGCTTTTATGCCCTCTCAATATCTTGCTGCTGCTTAACACAATCTTGCAAATATTTCCTCTCATAGTCTAACTCCTTTCCCGTTTGTATTAAACGCTCCATTATTGAAACGTACATCTCACGTTACTATAAAATCTGTAAACTGATCAGTTATGATCAGTGATGACTGCATGGGCTTAATTAAATCGTTAAGACATTTATTATACGCGTTAATCTAACTAAAACGTTAACTATCAATGCCACGCGCTTTGAAATGTCAAGTACACTCAGTAAAGTATAACGTTACATACTGGTAGTCTAATATGACGCCAGAAGATGGCGACGTTTACAGTAAAGGGCTACAATCTGCAGTTCCATCATATTACAAAACTCAGATCATTTGCTGTATGTGTTACAGAAGGCAAATACAAGCTTCCTACTTTATATCGGTTTCCTCAACTTCATAAAAGATGATACAAAGCACGGTTTATTACATATTCAAGCTCTTGTACCACCACTAAACTTTCCAAATTATTAACTTCATGTTTACTGCCATCAAAAAGCATGTGATTAAATTTTGCGACAAAGTCTTTGAAAGCTCAGGGAGAAAACTATTTTGGTCTATAAAATTATATTGCAGTTGTAACTAAATTGAAATCAAGACGTTTTCGTACTTCAAGTCTTTCTCTCTGTCTGATTTTTCCAGCCTTTACACTACACGTCCTCATAACCTTATAAAAGAAAAACTTAATGATTTAATGGAATGGACAGTACATAAGGACGGCTCCCTCTATAATTTATGGACATGTCAGAAAGTGTTTGTAGCTCTCACCTTTCTACTTGACAATATTTATGCCCCCAACTTCGAAAAGTTGAGGGAGCATATTGCTTTTGCCATGTTCGTCCTTCTGTCCGTCCATCCTTCCTTCCTTCCCGCTTTTTACTGCATAGCAGAACCGTGCATGTATGGAGTCCTTATGAAATAAATAATTGACCTATGTTTTTTTTTCTCATCAGGATTATGCCCCTTTCTGGAATTATGCCCCTTTGTAAAAAATGCAATGAAATCTAGTAAGCAAGATATCTAAAAAACATTAGAGCTGATGCGCTGAATATTTACATACTGATTGGGGATGACGAGAAAATGAGCTGATTAACCTTTGAAAAAATCTGATTTTAGCTCGAAGAAAACGACGAGGTGTTGTCATAGCTCTGGCGTCGTCTGCGTCGTCGTGCAAAAACTTGGACATTTTGTAATATCTCTGTCATTACTGAACATATTTACTTGAAACTCGGACTACTTGTTCTTTATGAAAAGGGGAACTCATATTAATAGGTAAGGTAACCCTCAAAATATTTTTGGCACAGTTATGCCCCTTTTTCGAATTAGAATTTTTGCAAAAACTTGGACATTTTGTAATACCTCTGTCATTACTGAACATATTTACTTGAAACTCGGACTAGTTGATCATTATGAAAAGGGGAACTCATACCAATAGGTGAGGTAACCCTCAAAATATTTTGGCACAGTTATGCCCCTTTTTCGACTTATAATTTTTGCAAAAACTTGGACATTTTTTAATATCTCTGTAATTACTGAACATATTTACCTGATACTCGGACTAGTTGTTCATTATGAAAAGGGGAACTCATATCAATAGATGAGGTAACCCTCAAAATAATTTTGGCACAGTTCTGTCCCTTTTTCGACTTAGAATTTTTGCGTCGTCGTCATACAAAAACTTGGATATTTTGTAATATCTCTGTCATTACTGAACGTATTTACTTGAAACTCGGATGAGTTGTTCCTTATGAAAAGGGGAACTCATACCAATAGGTGAGGTAACCTTCAAAATATTTTTGGCACAGTTATGCCCCTTTTTCGACTTAGAATTTTTGTCTAACGGAAAGCAGCCGAGCGTTGGTACCGCATGCGGTGCTCTTGTTTTTCTTGAGTTATGTCCTTTTGAAACTTTGGGCGTTTTAAGTTTGTAAGTAAGTTATCCCGAAAACCGATTTGAGCTTTTGTCCTGAAACTTTACAGACTGATTGGGGATGATGGATAGATGAACTGATTAACTTCTGAGACTTTGGGCATTATAAGCTTGTAAGCAAGATACATGTATCTCAAAAACCATTACAGCTATTGTCCTGAAACTTTACAGACTGATCGGGGACGATTAGAAGAGGAACTGGTCAACTTTTGAAAACTTGAATTATTGCCCTTTGGAATTTTGGCATTTTAAGCTTGTACGCAAGACACCTCAAGAAGAATGTGAGCTATTGCTTTGATACTTTACAGACTGATTGGGGATGATGAGAAGATGAATTGAATAACTTTTGGAAAACAACTGAAATTGTTTTCTTGAGTTGTTGCCTTTGGAATTTTGATATTTTAAGCTTGTAAACAAGGTATCTAAAAAAACATTACAGCTATTGTACTAAACTTTTACAGACTGATTGGGGAGGATGAGAAGATGAATAGATAAACTTTTGAAAAATATTTTTCTTGAGTTATGGCCCTTTGAATTTGGACGTTTAAAGCTTGTAAGTAAAATATCTCTTAAATTATTTGAGCTATTGTATTTAAACTTTACAGACTGATGGGGGGTGGTGAGTAGATGAACTGATTAACTTTTAATGAAAAACCGAAAATGTTTCTGGAGGTATGGTCCTATCAAACCTTGGACGTTTCCAGCATGTAAGCAAGATATCTCTTAAAGTATTTGAACTGTTGCATAAAACTTTACAGACTGGTTGGGGATGATGAATAGTTAAACTGATTAACTTTTGAAAAAATCCGAATTTTTTCTTGTGTTATGACCCTGTGAAACTTAGGGCGTTTTCAGCTTGTAAGCACGATATCTCCAAACCTATTTTATCTATTGTCTTGAAACTTTACTGACTGATGCGGAATTGTAAGTAAATGAACTGATTAACTTTTGAAAGAAATCTGATTTTTTTTCTTGAGTTATGGACCTTTGAAGCTTTAGACATTTTATGCTTGTATTTAAGATATCTCAAAAGCTATTTTGGCTGTTGCCCTGAAACTTTACAAACTGGTTAGGGATGATGAGTAGATTAACTGACTTTTGAAAAAAAAAATCCGAAATTAATTATTAGTTATTGCCCTTTGAAAAAGTGGGCGTTTTAAACTTGTAAGCAAGATACGAGAACCGCTAAGGCTAGGGTTATAAAACTTTGCGAGCTGTTTGGAACTTATTTGAAGGCCAATGCATTTTGGCAAAGGAAAAACTTGTAAGCAGATTTTATCAAGAGCCGCTTTAGCTAGTCTCTTGAAATTTTACATGCTGTTTGGAACCAATATGTAGATGATTTGGTCAAGTTTTTGAATATTTTTAAAAACAATTGAACAGATTGTGCCCCTTTGTATATAATGGTATGTAAGCGATATATCTAAAGAAGTGTTAAGGCTAGGCTTACAAAACTTGGCAACCTGTTTGGAACGTTTTAGCTCACCAGAGCCAAAGGCTCCGGGGGAGCTTATAGTATAGGCATTGCCCGTCGTCCGTCGTCGTCGTCGTCGTCCCCGTCGTCTACGTCGTCAACATTTTCAAACAACATCTCCTCTGAAACTACTTGGCCAATTGAAACCAAATTACATGTGGAGCCTCTATGGGAAGGGGGAACGAAAGTTTGTTGGTAAGGACGGGATCACATGACCAATATGGCCGATATGCCCATATATGGTAAAAAACTTTTAAAAATCTTCTTTTCAAGAACCGAACAGCCGATGATCTTGAAACTTGGTATGCAGCATTCGGGGAGTCCAGTCCTACCAAGTCTATTCAAATGATGACCTTTGCTTCACCTTGACCTGTTTTACGTCAAGGTCAAATTTGGTCACTTAGACTTTTGTATGGAAAAAAGGCAAAACAGTGGATTTTTCTGATTGCATGGTAGCTAGTAAGTCAAGAATATAACGCCACTGAAATGAACAAACTTTGTTCAGTACCTTATCACTGATGTTTATCATTAAAAGCTCTTGTATCTGCAGTAAAATCCATTAAATCAGCAGGCGAGCTGATAGTGTTTACACTTTCCCCCAATTTGTCTTAGTTTCTTGTACTGTATATACTGACCTCTCTAGAATCTGAAAACGTTTTCTTACAGAGGCGGTGCTAACGAGTACCCACAATCTATATTTTGAGCAGAGATTAGAAAAAATATCCCAATTTTATCTCAATCTCTTAACCCTTGACCTGCTGAATAATTATATATGCCACACCCACAACTACTCATTATCAACCAATAAGATTACTTGATGCAGATTATTGCAACAAATTCAGAAACTGAATGACAAACAATGGGGATCCTGATCAGATGGCTTCCAAAGAAGTCATATGATCTAGATCTTTAAAGTTTGAAAGATAAGACATATCCGGGTTCAGCAGGACAAGGGTTTAAATTTTCACTTTTTCGGCGACAAAAGTTTCAATGTATTTGTATATGCGTGTTTTCATAATGCTCCGATGGCTAAACCCACACCATATAGAGCAAACTCAGGGTTTACAGTGGTATACATTATTTTGCTCTTTTTTTAATACTCCCAAGACCCAAAATAAAAAAAAAAACTTCACACAAGCTATTTGTTTTCACTTCAAGCTGAAGTTAAAGACAATCTTCAGTATGCTATTATGGCTGGGATAAACAGTTACATCTTCAGATTGTGCTGGATAGCAGATATAAGCAGTGACACTATGCCCAAGTGATTGACCGGGCCTTTCTGGCTTGATGGGTAAGGGCGCTGACTCTTCATCTTTGGGTCTCAAACCGCTGTGATTCAAGCCCCACTCGGATCACATGTAAACGCCAAGTTCTGCAACGGAAGGTCAGGTTTTTTTTTCTCCGAGTACTCCTGTTTTCGCCCAACTCTGATTAAGGATCGCCCCAATATGTGAAATGATTTTAAAAGGTCAGTAAAATCAGAACAAAAAATCCCAGAGGAAGTGGTTAAAAATGTGGCATGCATTTTAGCGGAATTTGGTCCATATAGATATTTTAGCTCACGCGTTCTCATTCAGGCTTCCATCTATTATTCTTTTCATAATTTTTGGCTCTAGCAACACATACGAATGCACATCTGTCGCACTGAATTCAGTAAAGTTAAACTCATGATCAAGTATCCCACACTTAACGACCGGCTTCGGTCGCGCAGTTGGATGCTCGTCTGACTGGCGACCAGGACGACGCGGGTTCGATACCTGCCAGTGTCGGCAACATTCTTTCATGGAGATTGATCATGGAATCTTTTCTACGGTCATTCTCTCCGTTCCGCGGATTAAATAAGAGCAGTTGTCAGTTTTTGCGAAAGAATGTGCACTGCACTGGTTAACGGCTTACGCATAAAGTATGGATATGTAAACTGACCGGCTAAAATTACTTAAAAAGTGTTGACTGGGCCCATAAACATAAGAACAAACAAAACCGACTCTTAACGATTGTATAAATAATCGTGTGTTGTTTTGTTGCATTTTTATCAATTTCAGCTGACAATAGTGTGCCAACAAAAAGGTTAAGGGCAACATGATTTCAATGGATTTAGCCATTTTAACTCCTTATCCTTTTATTGGGTGTTTCGACATGATTGATGAAGGAAAAACTCAAAAATGATCGGTAACTAGTTCCGTAGTCAATTCGGTAAAAGCAATGGCTATTCACCCCGCCCATCGGGCTTGGAGAAGTAGGTTGGGCTGCATGATGCTTCCACGCAGAGCTGAATCAGACCACACACGAGTACTGTGTGAACCGCTTAGAAGGAGTAAGTCTGCCCAGGCAAAGCGGTGCGGTGTATATAAGCCTTCTGGTTTCATTTGGCGACAGGGCTTGAGATGTCATTACATCTCAATGTCAGGTAAAAGTCACACAAAATGGGAAGCCGCGTCTCCAAAATGACCTAAATAGTGTTGACGGGTACGTTTAACACCAATTCAAACAATAAGCCATGGCTTGTCCAATATAGTTTCGGTCCGTGGATATAACATTGAATAGCATGGCAGAATTTTGAATAATTCGATCATTTTTCGCGTAGGCATGCCATTCAGCAACCTGAGGAAAAATCCATTTTAATATATAACCTTCTATTATATTCCATAACATTGTCATCATAAAGGGGGCTAGATATCAACGAATCGCGAGTCTCTTTTGTGCACGTGCAAGGCAAGATCCTCCCACAATTTGACCTGGTATGGTCTTGTTTACAGCCAGAAGTCGTGTCATACTCGTTCTTACATTGTCGGCCCCAGCCGGTCTCGGTAGCTCAGTCGAATGCGCTTCTGACTGGTGATCTGGAGGACGCGGGTTCGAAATATGCTGGGGTCGGCAACATTATTTCCTGGAGATTGATCATGAAATCTTTTACGGACATTCTCCCCCTTTCGCTGATTCAAGAAGGACAGGTGTCGGTTTCTACCGAAAGAATGTGCACTGTACTGGTTAACCGCTTATGCATAAGCCTGCCAAGAAAAAGTGTGGATAGGTAAACTGACCGGCTCAAAAATGACCTAAATTAGTGCTGATTGGGCCATTAAACTCCAATACAAACAAACAATACACTGTCGGCCCACCAGTGCTGTCAGTGCTTTGATTGAATAATTTAGTAGTTACCAAAAGTGACGTTATGAGACTGTGTGGTTGCAGTGAAGCATCGCCCTGACCTTCATTTTGTTTTCGTCTTGAGTTCACTGAAACTTTGGACCACTTTAACTGTACAGAGCGCCCCCTAAGAACCTTATCCATATTACAAACATGTCGAATACAGAGTTGGTCCCATAAACGGGCTTGGTCAATCAAATGGGGCCGGCGCTCCCGCCCATCGGCGAAGCTCTGAGAAATAGATTGGACTGAAACCGACCAAGATTGAGTGATGGTTAACCGCCCGACAGGAAAAGTATTGCGATTTGGACCACTTTTTTCTTTCGGCGGTAGGCCAAGATGTCATTTCATCTCAATGTCTGGTAAAAGTCCAACAAAATCGTAAGTAACGTTTCCAAAATGACATAGTGTTGAGTGTTGACGGAACGTTATTTTTTCCCTTTCTCCTTTGGCAAGTTGAAACGAGATTCAAGATATTACATGTTGTACGTATGGTGTTGATTTTGTGAGCCTACGCCATTACGTAAAAATCTGGGACCAAATGTCTGTATCAGTCAATGCATCTTATCATAAGGAACAATAATATAATATATATAGGGTGGGGATATGGATAGTTTCTGAGATATACAGACTTTAATGAAGCAAAAGGGGCGGGACATGATCCAGGGGTGACCGTAGGGACCTAAAGTCTGTGTCATGGAATGTGTCATATCATAAGGAACAATAATATACTACTCAAAATTAGATAGGGATCACTTTTTTAATGCAAAATACTTTTTGGTTAAATTAATTAGCTGAATCCAAATGTGATATATAATGATAGAAAACATATCCTTTACAAAGACTAGTGATTAATTTTGTCAACAGGCGCTGCATTCAAGCGTGACAACAGCAACCGTCTTGGCACCCACAAAATTTGCCGTAACACGAAGGGATTTGGACAACTGATTTTTCACAAAATTCCAAATCTGTTTAGACAAACGTGACTAATAACGTGTATGGTACCCACGGGCATCAATTTCAGCACGACATCGCCTGCGCATGCTCGAAATCAGACTGTGTATCAGGTTTTGTGGAGTCAGCCTCCATTCAGCAACCAATGCATCTTTCAGCTCCTGTAAAGGCCTCGGCTGCAAAGGTCAGGCTGAAACAGCACGTGTAGCATGTCCCACGCAAGCTCAATCGGATTTAAGTCCAGTGATAGAGCAGACCAGTCCATACGAACGATTATCTCACGTTCCAGCTAGGCATCAGTGACGTGGGCAGGGTGGGGACGGGCATTATCGTCCATTAGAATAAAGTCCGGGCTGATAACATCGGCGTAGGGTCTCACAAACTGATCAAGAATCTCATAGCAGTACCTAACTTCAGTTAACGTTCCGTTTTCAACGACGTACAAGTCAGTTTTACCATTCACGCTTATCCCAGCCAAAACCATGACTGATCCCTTTCCATAGCGGTCATGCTCTCTCACATTCAAGTCATCGCATCGCTCTTTAGACATTCACCACACTAATTGACGTTTATCAGTGATGTCTAAATGAAATCTGGACTCATCAGTAAACAGTACCGCGTCCAGTCATGAATCGTCCACCTGACGTGAGTTCTGGCAAAGTCCAACGGGTCTTGTTCGTGCTGTCTCGTCAACGGAACACGTACAGCAGGCCTCCTGGCATTCAGTCAGAAAACGTGGTGCCTGTTTCTGACAGTTTGTGTAGAAATTCGTACACCAGTTCCGTTCCTAAACTGGTTATTCAACAGCGTAGCGTTCAGGAACCGTTTTCGTCGAGACTGAATCAACAATGCAGCCATTTCTCGACTCCCGCCGTGTCTGTGTGACGGATTCCCGTGGGAAAGATGCTGACTCCAAATTCGGGAAACCATGCTCTGAGACACATTCAGAATCCCAGCAACACGACGTTGAGGGACGCCAGATTCCAACATTCCGACGCCACGGCTCATTTCTTCGGGGCTCAGGCGGTTTCTTAACTGTCCCCTAGGCATTTTAAAGTTTAACAAATCAAATGAATTCCCTTTTACGCTTAGTAAAGAAAAAGTGACAAGTTTGAATTTTCTGTTGGAATGCAGTGTTACGCAAGATTTGTGGGGTGCATGAGTTCATTTGCTAAGTGTGAGAAGTGTGCACTTTCATAAGTACTGAATTGCACATAAGTTTCTGCTTAAGATATTTATCAATATTTGGAGTGCAAATTCTGTCATGAAATTTTAAATTTTCAATGCAAAATTTGGTATATAAAAAGTGATCCCTACCAAACTTTGAGTAGTATATATATATATATATATATATATATATAGTTTAGGTGTTCGAATCTGATTGATTTTCAAGATAATTAGACATTTTGACAGTTTTGCATACAAATTCCTCTATGACAATTTTGACCTGTTACGCAATCTGACCCCTGGGCCCACCCACGGGCAGGACCCCAGGGTCAACTTGAACATGAACTGATAGGTCTGGCCTGAGTAGCACAACAAGTAAAAAAATTATTAGCTCAAATGTGAGCCTGAGGTTTGAGCTCGACATTTCAGCCCGAGGTGGTTACGAAAGTGAGATACGCACGTAACATCACGGCGAAACGCTATATGCCCAAACCCAGGGGCACGACCCTGGGTCAATTTGAACATGAACTGATAGGTCTTGGTATGAGTAAATGTCATACCAAATTTCAACTTTGTAGCACAACAGGTAAAACAATTATGAGCTCCAATGCGAGCCCGAGGTTTGAGCTCGACATTTCAGCCCGAGGTGGTTACGAACGTGACGTACGTACGTACGCACGTAACATCACGACGAAACGCAATATGCCTCACTCCTGCCAAGGCAGGCGGGGTCATAAAAAACAACATGAAAGACATTCTTTCCATACGATATTTTTAAACTCGTCCGGTATTTATCTCAACGGGGTTTAAATTTTTCTAGTCGACGACCACGTGCAACTAGGTTGGTAACCTCTAACGTCACGAGGCCAATGTTATGACGCCATTTTTGGAACGTCTCTGCGACTGAGACTTCGGTCGATTGGAAAATAATTAAACTGCCAGGCTCCCGACCTTTGATCGCACTTTCTTCAGTGTTTTCCAGTTTCA